>JACEEZ010006197.1:0-10335 GCA_016584305.1 Chionoecetes opilio | reverse complement strand
AATATCACATATATTTAAATAGTATATTGTCCTACTCGATTCCTTGGCACTTACATACTTATACATTACTTCAAAATAGCCTACTTAAAACCGCTCGACCACTTTTATTACTACTACATTTGACATGTGCCTCTGGGCTAGGTATATTACACCTGCCTTTCAAGATAGGCCTCACCTTGGCAATCACCCTACAGGTCATTGACTTTGTAAGTTACTTGGGTTGATCCCTGTTACCTGTAAATAACGAATAGAAAAAGGGTAACAGGGTGTTGCACAGCCCATTATCCGATTAATAGACTAATGGGCTGTTCAACACTTTAAAAACATAACTATATAATATTATGCAATATGCTTAGAAAGTTTAAACAGAAATATTCCTATGTCGTTATCCAGTAATACGATGAAAAGGAGATTATCTAATATACTATAGGAGTAGCCGTGTCTCTGTCTGTGTGTCTGTGTGTCTGTCTGTTTTGGGTAGCCGAAACTGTAAATTCAATTTTGATGAGAGTAGGCTCAAAAAATCGCAAATAAATCGTAGTGGTAAGCGGCTTGGTCCCATGTCGATTAAATAATGTTGAAGGGGGGTTTTGGGCTAAAAACACTTTAGGAGTATTAGCTTGCAGGGAAAACTCTGTGGTAACGTCTTGCCGCATTCCACAAACTCAGTAGGCTCATGGACGTTTGTGTGCGTGTGTGAGTGTGTGTGTGTGTGTGTTGGAATCACATGGAACACAAAGGGTTGGAATCACACGGAACACACTGGGTTGGAATCACACGGAACACAAAGGTTGGAATCACACGGAACACAAAGGTTGTAATCACACGGAACACAGGGTTGGAATCACACGGAACACAAAGGGTTGGAATCACACGGAACACAAAGGATTGGAATCACGCGGAACACAAAGGGTTGGAATCACACGGAACGTGGTCTACCCCGAGGGACTTTGACCAGTGACCCAACGACAGCAACAACACGATTGAGTTTGCAATCACATGTCTAATATATACTACTACTACAAACATCAATACATGGGTCCGAAGGGCCCACAAGCACTTGTAAATTGCTATGGACATTGTTTATTTAATAATAACAAAAACATTTTCGTTATTGGATTTACATGGTGGTGTGAAACAGCCATGTAGAAGGATAGGATGCGGCGAGCCACATTACAACATCCACCTACTGATGCGTTTCCCATTAATTGACACTCCTCACTCTGCCATGGCGGCCGAGGAATTCCTCAAAAAAACGCGTCGTACAACAATTATTTTAGTATTCAGTCTATTTCGTTATAATGAAGGAGCGAAAACATGTTAACTAAGTTCTCATTATGTTATCGACTAGTTAAGGGTGACACTTTAGGCCTTTTGTGGATTATTAACCCTTTGTATTGACTATCGTACGTCTGGCAGTTTAGTGCATTGATGACTGCAAAATATTTTCAAATAATATTATAAACTAATTGATAATATTATCCATGTTAACTCCACATCTACATATGTTCTATATTAGGTGTCCCATTGGGTATTTATATTGTTGATAATATGTTGGAAATGATTGAAATATGGGAGAATATGACCCTGTCTGTTATCACGTAATCTTTGCTCGGGTAATCAAATTTTATTTATATATGATACTGTACACACTATAGACTCTAACTCAGTGGTTCTTAACCTTTTTTAGTGCTCGTACCCTTTGAGATCTCATATATTTGTCTCGTACCCCCGTCAGAAAAAAGTATAACTAGAGTAAGGAATCTTTTATCCGTCTGTCTCCTTTGCAACTAGTACGTGCATACATGTTGGTTGATGTACATTTTTGTTAGCATTCTGTCAGTTATTTCCAAGTCAAGTCTTTACAGCAATTACCAGTCATTTACAACATGGTCCGTATTCTTAGAATTAATTCAAGCATGGGAAGCTTCATTCGGTTTCGTACTTCAGTTTTTTGTATTAGCATGCTAAAAAAAACTCCTTCAACAAATGCAATGCTCAGCGGGGGGGCTGTTAGGCATATGATAATGCATATGATGCTAGTTCCTCATATGGTCTTGAAATCGAAGTAATGGTTGACATGGTACTATTTGGTACATACGACCAAATTCATAAGAACCTTTCCTCTTGAGCATGTGACAAATTAACAGTCAAGAGCTCAGCCAACTAGCCGCCACGCTGGTGCGGGGGATTGGTCTGCGACGCGTACTTGTACTAAACAAGTCCTGTTTATGTTCAGACCCCTGACCGTATATGCACTTTTCAGTGCGGGACACAAACAACTAGCTTAGCCCATCAAGTAATATTTTTGAGGAAAAATTAATAAGGATGTTATATGTTCTGTACCAAATTTCTTTAATTTCATTACCAAACTTAAGTCCAATACCAAATCATGTGATTCATTACCAGATCGATTTTTCATAACCATACTTATCCTAATTTGGTAATGAAAAATACCAAATGGCAACCCTGCAGCCAACATACGCGTGCACACGTACCACACGAGTATAGAACTCGATGTACGAAACGGTAAAAATGAAAATGACATATGACGGTGACTAATATATCTTACAAGTTATTATAGTATGACTTAATGATGAACCGTTGGACTCCAGGTGGTTAAGACAATTGTTGACAGACAAAGTAATTATAGATATATAATTCCAGCCTCCTTATAAACATGATATTGAATTATTGGTCAGCATGTCTCGTACCCCCAGATGTAAGGTTTCGTACCCCCTGGGGGTACAGGTACCCCAGGTTAAGAACCACTGCTCTAACTGATAACGTTTTCCATGTAAACTCCTTCCTATGTGTCTCATCTTTATTTATATGTATCTCTGGGTGTTGCTGATTAAGCTGGAAATATTTGAAATAAACTGAAATATGATAATTGCTATAAACTATTATAAAAACTTATTGACCAATTTTTAATAGCTTGTACAGGCCTAATACTAGTAATGGTACCGATATTGAGATACTATGTATATTACTGTATTGATAAATATAAAATGAAATTAATATTTCCCACTTTTAAATATGCACCAGCGGGGCCATCGGAGGGTTTACGTAAAGAGCCGCTGCTTGTCACTACTGATGTAATACTACATCAAGATTTTCATATAAATGTTGTTTTCAAAATGTTTACACATAGAAATATTCAATTTTTTAAATTCTGTTCATTGATTTCCAATACAGTAAATTTTCCCGTCTGAAAGTACACCAGCGGGCCTTCGGAGGGCTATCGGAGGAAAATTTACCGCTGGCGGCCACCGTTCGCCGCTCTAATGCCTACGTTGGCCCACCGGGGATGGTTAGCTGGGAACCTTATTTTTCTCCCGCGTATTGGAAAAGTGTAGCAATACACCCATGTTCTGATTCATTCCTTTCATAATCTGGGCGTTAATTGGAGGCCACAGTTTTTTTTAAACTAGCCACTTGCCCTAAGCACGCATCGGCAGCTCTTCACTCCCCCAATGAGTTAGGGTCTTGAATGGTCACATCTTAAAGCCCGCAGATAACTGTGATAGGTCTATGTTGTTTTTCATGTCAAGTGAGCCTTTTTTACCCTCAGCCACTCGTTAGATTCTTTCTCTAATTTCCTCTCTTTTCTGTGATTTCAACGGGTTCATCTAGTGCTAGTCCAACACTGGTCAGGAGCTAACTTGGAACGCTTGGATTTTTTTGTCCTTATGGTCATGATGATGGGCATGGTTTTTTCCCACATCTGTACGGCATTACAAAACAGTCACGAAACTCCAGTTTTCTATTACTTGTTCTCTAATCCCGTCTTCGTATCAAGACCGGGTTCAAAAACAGGAAATCTTGGATTGGGATTAATATCCAAGCATCGATCTTGGACGACAAAAATACGGCTTATAGATTGGGTGCTGTACTCGTCCAATACCATGCTGATCGTCCACATCCCATCTCTTACGCCAGCTCGAAACTACTAGATCGGGAGCGACGATACTCTACAATCAAGCGGGAATGTCTAGCGATCGTCTTCGGCATTCATTTATAGGTGTGTACTTATATCTTTTTTTTATCGGGGTAAGGAATTTATCCTTGAAGTTGACAGCAAATCTCTAATATGTCTTAAGAAATTTTATATTAGAAATGACAGTGTTACGATGGGCTTTAGGCCTTCAGCCCAAAAATGTTGTGTGGTTCATGTTGCCGTGTCAGACAATATTGGAGTCGACCTGCTCAGCCGGCAATAGTTCTTTTTTGTTTTGATTCATGTACTCCAGCCTATTACAATTTTTGTTTGTTTTCCTGGTCAGCTGCAGTTCTTCTTTGTCATCGGCTGTGCAGCAAATGCTTTGGTGGGGTGGGGTGGGGGGGTTTCTGAGGAAATACACCTGCCTCATTCCTTCCTAACTGATTGCCACTCTTATCAGCCGTCGATAGTTCACCTCTCAAATGCTTGTTGGCCGGCTGCCACGTCAATAAATCCCACACCCGTGTCCAGGGGTAGGGGGGTAGTCTAGCCAAGGTGATCTCAGAGCTGCGCACAGCTGGGATAGACAGCTACAGCTCTCAACCTGACAAAACGTCCACCACCTGTTGCTGTTTTCATCATCCTGCATGAAGGCACTCCTGAAGACTTGGGCTCCCTTCTAGACTGCCCTTCGATTGACCCGACACCATTCAGCACTCCCAGCTAATTGAGATGTTAACTACGTTGCTGAGTATTGTTGCCGCACGTCTCCTCCTCCAGGCTGCTGTTCAGGGAGTTATTGGGTGCCATACCCCTGCTCTAAGATTACTATTGTTTAATCCAACGAGTCCCAGTCCCAGTCCCAGTTTAGTCCCAGTTTTTTGGCTACTAGCCAGCTATTGGAACTATATTTTTGTAAATATATTCGGGGTATCATACTCCATGACTTTTCTTCGCCACCATTCTCAAGATTGATCATATTAATTGATAACCACCTCGACCCTGACTGAGAGAGAGTGTAATGTATGGGTGTATCTATAATTTTCACCTGTAAATTCAGTGGAAGAGGAGGAGAAGGAGACTATACGTATTAATTATTTAGCAGGACTCCAACAACGGGCCATAGCGGGTCAGCGGTAGACCAGGTGTATCGGGCCAACCTACCAACCATACCAGATCGCTACCCTGCCACAACTATGCACGCGCGGCAGATGACGTGACACAGGAAAACATTTGCCACGCCCACCCTCTCATTTCAGCACGGATATAGGCGGACCAGAATATACCCCGGACCCGAACATTTTCCAACCTTTATACTGAAACACTACTTCCTTGCTGAATAGTTCCTTGAAAATATATAAATGCTGATCTTGGTTAAAACACGGTGGAAATATTGAATGTAGAGTAGAAATTAAGGTAGATCATAGTACATAGTTAGCTATTGGCCCAACGACATCTTTCAGCACACAAATAGGCGGACCAGAATATGCCCCATACAAGGGCCCATATGCAAGAAATTTCTCGACCAGTTGCATCGCGTTTCGGCAAGCAAGAATCATTTGAAAAGACTCCACCCGTTGCGTTCCACTGGTTGCGTTCCTCCACTGGTTGCGTTGTCCATCTCATGTCCACTGTCCTTATTTCATCATATTTTCTTCCCAAACCATTACAGGCGAGTTTTCAACATAACCGAGAGTGATATTCATACACTGTGAATGCAATGTGTCATCATTAAGGTAAAATCAGGTGCAGGAAGCCTTATATTGTTGTGCTAAGTGGTGGAGGAGGGAGAGCGGCGGTGGTGGAGGTGGTCCACCATATTGCTTTGTGGCGACTGCCGTTCAAATGTAACGCACAGCATCACTCAAGCCCATTTTTTTCTTCATAAACGCCTCAGATAAGTGGCGAACACTAACAAAGCTATTATTTTAATGGTAGAAATGATAAATTAGGCTAGTAAAAGGAATTAGATAGGTGTAAAACAGTCAAAATACTGATCCCGCCTTGGACTCTCTTGTGTTGGTACGACTGCCCAAATCTCCACTGGCCGGGCTCTTGTATATCCCAACTGGTGGAGGTACGACGGTCGGGAATCTCCACCTGCCCGGGATTTGACAAGCATTCATGCATTTAGCCCAAGAACACTACCCTACCCTCTTGTGAAACACTTCTCCCTTGTTGAATAGTTATTTGATAATATATTAACTTTGATCTTGGGTAAAACAGGGTGGAAAAATTGAAACACGATTGAAATATTGAATGTAGAGTAGAAAGGTAGAACATAGAACACAATGAATACTGGCCCACCCTCACCTTTCAGCACGCATATAGGCGGACACGAACACTATTCTGCCCTTATACTGAAACACTACTCTCTTGATAGTAAGGGATGTTAGGGAGTAAGGGTTATGTTCTGGTCCGGGAGTACGTGGCCAAATTGTGCATGTGTGACGTCATCTTCCGCGCGTGCGTAGTGACAGTCGTGGCAGGATAGTGATCTGGTCTGGATTGTAAATTGCCCACTGCACCGGTCGTTCAGCAAAACAGTCACAGTAACACTTCCTCTCCAACTACAACTTCAAGGGTTCCCTCGCCTACACATGAAGCTTATGAGACCCGGGCATAATGCAATTATGTGATGTCTGCTCGGGGCCACCAGCATAAAGGGACTCACGGTAATTGCAATAACTTTACGACTTATCTGTCGGTCGTTCTCCGTTGTAGTGAGGCGTATTCTGGGTGTATACACACACCCCACACACACACACACACACACACACACACGCACACACATACATACATACTCTCAACACACACACAACAACACACCACGGGATGGTTTCACTGTCAAATTAGGGGCGGGTACTATTCCCCTTGAGCAAGAGGACAGGGGTGTGTGGTGTGTGACGTTCCATCATTACCCAAAGATCGGTAATAATAAGCTCCAAGCTCGCACCGGGACGGTGAAATTGGCGATCACGAGTCCGACGCGCCATGGACAAGACCATGGGTGAACAACGCGCACACACACATACACTCACACAGAGACTGCGTTGTATAGTGGTTTAAAACGTGTCTGGCCATTCTGTGGTCGCGCTCTCGTCCCCCCTCGCTCGAGTGGATTTTTTACTGTCAAATGTCGACAGTTACTGTCCCTCTTCAGCAAGGGAATGAATGCGGTGAGTGTGGTGTGCGAGGTCCCGGCATTACCCAAAGATTGGTCAGTAACGATCTCTAAGCTCGTATCGGCAGGGTAAATCTTGCGATTGTTAGTCCACTCGTGTGGAAAAGACCGTGATGTAATTACACACACACACACACACACACACACACACACACCAACACACACACACACAACACACACACACACACAACACACACACACACACACACCAAAACACACACACACACACTTTATAGATAGACATATATATAATTTATTGACCACAGTGTACATAAATCTTAACATTAATACATTATCTTATAGCTATCATACTGTAAGTACTAATATCAACAACACAAATAATGCAATCTGCAGTCCACATAATGATATTAACAAAAACAACATCAAATGTCGGTGCAGGAACAGTGCCAGGAAATATCCTTGTCCACACATACCTTATGCATACAGGTGCAAAATATCATGAATCATTTTACAAGATTGATAATGCGTATATTTACCGTTAAATAGCTCCTCTAGACAAAACAAACCTACTGTTTGCCTAATATTGTTTGAAACATGACAGTTATCAACAACATGGTCTTCAGTTTTGTACATCGCCACATACACACATACGTTCCTCCAGTGGTAACCGGCCTCGCCCCCGCCTATTCCAGTTTCAACACACAAACTATGATCTGACACTTGGAAGGAGATCCTATATCGGCCGTCAACCCTGTGGCGGTCCTGTACACAATGTGCACTTTAAGGCCGGGGTTTATGCTGCTTTACACAACGCTCCTAGACCCACTGGAAGCTGCGATATCCTAAATCACATTTGACAAGAGGTCATGCATGTCAGGCACGTTGTTAGCAATAATCTCTGCAATAGTTCTGCTCATTGTTGTCTTGGTTCTAGTGACAATTTCTATAGTAAACATCAATGGATCATCTGTTATATGAGATCTTTCCAAAGCTAGCTTATATATAGAATATAATTTGTGCTGCTTTAATCTGACTATTCCAGCAGTGAAGGGTATCCTACCTCAGCGTAACACACGTCATTTGGGCTGGACTTTCTCACACCAAACAGCTGTTTGAGTGCGGCTGTAAAACTTTGTAATTGGCTTTAAGTCAGCTCCCATCCCATGACTCGCAGCCGTACAGTAACGCAGACATTAACGCCGCTTCAAACACCCTCCGCTTCACCACAAATGAAACATCGTTATTCTTATGAACAAAGTACACAAAATTCCGTACATGACCTAAGTTGTTCTTGGCATGCACCCTGAGCGCGGACGACACCGAGCCATCGCTGGTGAAGGGCGACCCGAGATAAATATAGGGCGTGCACGAAGCAATAACGACAGTCCACCGCAGCGGTTCCGCGTCAACCTCTGTACCACAAATCACAAACAAATTGGTCTTACTTTCAATAATGATCATCGCATGCTCACCACAAAATTCCTTCAATATCCTGACCTTGCTGATCATACCCTCCCTGCTCGTAGTCATCAATACAGTGTCGTCCATCAACACCTGTGTGTGGAGCCAGGCCAAGACCCCGTCAGGCGCACACCTCTCCTTGTAGTA
The DNA here is from genome assembly GCA_016584305.1 of Chionoecetes opilio. Taxonomy (NCBI): domain Eukaryota; kingdom Metazoa; phylum Arthropoda; class Malacostraca; order Decapoda; family Majidae; genus Chionoecetes; species Chionoecetes opilio. The sequence goes on along the minus strand of JACEEZ010006197.1, from coordinate 1,639 downwards.
TATAGGCGGTGGGGGTCCCCATAGAAATGTTTGGTACCCTAAGTTTGTCCTCTAGTTCAAGTAGTAGACCATCTATGTTATCAAATAAACGAGGGTAGACTTTTGGTTTGATGGTCCATTTGCAGAAATTCAGGCCCGTTTATTGAGCAATGGACCCATCTACTCACACCTAAAACACGGAGTTTTGTGAAGCTTTGGATGCAATATAAGCTGCTTATCAGTGTACTCATATTAATTTGACTTAAAAATCCACCATGAATGAGATATATGCAGCTTTTGGAGTCAAAATATGACGTGGTTGCGAAACGCGCTGTGATTGCTTGTGACGTAGACAACACACGAACATCCCTTCCGCTCCCTTCTCTACCCCGCTTCCTCGCCTACATAGCTGGACAAAGAGAACACACTATGTTTGTTGTGTGCCAATCTGCTAAAACACCACGATTAAAACACCAGAGAGTGTTCATATATGTGTCCAAAGACAAGGAAAAAAGTAAACAGTGGTGATGGATGTCTACTACGGCGTGATTTCCCTGAGGGAACACGCATGTTACTCAGTGTGTGTGTGTGTGTGTGTGTGTGTGTGTGGTGTGTGTGTGTGTGTGGTGTGTGTGTGTGTGTGTGTTTTGTGTGTGTGTTGTGTCTGTGTGTGTGTGATGTAGTATAATTATATAGTACTACGGATTGGTGATTGGTCTGTGTATGCTGATGAAGTAACAAACGCCTACAATCACACACGCACACACACGTACCGTACACACACACACGCGGCGTGTGTTGTTGTGACAATGCTAAAGCCGGCCAACACACACCGGCGCGGCCTGTCCGGCCGACAAAAAGTGGCGGGGCATCGTTCGCCGGACGAACCCACACACACACCGGCCGCCTCATGAAAATAATCAGTACACGTCGGACCACCGTGGTGACAACATGAATCCGCTGTCCGAAAAAGACTTGTTGGTGATGGCTGCATGTGCAGCCATATATAATACCTATATATAATACGTCATACTATATATTATATACTTTTATATATATATAAAGGGATTCCTGCAAGGACTATTGGTTTGATAACTGGTCTGTATTCTGGGACTGAGAGTGCTGTAAGTGTGGGCAGGTGTATCCGGCTTCTTTCCCGTGAATACAGGAGTGAGGCAAGGGTGCGTCCTTGTCCCATCACTTTTCAACGCTTGTATGGACTGGGTATTGGACAAGGTTGTAGATCAAAGTGATTGTGGAGCATCCGTTGGCAACACCAAGATCACTGATCTTGTTTTTGCCGATGATGCAGTAATCTTTGCTGAGTTGCTGGAGGTCCTGGTGATGGCTCTCGAGGCGCTGCACGAGGAGGCAAAGCCTTTGGGACTTGAGGTCTCCTGGCTCAAGACCAAGGTCCAGGTGTTTGGAGACTTACTAGATGAAGCAGTACAGTCTGTTCATGCGTGTGGCGAGGACATTGAGATCTTGGAAAGTTTTACATACCTTGGTAGCGCAGTCCATAATGACGGCGGGTCACGTCAAGAAGTCTTAAGGCGGATTGGCATAGCCCACGGTGTTTTTGGACTCGCTCAGCGGGAGTATTTGGCGTTGTCGTTACCTGTGCAAGGAGGACAAAGATCCGGTCTCAAATCGCTTTAAA
>JACEEZ010006196.1:0-11158 GCA_016584305.1 Chionoecetes opilio | reverse complement strand
CCAAAAAAAATCACTTTTGTATTGTTACGGAGGCTGAAACTATCTTTGCCAAATTACACTATCCCATTTGTTACATAGTTATTCCGAAAACGATGTACACGCCTCTGAAACGCAAATAGTTATTAGTAACTAGGTTTATTTAGGAGAGGATTCAGGCCCACCGAGGATTTATTGTCCCTCGCCGGACTCACAGTCGTAGGTGAGGTTGCAGCATATCTCTCTCTCTGGCCAGTACTTCCAAGTACAGTAACCTTCTAAAGCTGCCCCACACACGATATGTATAATAATATATGTCAGTCGTTATCACATCAACAAATATAATTACATGCATACTATTACTATTAGATTAAACTATTATCAATAGAAGTGTAACTATATTATAGTTTCTATACAGAATATTTTGATGTAATTAACATCAAAGAACCACGTATTTTTAGAAATCTTATAACATATAATTATATATATATGTGATGATATATTTATTATACTTATAGTTTTCCTGCTATCTTTCGTCCGTGGGAACCATGTCTAGCTTGCATTCACAACGCTTGATCCAGTAGGCCACAGGGCTGTTGTATGGAATCAGCATTGTGGATTAATCCCATTATTCAAGAGTCAACAAGAGACAACAACACTTCCACCGAGATAGAAAAGGAACGAAGCCAGGGAGGAGGAGACACAAGCTCTCAGAACAAGGACTCATCACGCATCTCTCGCAGAGCTCCTTCGCCGGCTGGTTCATTATATTCTGGTTGTAATATTCAGTGTTCCTTTACTGACATAACCAATAAATGTGTATAAACTTGAAGTACCATTTTAACTCAGACCAATAGTAACTACCAATACAACAACTTATATGGTGACAAGCGGTGGTGACTGAATTGTATCAGTCTTATAACACAAGCAACGGTGTTACGATACCCACTCTTATCTTTATCAAGCAGTAACACCACAACCAAGCCGGCGCTACAACCACAACCTCTACACTACAGCTACAACAACAACCTCTACAACTACAGCTACAACCACAACCTCTACAACTACAACCACTACCACACCTCTACAACCACAACCTCTCCAACCACAACCACATCAGAGAGTGTCGCAGCCATCCTTCAACTCAGCAAATACCACGGATCAAGAGGTCGTCGCATAACCCAATCACATACGCTGACTCGACGCTACCAAAGAGTGCCTTCCTCGCCAGGCACACATATATATATTGGCCAATCGCGATCGCGAGTCCACCTCGCGATCTTGAACCTACAAGGCAACACACACTCCACGCATCAGACAACACCACCACCCATCTCGCTCCGCAGAGTAAACAACTTTAATTCTTATCTGTATATTTTTTGGTTATAATTTTTGTGTTCTTATATATAATCTTTGACAGAATTGCGTGTGTACGGCGACGGACATCCTTCATCAGAGCACCGGTCAATGGTTCCTTCTCCTACCGACCGACCAATCACCATTCTTAATCATCGCTGCCCTGCTGTGTGACCCTATCACGTACACCTTACAGCAGTATTACTATCAGCTAAGTAACTATTACAGTTTTATTCCAGTTTCAGTTAGAGTTTTTCTTTATGTTTAGCCGGATCCAAATTTATTATCTTTTATTGAGAGGAAACACAGTGATCGTTTGGTGCAACACACATAGTGACCCACAACAAAGTGGCCCACAACAGACGATTTAAACGTTAGGGTTCATAGGTCTGAATCACAATACGCTACATGACTCCTCCACTTCCCGGTCAATCTTCACCTCCTACCTCTCGCAAAGGCGCGAGTATAATTCAGTGACAATCATCCATGACACTATCACAGGCCCAAAATTCACGGGCAGGGATGAAGACGGCATGTCCGGTCTATACCTTTTTTGCGTGAATCAGAGGATTTGATCCGCAAACGTCAGCTCACGAATGACGAGGATAAAATTAACGTGCTAAGAGAAAAGTGGCGAGCGACCAATGCCCTGCCAGATCAATCTTACACTGATTATTTTCTAACTTGCAAGAACTATGAAAATTTCAGAAAGGCGTTCGTAACTACTTTTGCAACAACGTCCGAGTTGGGCCCATTTCCTTCTTTTCAAATTGTCTTCTTCTTTCGGACGGGTACGTCCCATAATGTCTATGACCCCTTTGTGCATGGCTCTCACTAGGGCAGGAATATGGATGTTTGCCAACTCAAAATGGGTTGATGCGACAAAAGACACTGGAGTCAGTAGGTACCTTTTTCTTCATACCTTCCTTAAAATCTTTCTCCTGCTCCCTCCCATAAATTTCAAGGTTCCCATTACTGCCAACTGAGTCATTGTGGGAACTTGCCAAGATTTTTTTATCCACCAAAAAACTTGTGACCGGGCCATTCATGGCTGGGAATACTGCCCGCAGGGTCCCCCCTTTTCTTTTTCCCATTGGGGTCCCAAAACAACACCTGTTTTTTTAAGAAAACAAGGCAAAAGTCAGGCTTTCTTACCGGTTCGTTCTACTCTGTGACAGTAGAAAAATTCTCGAAACACCGAGGGAATTGCTTCCCCGAGTAAGAGGGGGATTTAGTATCGGGGTCTTTCCGGGTCCCAAAAACACGGGTACCAAAAACTATTTCTGCTACCCGTGCGTGCTAGAGTTAGCACACTTCGCGCGCTGGTAGGCCCTTTCACTTCAAAAGTTTGGCCTTGAGACGACCATGCTTTAGGGCCATGCTCAAGAACTATTAAACGGTGATCTGTTTTTTTTGATGCAAAAATGCTACAGACCTATGCGGTTTGATAAAAATTATCTAGCGCTTCCTAATCGTGCTTTTTGAAATGTAGATAGCTTTTTTTGCGCAAAAAAAAAAAAAAAAAAAAAAAAAAAAAAAAAAGTTCTTTGGGTTTAAAGTTAGGTTAGTTTCTTAAAACCCTTAAGGTTGCTTAGGTTTCATCAAAACCTTAAGTTGGTTTGGTTTTTCATTAAAACCTTTAAGCTTAGGTTAGGTTTCTTTAAAAACCTTTAAAAGGTTGGTTGGTTTCATTAAAACCTAAAAGGGGTTAGGTTAGGTTTCTTTATTTTTAAAAAAAAAAAAAGGGGGGGAGGGGGGGGTTGCCCCCAAAAATAAAACTATCCCCTTAAAAAAGCCCTATTTGTGGCCAAAAGAAAAAATGGGTTGGTGTCTCTAAAAACGACCGCAAACTCTCGCCCATTTTTCCAAAGTTTTTCGTATCTATATAAACTAAGTCGTTTCGTACACTCAGCTCAGATTAACTTACACTAAGTTACGAAATGACACCAGTAGTACGAAAATACCAAATTTCGTTACAAACTACTACTTTCAATTAAATATACCTAATTAAAAAATTTTTTTTGATTAGGCCAAAGGTTTTTGTTCTTTAAATTTCCTTAACCCCCAAAGGTACTTGTATGGACCACTGTGGCCCCGCCGTACCCTGGCCGGGGCGGTACGGGGCTGACGCCTTTTTTGGGCGAAAACTCGCGTTCGCTTTTTAGTTCCACACACCCTCGGGGGCTAACACTGCCTCTTAGCCTCTCTCGCTTTACCTAACACCAACCGGTCACTAAAAACCCTGTAGGGCCTCGAAACACACCTGTCGCCTTGTATCCCCGAAAATAAATGCTTGGAAGGGTCGCTTCTTAGGTATTGAAGGGTATTTTTTTCTTTTTTAATGTTTTTTTTAACAAAAAAAGGGGCTAATATTTTCCTAAAGCCGAACTAATAAATCAGAAGCTTTTCCCTCCGTCTGCCCCATCAAGGCAGAGATGTCTTTTTGAAGTTTTAAAAGAAAATGATCTTGCAATAAAAATATAGCATCCACTTTTTCGGTCCTTAAAAACAAAAACGTTTTTGCTCACTCAAAAATGCACAAAATAGCTTCGAATATTCCCCCCTGTTTGCTAAACCAAAACGGGCCCCTTTCTTGAGAAAAATCCTAAAAACTGCCCTGACCCTGCTCACTGGCAGAAAATGCCCTGTAATACCCCGTTTTTCGTCCTAAAAATCAAAATAGGTTGCGAAAAAGTTTTAGGGTGGTGGGGGGGGGAACCGTACTATTATTTGGAAAAATATTCATAAAAAAATCCTTTCTTCCCGAGAGAGGGGCACACTGGCCCAAAACAAATTTCACATAGGGCCCCCCTATGGTACCCTCTAAATTTTAAACTCAGATAATAAGGGCATTTAAAGGGTTTTTTTAAAAATTTTTTTGGGCACCTCGCCCGTGTCCCCCCCCCCGGGGGGGACCCCGATCAGGTAGGGGGGGGGGCACCGTATGATTTTTTAAAAACTCATATTACACCAAACTTATTGGTTTTTTTTTTGCCTGAAATCAACATATAGCAAACCCTAGACACCCACCATTATTTTAGGTATGAAATGAAAGATAAGCCATAAAAAAATGCATTTTTTAAAAGTGGCCCTGGGTATTTTTATGCTCACTTTTCAAATGCCAAAGGCATCGCGGGGGAAAAACACCTTCCCAGTCACCTGCCTCTTGGTGTCCCCTTGGGGTCACCAGGACACCCTTCCCTGTTCTGGATCACAGAATTTCACTGGGAGGGTAGGGAAGGTGAACGTGTCCTGGTGTTGGGGACTTCACCCGGGAGGAAAAAAAGGTTTTTTTTCCACCCCCATGAGGCCAACACCTGAAACTAGCACACAAAGGCCCCACCCCTTCCCTCCTCCGCTTCAGCTAAACCCAAACAAAGTCCCCCCCCTGTGATTTTTTTCGCAGAAAAAGGGTAAATCTGCACCCCCAGGTCCCCTCGTCGCCCACCTCATCCGGGGTACTCGGAGGAGTCTCCGCAAGTCGAACATCATCACCTCCTCCTCGTCAGGGGTGTCTTCCTCCGGACAGGCACAGATTTCTTCCGCTGGGACCCTTCTTTTTTCCCCAAATGTTTTTTTTTTCAGCCGCTGCCTTCTTTTTGTCTTCCAGCTTCTCCCTCTTCTCTGCCTTCAACCTCGGTTAGATATTGCCTCCTCATTCTCTTTTAAAATGCGGGGCCCGCCCCCTCTTCCGTCCTTTCCTAAGGACGAGGATTACCTTGGGGAAGGGCCTACAAAACTCTGGGTTAATCTTCGGGAAAGGGGGGTGTCCTGGGTGGCAGGGTCGTCTTTGCTGGGGCCCGGGGGGAGGGTGCATCGTGCTGGGCCCGGGGTGGCGGGCTTGTCGTGCGGGGGGCCGGGGCAGGTTTTTTGTCGTGCTGGGGCCCGGGTGGCGGGGGGCGTCGTCTGGGGCCCGGGGTGGCAGGCTCTGTCTTTCTGGGGCCCGGGGTGGCAGGCTCTGTGTGCTGGTGCTGGGGGGGGGCGGCTCTGTCGTGCGGGGGCCGGGGGGGCGGCACACATCTAGCCGGGGAGACACAGCGGGAAGGGGTATAGTTTTCCCGGGGATGGCCTTCAGCCAGTCGCCCCTCTCCATCTGAACTTCCTCCATCAGAAGAAGTTGGAAAAACCCTTCCACTACAATTCGGGTGGTCCCGGTCGCTCGGTTACATGCGCTCCAAAAACATCTCGGGGAAGATTTTTTGCGTGAGTGGCCATATACCAGTCCCCCGGGAAACCCACTGAGAATGTTGGGGGGGTAGGGGCTTTGGTCCCTGCCTCAAAGAAACTCGGGAAACTTGTGGCTGTTATGTCTCTTTAGGGTGCTGAGCGCGGGGGTCTTCAGTGGGGCCCGGGAAATGTCTTAAAAGGCCCAAAAGAAACTCAATCCAAGGGCTGGGTTTGTCTGTTGTATGCGGGCAAAAACAATCACGAACCCATTATCGCAAACTCAACGGGCCTGAATGTTCATGTCCCCATTCGCATTGTCCCATGTCAAAAAATCTTGTTCTCTACAAAAAACAATTTTCCCCATGGGATGCTAATTTCCCCTGCACAACTTTCACCATTCATCCCCACTGGTGCAATATCCCTTTGGAACCAAAATCGTGTTCCTCTGAAGCGGGATTCCATCGCACTGGGATTATAAACCTGGAGGGATGGGGCTGCCCCCAGCTTTTAAAAAGCCCCAACGTCATGCTGTCACCCCGCGTTCACGGTTTCCTGCGTGGCTACTGGGTGGCCTCTCGCACCCAACCTTGCTGGCTTCTAACATCAATGAACTCTCCCTCCAAATTGTATATCCGGTCCCCGGCGTGAATGTGTACTTCTCCAAAGCTAATGTTTAAGGGCCCTTAAGAAGGTTTCCAATTGATTTGTTTAAGGCAAAAACCTGGCAAAGGACAGCCTTCCGGAGCCTTCAATACGGTTTGGGTACGGTTTTGAGGGCTAGTACCAGTCCCTTGTCGCCATTTTCTCTTTCTCCCCGGCAGCGGGGGTGCTCTTGCTCCCACAAGCTATGGCATACTGGTACCGACCCTCCTAGCACATCTTTTAGGGCAGGCCGAGAACATCTTTGCTGCGTGTTTGGGAAATCACAAAGTATTTTTTGTTAGGGGTGAAAACCCTATTCTACGGGAAACAACAGCCATATAGTAACTCCATCCGACAGCTTCTTCTAATAGAAAGGGGTCCCGTAACAAAAAAATGAATTAGGACTTAAAAGGCCCTTTCTGGCAACAAAGTTGACAAAAAAATTATAAATGAGCCTTGAAGGATCCTTTTTTAAAAAAAAAATTAATTAGGACTTGAAGGCCCTTGCTGGCAAAAAAACTACAAAAAAAAGAATAAAATTTTTAAAAACTATAATCTAGAGCCCCCTTAAGCTATCCCTGAGGTTTTTTTGCATGACTCATCCCGGGGACCAAAAAAAGACGTTTGGGTGAGTCATACAAAAAGACCTTGGGAGTTGGAATAAAAAAGCAAATTACAGCAAGGTTGTTTTTTTTGATTTTTGAATCTGTCAGCGGCTTCTTTTTGGGCTGCAGCTATGGCCCCCGGTGCTTAAAGGCGCCTCCAGGTCGTGCGGGGCCATCGCTTTTGTCCCTTCCCGACATATTTGCGAGGCAAATGATGGCGGTAGGTTTGGTTAGATCTGAAAAAAGTTAAAGACTTAGACCATGCATAGTTAGGTTTGGTTTTTTTTTAGGGTTTGCTTAGCTTAGTATTTTTTACGGGTTGAGGCATTCTTTTCATGGCCACCAATATTTTTTGGGAAATTGAGTCCCCCGGCAATATAATGTGGGGGGTCACCGAACGTCATGCCCCCAAAATTGCATGTTAAAAGTTTTTTTTTTTTCCATAAAAAATTTAAATTTTAGAATTTATTCTAATAAAAAAAATCACTTATATAAAAGTTATTTTATGTGCTTATAGCTAATAACACTGATAAAGCATCATAATTTTAATACCAAACCCTTCAACTTTACCCAACCAAAAAAAAACTGTTTTTCCTTTAATTTAAATCACTAGTTCACCCCACCTTTTTTATCATGTAATATGCTAGTCGTCACTTTTTCTTATGTTTTTTTTTAAGTTTTAAAAAAATATAGATTTTTTTCCAAATCGTAGTGTGCGGGGGGGGATCACCGAACGCATGCCCCGAAAATATGCAGTGTTAAAAGGTTTTTTTTTAAACCTAAAAAAATTAAATTTTAAAAATCTTCTAATAACATAATCACTTAATAAAAGTTGTTCATGTGCTTATACATAATAAAACGATATAGATCATAATTTAATACCAAACACCTTCACTTTTATGCCACAAAAAAAACATGTTCCCTTTTTAAATTTAAAAAGCACTAGTTCACCACCACCCTTTATTCATGCAATACATATCAATCACTGTTTGTTATTTTGTGAGGGATTTCAAAAAATATACTTTTTCAAATTTCCTGTACGTTGACCCCCGCACTTCACCATACGTTTTACCAAATTTTTTTTTGTAAATAAAAGCCCCGCGGCCTGTTCGAAAGCATGCACTACTTTTTCATTTTTATAAAAAATGTCAATACGGGTTTAAACCCCATTGCAACTTACCTCAAAAAAAAACACGCCATCACAGCCACATGAACCTATTTTAAACGGCGAAAAGTAAAAGGAAAATACAAAAATAAAATTTCTTACCCTGGTTAAACACGGAGGTGACGCTGACGCTACCCTGTTGCTCGCATGTATTCCTGAGGGTGGCGCTGCTCCGTGGGGCATGGTGGGGGCGAAATTTGAATTAATTTTCGCTTGTAGCCTTCGTCGGGGGTCCCCCCCCTTTCGGGGTGACCCCCCCCCACCCCACCCTTTCTGAATTAAACAGTCCACCATTGGTAACAACAGGATAAGGGGGGAGGGGGGGTATAGAGTAAAAAAGCAAAACGATAGATTGTCCAGCATAATCCCATATGGTTTGGCTTTGTACCTTTTTTTTATTGCGCTAGAAAAAAAAAAATGGGGGAAGAAAAAAATGCGTTAGGCCCCTCTGGGCGGGCGACACTTGAACCCGTGAAGCCCCCGTCCCTACATTTTTAATCGAACCAGATAGCGCCCCAATTTGATTATTGACGCTATCGTTTAATTTGACCAGCTAACGCAGACCACAATCCTCACAAATGTCACGCTGCCTGTACTTGTGTCATGAGGCGAAAAATGGTCACATGGGTCAGACAGCTGTAAACTATGTCCGAATGGAAAAAACAAAACCGTCTTTTTTCGTCACGATAAGCAAATGATAACCACGCCCCTGTCCCCATGAGGGGTGCCATGAACGTCCCCAACGATGGGCGCCCCAAAGCCCTCACAGGGTGGGTGGGATTTTGGGCCAAAGGGGAAAAATGGAGAAGGAAAAATAAAAAAGGGGGAAAAAACCCCGGGGTTTTGGGGTTACGTTTGGTGATAAAAGAAGGGGGGTAAAGGGGGGAAAGGGGGTTTTAATAAAAAAAGGGGGTGTTGGTGGGGGAAAAGGGAGTGGAGGGGGGGGGAAAAGGGGGGGAAAGGAAAAAGGGGGGGGGGGGGCGTTGTGGGTTTTGGGTTTTTGGGGGAATATTTTGGGGGTTTACAAGGGGTGGGTGGCATCTTCCCCGTTTTTTTTAGGGAGTAGGGGGGTGGGGAAGGGCGGGGGGAGGGTGGGCCCACCACTTTAAAATTGGGAGTAGGGGGGTAGGGAACGAGGGGGGGGGGTTCCCCCGGGGGGGGGGGGGCGTGGTGGGGGAGTATAGGGAAAGGGAAAAACAGGGGGGGGCCCCCATGGGGTGAGGGGGGGAAAGGGGGTAGGTAGTAGCAAAGCCTTCTCAAATGTAAAAGCCTGCGCCTGGAGCGCGGGATGGACTTTTTAAACGCCCCACGAGCTAGGCTCCTCCGCGGTCAGTGGGGGAGCCGAGTTTTCCCACATTTTTTTAAAGGATGTACGGGGGGTATAAAAATAAACTTTTTTATTTTTGGGAAATGTTTTTTTTCTAAAAAATATTATCAAATAAAAAACCGAAAAACCCACAAAAAAAATGCCATTTTTGAGACTCCCCAAGAAATATGCATGAATTTTAAACTCTTCGCCATTTAATTTTTTTACCCCCAAAAACTTTTTTAAATGGTAATCCCAATAGAAGCAAATTTTTAAATTTTAGTTTTTCCCTTTTTAAATTTTTTGGGTTTTTCTGAAAAAAATGAAATTAAACCATACATACATTAGCGTTAACTAAATAAATAACATAAAACGGGAAAAAATTACCCCGATTTCATGACCTTTTTTTTGTTTTGTTAACGGGTTTAATTTTTTTTATTGGGTTTTAAATTTATTTTTTCAAAAAAAACGAAAAATAGCAATGGGAAAGCTAATTAAATTTTCCCCTTTTTTGATATTCTCCATTAAAAAGTTTTTTGAGAAATATTAATGGCGAAGAGGAAAGGGTTTATAAATTTTTTCTTGTGGTCTCAAATGGCCCCTTTTTTTAGTCTGTTTTTTTTTTTTTTATTTGATAATTTATAGAACAAACATTTTTCCCAAATAACAATATATCTTTTATACTTGGGTAAACATATATTTTTGGGACGAAATTCCCGATTTCAAAAGATGTTTGTATTTTAAATTAAAAGCTAATTTTATGCATGCTGCTAATTCATTTTCCGAAAACAAAATAAGCAAAGGGGAAAACGAATTAAATTCCGCTTCTATTGGGGAAATTTTTTTCCCTGTAAAATGTTTTTTGGGAAAAATATTTTAAAAGGGCCCAAAAAATTTTTTGTTTCCCTGCAAAAATTTCGTTTAGAGTCCCCCATAAAGGGATTTCCCTTTAAAAGTGGTTTTTTCGGGGTTTTTTTTTTTGATAATATTAAGAAACAAAAAATTTCCGAAATAACAATATATCTTTTATTTCTGATAAACATATAATTTTTGGTTTGGGTACCATTGTCCAAACTCGGTTTGGGCCCCGTACAACTTTGTTTCCCTGAAAGTCCCAATCTCAAGGCGCAGGCCCCTTTTCATACCGACGGCCCCTTTGGGGTAGAGGGTTTGGGTGGAGGTTTAATTAAAAGGGGGGGGGAAAGGGTAAGGGGGGGGGAAAAAGGGGGGAAGGTAGGAAAAAAAAAACCTCCCAAAAATTAAACCCCAAAACATGACATTTTAAAAAAACCCCAAAAAAAAAACATGTTAAAAAATATTTGCTAAAAAATTATGAAAAGTCCCATACAGAGACCCGGCGACCTTTTCCTTCTTTCCCAAAAAAATACGTCCCAATTTTCGCATATGGGAAAAAGAAAAAAAACCCAAAAAGATTGAAAAAAAGTATGAAAGAACAGGGGAAGGGAAAATTGTTTTAAAAAAGAAAGGGGGGTTTTATAAAGCGTGGCCACTCCAATTTCCCGGGAAACGAGTCATTAATATCAAAAGCTGGGGGGGGCCAAACGAAAGCGCAAATGCCAAAAGCGCAATTTGCGCTCCTATTAAAAAAATTTTTCGCTTTCGCCAAAAACCCCACAATTTGCGCTTTTGGGGGGGTTTTTGGGGCTTCGATTTTTTTTATAAGTCCCCCAAATGCCCCAAACCTTTGCAGAAAAAAAATTTGCCGGAAACTCAAAAAAGACTTTAAAAAAAAAAAAAATTAAAAAATCGTCAAATATTGCATTTATATTTAAGTTTTTTTTTTATTTAAAAACGCTGCCGAAAAAAACAACCCCTGGCCCCCCCCCCCCCGGGGCGAGTGTGGCACAGAGAGCCCGCAAACAGTGGGGGAGCCCGGACGGGGACGTGGTAACCCCGGGGAAATGGAGAAAAAAACCCTTT
>JACEEZ010006195.1:5000-30401 GCA_016584305.1 Chionoecetes opilio | reverse complement strand
AGCGAGGGGGAAGAAAAGGAGAGGGACTAGATCAGGAAGAAAAAGGAGGGAAGAGAGAATGACTGGAGAAAGGATGGGGATGGAAAAAAAAAAACTGGAAGAGGGGGGGGGGAAAAGAAGAGGAGAAAAGAAGAGGAGAGAAAGAGAGAGAGGAGAGAGAAGAAGAGAGAGCGAGAGAGAGAGAGAGAGAGAGAAGAGAGAGAGAGAGAGAGAGAGAGAGAGAGAGAGAGGAGAGAGAGAGAGATGGAGAGAGAGAGAGGGGAGAGAGAGAGGAGGAGAGAGAGAGAGAGAGAGAGAGAGAGAGAGAGAGGAGAGAGGAAGAGAGAGAGAGAGAGGAGAGAGGGGAAAGAGAGAGAGAGAAAAGGAGAGAGAGAGACGAAAAGAGAGAGAGAGAGACGAGAGGAGAGAGAGAGAGAGAAGGAGAGGAGAGAGAGAGAGAGAGACAGGACAGACAGACAGACAGACAACAGCCCAGACAGACAGACAGACAGACGACAGACAGACAGACAGACAGGACAGACAGACAGACAGACAGGACAAAACAGAGAAAAAGAAGAGAATTTTATGGATGAAGGGACGAGTAAAATTAAATGAATGGGTATGAAATATATGGACTGAGAGGCCCTCTAGGTGGGAGATGCTGAGGCCAAAGGCACGCTCCCTTACCTCTAAGCTCCTTGTTCTCCAGCAGCAGCATACCCCCCAGCCGGAATTTACCTCACCAGGCCCGGTGACCCTGCCTGGTTTAGCTACCGTTTGCAGGGTTGCTCCCGAGGCTAAACATGCAACCTGGATGAGGTACGAGCGACGCCATCACACCAAAACAAGGCTATACATCGGGAGGCTTTCATGCAGATGACAGAAAACCTGCAAATGGGCGAGGAGTCACCAAAGAGAGGACCTGAGGCAAAAACTTTGTTGCTTAGGAGTTTGGCAACAAGACCCTGGTGGATTGTGGTCAGGAGCAGCAGGGATGAGTTCACCGTGACGCTGTTTCCCCCCACTCACCAGGCCAGACGGATCAACCGCCACGAGCAGTGACGATAAGGCCTCTCTCCTGTTGATTTATTTACCCAGAATATGATGGTTGATGATCCGGGAGGATCTCCACCTCACCTGCCTCAGGAAACGGACCGCACTGTCACCTCTGTTCTGGTGACGTCAGAGCAAGTTGAGTGAGCGGCTGATCAGTGCGGTGGATGTTTTAAGGCCACTGGCCCGGATGAAGTCAGCCCACGGCTCCTCATACACTTCGCCAAGCAGCGTCAGGACCTATCTCCACTGTCTTCAAGTCATGCCTGAGGGGAAAAAAAAGTGCCGTCAATAGGAAGGAGCCGCGTATGGTTCCGGTCCACAAGAAACACTCGAGGTCAGAGCCCCGCCATTACAGGCCCATATCCTTACTCCTGTGGTGGGCAAGCTGCTGGAGCAAATGTGGCTGCAGTAATATAGCAACACCTGAGTGAAAACAATCTCCTCTCATACAGACAGTTTGGCTTCAGGCCCGGCCGCTCCACTACAGACCTCCTCATGCTTCTTTCCAAAGACTGGCAGGACGCCCTAGATGAACGCCTGGATACACTTGTGGTGGCCCTGGATATTGTTGGAGCCTTTGATAGGGTCTGGCACGCGGGGGTTATTGAAAAGCTTCGCGCCAAAGGTATCCAGGGTGACCTACTACTGCTGCTCAAGGATTACCTCCAGGGAAGGACCCTTCAGGTGGTGATCAACGGGCAGTCATCACGGCCTTCCCCATGCAAGCTCAGTTCCACAGGGTTCCGTGCGGGCCCAATCCTGTAGAACATATACATTGATGACCTCCTCCAGCAGCTACCAACAGTGGCAGCATATGCTGACGACTGCACACTTTTCCGTTCTTACTGCCGCCCCGACAGCCAGCGCGCGGTCAGTGAGCTGAACAGGCAGCTCAGACTGTTGGAGGAGTGAGGAGAGTCGTGGCAAGTCAACTTTGCTTCGGAGGAAGACACAAGCGATGGTCATCTCACTGTCCACAGCTGCCTCTCAAACCGTCTCAGGACGCTCCAGGATCATTAAGATTATGGGAGCGTATGTAGACCACCGTGGCCTGTGCTTCAATCACCACGTTGCTGCTGCTGTCCACCAGGTCTTTCTGCGCGTGTCTGTCCTGCGGAGAGTGGCGGGAAAACCTCGACTCACGAGGCATCCTCACACTGTACAAGGCCCAGATACGGCCGTGTAGGAGTATGGTGTTTCGTCATGGATGTCCAGTGCAGCCACCCACTTGCAGAGATTGGATGCAGTACAGCGACGTGCCCTTCGACTGATGGGGATAAAAGAGGACCAACATTCGTCTTCTGTCGTGACATCGCTGGAGCACCGCCGGGACGTGTCAGCGTGGTGGTGTGTCACATAACTCAGGTGCAGGAGGTCCCTCATCTCAGCTCACTCAGGCTTCTCCACGAGCTGTGCAGAGATAGTCGAGGACTACACCCTAGAGTGACGTGCTTGTGAAGGTGCTGCGATCACACTCGAGGCAGCACTAGCGCGCCTACACAGCCAGTACATCGCAGCTAGGGAACTTTTTCCATTTTGG
The DNA here is from genome assembly GCA_016584305.1 of Chionoecetes opilio. Lineage (NCBI taxonomy): Eukaryota > Metazoa > Arthropoda > Malacostraca > Decapoda > Majidae > Chionoecetes > Chionoecetes opilio. The sequence goes on along the minus strand of JACEEZ010006195.1, from coordinate 27,826 downwards.
GGGGAGTGGGCAGTCAGAAGCTGCCCCATGGGAAATACCCCGGGGAGAACTTAGGGGGATTTGAGGGGGTGCTGCAGATTATCTTTGAAACCCCCGTGTCCTCTCTTTCCATACCCCTTTTAGGTTCAGATAACAAGGAGTAGCGCACCCTGCACTCTAAAGCAATTCCTCTTACTACACATTACACCAGCATAATCCCTACACTATTTCACTAAAAAATTTTATTATGCCCATTAATCGCCTCCCTCGGAGTCTCAAATTTGGGGGGGGACAAAATATCCCCAGGTCGGACAGTCTTCAAGGTTCGCCCCCGAGGGTCTTGAATTCTCTAGCCTTCTCCAAATTTCGAACTTTCGGGGCCCTTTGATCAAATTTTCCCGCGAACCCCATTTTCCCCTTCAAAACCTCATTTTCTTTTCCTCCCCAAAAATCAGTGTCGTGACACTGATAGCAGACCTTTTTCTGTTCCTTACTTTTCTCTATTAAAATTTTAAATCCAAAGTGGCGTTCGTATATGTGCGAATAATCATTGCTCTCGGCCCCCCCTTGAATTTTTGAATTATCTACCATCGGGCTTCGATTTCAATGTCACTCTTTACAAAAAATTTATCTGTGCTGTAAAATTCTCATTTAAACTTCTCTGATATGTGGATTCTTCGACTATTAACATCAAAAGGGGATCACATCTCATCTCATTTTCCTTTAGCTGAAATTTCCTTTCTTGGGGACTTAAATGTTCCCCACCAGCTTTGGCATCTCTTCTTTCACTGACCAACCTGGTGAACAACCCTGCAAATTTCTATCCCCCAAGCCCTAGAGAGCTGGTGCAGCACCCTACCGTATTCCTGACCCCCCCTGGAGACACGCCCAACTTTCTTGATTTTCCTAACTACTACCCTTTGTTCTCTGTGAAACTATTCTTCGTTGGGTTCCCCCGATCAAATCTTATTTCTGTAACCTTTTATCGCTCCGGTACCGTTGGGGCCCCACCAAAGGGGTGTTCGGGGCATTTCAACTCGCTAAGGGGAAAGACCTAAGGCATTTACACTCTGTTTTTTCCAGGGAATGATTACGTTCCATGTCAAAAACCCATCCTTTGTGCAGAGCGCATAATGAGGTCATAGCCCTTTGGCATGGAGGCGTACTTTCCACATAATTTTCTTAACCCAAAACCCCGTCAACCTTTGGTTTAACCTGCTTGTTCTCAGCTGTCCGAGGTAGAGAGGGGTAAAAAAAACGGTACCTAAGATCCATTCCTGAAACTCATCCCCTTTTAAATTTTTGTGACCGTAATCATGCCAAATTTTATTTTAGCCTCCCAAAAACTCTTTCATTTAGAAAATGCAAAAATTTTTCTGAATAAAATTTCCTCCGGACTTCTGGCATCTAGCTAATAACATCCTAAAAATTTTTTTTCTTCATTTTTTCCCCCTATGCTTCCCCAGAGGCTCCACAGCTGTCTCATCTACTTCAAAAAGCTGAACTCTTCGCTCAAACATTTGCTAAAAAACTCCACTCTGGCTGATAAAGGCTTGTTCCCCTTCTTCCCCCCACGACTTTTTTTATGGTCATTAAGATCCTTTGGAAAAAGATGTTTTCTTGCCTTCTGGCCTAGATCCCGGAAGGCTTCGGGCTGACGGAGTCCCCCCTATTGGGCTAAAAAAAATGTGCTTCGTGCCGCACCTTGCCTGGTCAAACTTTTTTGTCATGTTATTTTACTTTACCTTTCCCTTTTTGCTGGGAAATTGTCACATCCAACCTGTCCTAAGAAGGGGACCGTTCTAACCCTTTAAACTACCGCCCATAGCTTTTTACTTCCTGCCTTTTTAAAATTTTTTAATCTATACTTAATAAGAAGATCTTAAGCATCATCTGTCACAATCTTCTATTGATCGTCAGTGGTTTCCGTAAAGGGCGATTACTGGCGACTTTTAGTTTCCTAAGAATCTTGGTCACCTCCTTTTCGGGTTTCGGGTGAAATTTTGCTGTTGCCCGACATATCAAAAGCTTTGATAGAGTTTGGGACAAATCTTTTTTTCCCAAAATACCCTCATTCGGTTTTATCCTTCTCTCTGTACCCTTTATTTAGTTTCCTTTCAAACCGTTTTATTTCAGTCTGTCGAGGACATTTTTTCTCCAAAAACTATCAATAGTGGGTTCCCCAGGGGTTTGTCCCATCCCCCCTCTCTTTATTACATTTAATGATCTTCTATGTCTAATTTAAAGCCCATCCACTCCTACGGATGATTCTTCCCCGCATTTTTCAAGTCGTTTTATTAAAGCCCAAATCAACAGGAAAATTGATTTACGAAGAGATGCCACCGAGCGCCTAACTTCTGATCTTTCTTTTTATCGATTTGGGGAAAAACAAAAACCCTTTTTTTGTTCAATGCCCCAAAAAACCCCAAATTTTTTCACCATCTCTAAAACCTACAGATAACATCCCTTTCTTCAATGACACTCAATTTCTCCTTCTTTCAATGAACATTTAGGACTATCTTTTTCTAAAAATCGAACTGGAAATCTACACCATTTGCTAAAAAAAGCTTATAAAAAGTTTGGGTGTTTGGGTTGGGGGCCTTTTTTTTCTCCCTCCAATTTCTTTCTCTCTAAGGGGCCTTTTCCGCCCCTGTTGGAGTTTTGTTCACATGTTGGGGGGGATCCCCTCAACAGTCTCCTAAAAAAGGGGTGAGTCAAAGCTTTTGTTCATCAACTCCCTTTCCCCGACTGACGTCTTAAAACATTTAAACACCCCCGCAAGTTGCTTCTCTTGCTTCTTACGTTTTTTTAGCTCATCTCTTCTGAAAATTTCTAACGATGTCCCCCCCCCCGCGGCCCGCTACGAAACTTTCACCATTCCCATCCCATCGGGCCATCTTCCTAATGAAAAAGTTAATAAAATCTTTAAATTTTCATCCCTTTTTTGGGAAACTCTGGAACTCTCTTCATGTTTTTATTTTTCCACTTTTTCCCAGACTTAAATCTTTTTAAAAAAGAGTAACAAAGAACCTCCGAATAAATTGGGCCCACCCTTTGTTTTTATTTTTTTCTCACTTTTTTTTATAGGGACTGGGAACTAAGCGGGCTTTTTGTTTTCCATTTTTTTGTGCCTTGCCAGATCCCTGTGATGAAAAAAAAAAAAAAAAAAAAAAAATTTCCAGCAGCCCACACCTGACGTAAAAAAATTTTCCAATACCAAAAAAAATTTGGCTGCCCACAGGTGGCGGGGAAACCCCAAATGTCGCCGATAGTGATGTGTGAAAAAAATGACCTTTTAGAATATTTAAGTAAATTTACAGAAATTTCCCTTGTTATATGGTATATTATGATCTTATTGTAAATATTTTATTAATGTAGACTTTTATAAAAATTGCACATAAAATGTTAGTTTTTTGGGCCTTAATTTTTTTTTTTAAAAAAATATTAAAAAAAAAAAAAAAGGGAAGCAAAAAAAGGGAAATGGAATGCATTAATGAAAGGAAACTAGATAAAAAAGTAGGTGCATATTACATTTTTAAAAGGGAGGGAGAAAAAAAGGGGGAGGAGGGGGAAAGGAGAAGAAAAAGAGGAGAGAGAGAGGAGAGGAGAAGAAGGGGAGAGGGGGAAAAAGGAGAGAGAGAGAGGAGGAAGAGAGGAAAAGAGGAGAAGAAGGGAGAGAGAGGGGAAGAGGAGATGAGAGAGAGAGAGAGAGAGAGAGGGGAAGAGAGAAAAAGAAGGAGAGAAGAGAAGGAGAGAGAAGAGAGAGAGAGAAGAAGGAGAGAGAGAGAGAGAGAGGAGAGAGAGGAGAGAGAGAGATAGAGAGAGTGAGAGAGAAGAGAGAAAGAAGAGAAGAGAGAGAGAGGGGAAAAAAAGGGAGAGAGAGAAGAGAGAAAGAGAAAAGAAAAAAGAGAGGGAAGAAGAGAGAGAGAGGAAAGAAGAGGAGAGAGAGAAGAGAGAGGAGAAAAAATAAAAAAGGGAAAAAAACTATCTAAAATGCCTCTACCTCCCTATGTTCTCTTCCATCTTTTTTTCCCCATTCCCCCTTCTCTTACCCTACTCATCTTCCTTTTTCCCTTTCTATTGAAAAATGTAGGCAATAAGGTTAAAATTAACAAACTCACTTCAAAAGTTTTTTAGGTTGGCAGGTGGCAATACAACAGACCGGGAACGACGTACAAGGAGTCTAAAAATGTTTGAACTTCCCCCCTGCGATTTCGAGCAATATTTTTCAAGAAGTCGCCTTCTTCCGGAAAAAAAAACCGTCGCCTCCACCGTGGAAAAAACATTCAACAGCAAGGGGGGGAAAACTTTGCACAGACACCCCCGGGTTTTTACGCAAAAAACATTTCCCCACGGTACAAAAAAACAGCACCTGATTTCCCTTATATCATGGGCAGAGAAAAATATAGAACAGTAAAAATGATAACAAGATCACTAATAGAATCCCAACTTACCTCATAGCCCGTCAGGTGACCCCCTTTTTAGCCCCCCGTACACTCAAGATGGCAAAACCATTGGTACATGGAAGCTAGGGTATTCAAAAAATCATTTTCCCTGGTAGCAGTCTGGATTTAGCAGTTTTCATATTTTTATCGCCTTTTTAACAGACCCCCCTATTTGGCGAACAAACCCCGCCAAATGCGGTAAAACCTGTAAGGGTACTTCATTTTAGGACGCATGTCAGGGTTTACAGGGTTATGCCAAGTGCCATTTGTTTTTTAGTTTTAAAATGTTCTTTTAAATCCCCTTGTAGAAAAGCTTGGTCAAACAAAAAATTTTTTGTACTTTTGAGCCAAAATCTTATAATGCCGATAATAAGCTTGTTATCTTTGCAATCAGATAAGTTTTTGTATTTATAAGTATTTTTTTCATATTCAATACCCCATATTCAGACAGGGGGATGTATTAGCCATTATTAGTCAGATATAATTATGAGTATAGTATAGTGACCATGGTGACACATTATACCAAAAAAAAGATTCAAAAAAAGACTGTATTCTAGTCGTCTCACGATAAAGCTGAGTTGATATCTTAATGCTTACAATTTATGAGGTTTGAAAAGAAAAAAACTAAACACCATCTTTTGTTGAGTTTTTAAATTGTTTATTTCCCTAGAAACCCTTTAATCTGAAAAAGTATTAAAAAGTACAAACCGTTACGTAATGTTTCAGAATTCTTTTATTTTTTTTACTTTAGAGTTAATCAAGCAAGTTCTTTCATTTCAAAAACATCGTCCACCATTTTGGGGTTTCTTCACATCCGTGGCTGGGGGTCACGGGCCCAACTACATAGTTGGAGCCCCTTTATGTTTTTAAAACCCTGCAGACATTGGGACGAAAATGACCTTGAACAGTTGCAGGCCAGGAGTTCCAATACAGAATCGGGGGGCGGGAGCGCCATCCAGCCAATCAATTTTCAATTCCCCTTTTCCCTCTTTATTTCAACTTTCAACCTCGCCTCTAGGTGATGGTACTTTTGGGTAAACTTCCAGACTTTTTCGCCAAAACCAGCCTGGTAGTTGGCCACATGCATTTTATGAAGGGGCTTGCACTGGTGGAAACTGTTTTCGGTTCAACACAGCCCTTTTTACTGTGAAAAGATGATACCGCATTAATTTACTTTTCGAACGCTCGTTTCGGTTCATACATTTTTACATGGGGAAATGCCTCCAAAATTGATGAGAAGTGTTCTGAGACATCCCCAAGCTCCAAATCTGCGAAAAGTGATGAAGCTTGCGTCCTGCTTTAGCAGCTTTAGAAAAACCTTTCTTTGGGGGCCCGCAAAGGGGACTTCCCCGCGTCACTCCAGGTATGCATGCTCCCAAGTAAACTTTGCATACCCATGGTCCTAGTGTAGTGGAACTTTCTGTAAACTAGTAAGATACCCTGGCCCGAGTTCCCCCTGAGATACGGTGTGTATCTAGTCGTCACGAAAAGCAATGCCAAAAAAAAAACAATCTGTATATCAGCTCAAGTCAACTGAACAAACCTGCCCTGCTCATGTGCAGATGCAAGATAAGGCGGGGTCGCCTCCTCTTGTGTTGAAAAATGTTCTGTACAGGACACAGCCCTTTTATCATGCATAAATTTTGTAGCATTTTTCCCCCATTACATACCACCCCTTTTTTTTTCCGAGTCGTTCGGTGTCTTTGCTTGTTTCCATCTATATGGAAATGAAGAAAAGGTCTGTTTGGTGAAGCGAAAAAATTTTTGCCATTTTACAACCGTTTTGTTTTGCAGTGATGTTTTTAGCTGAATCCCCGGGAATTTTGGGTCCTGGGTTTCTCTCTCAACCCTCCTTGATGATTTTCCTTGTACACACGAAGACAATGTCAACACGGGATGCATGTGTGCCTCATTGAAGCTTTCGCGAGAACCAGAGAGGCTATCAAGAGTCTTGTTTCACCTTTTTACTGTGTGTACCAAAGCCATCCCATCATGAGACACGGAATGAGGCTGAATGTCTTTTGCAGGTTAAATTCTTCTTTTTTCCTTTTTCAAGAGATGATTGCTGGTTTTTTTTGTACACCATCGGCAGTGGGTAAAACCCAAGGGAGGGGGCCCAAATGGGGTGCTCCAAAACCCCCACGCATATGAGTTGTCGTGTTGAGCCATCATCAGCATATTGCCAAAACCGTAGTCGTTCGGTAGAATGAGTTCTTGCCATTCCAGACTTTTCATGCTTTTTTTGTTTGCATTATGAATGTATTTAAATTCAATTGGGTAGCGGTCCCTTAAAATTTTTTTGATGGGGGGATCGTTTCAAGCGTTCGGGGCTGGAATGTTTCATAGGCTGATTCCCACGACCTTGCTGAGCCAAAATCGTGCAATTTCAGTTCAAACTACAGGGCAAGATATTGGCAGTCTTTTTTACACTGAAAGAATTGACAGGTCTTCGATGACCCCATATGGGGATAGGCCCTCCTTTAGTCACTCGTGACTTTTCGCTCGGCATGATGCTGGTTCCTATTCATTGAAGGATTTTTCTTAAAGTTGACGTACCCACTTCTGTACTCTGCTGTCAGGTAAATAGCGTGTCACAGCACTCGGTTCAGACTAAAAACGGCAGGGGCCTCCGGAGTGTTTTCTTTTTTAAAATGTTTCCCCAAAGGTTTGGGCAAAGGTATTCTTCAAAAGGGGGGGTTTATCCAATTGTACTGAAAATTTCCCTTTCCTGATTGTTCGGAATTTAGGATGATTGTTGGACAACGTGAATTTGGGCATAGTATGCCTGGCCCCGGGCATGTTTACTTTTTCAAAGCAAAGGCCCACGCGATGTACTACGAAAAACATGCCCTATGTAAAAGGGACGCCCCTAGGGCCAATGAAAAATGAAAAATTAGTTATTTTGAAATTTTACAGGGGGTATTTTTTATGTTTAAACAATTTTTAAGGGTAGTTGTCCTCTTCAACTTTAGGTTTGAGCACTTTTGCTTTGCAAAATTGACTTTTTATATTCATATGCAAAAATGCTTTGGCCCGCTAAAGTAACGGGTTCACTTGCCCTATCATAATTCTTGATCGTCTTTTTTCGGATGGGTTCTCCTTGTAAAAAAGGGGGGTGAAGCCCCCCAACAACAGAGCTCTGGATCCCAAATTGGCCGTCTTTGTTGGCGGTGGACGAGAGTTTTGAGAGTGGGTGCTTAGTATCGCGGCGTGATGAGAGGGGAATCCCTTCTCCCAAGAACTGCGGATCCGGGGGGGGTTTGACCGAGAGAGAGAGAGAGAGAGAGAGAGAGAGAGATGGAAAGAGAGAAGAGAGAAGAGAGAGAGGAGAGAGAGGAAGAGAGAGAGAGGAGAGAAGAGAGGAGAAGAGAGAGAGAGAGAGAGGAGAGAATGGAAACAATGGAAACAAACATACTCATCAATGCTCTCTACCTCCTACTGTTCTCTTCCATCTTCTTTTCCATTACCTCTCCTCGTTATCCAATACTCATCTTCCTCTTTCTCTTCTATTGAATAATGTAGGCAATATAGGGTTAAAACTTAATTCAATGACTCACTTCAAAAGTTGTTTAGGCTTGGCAGGTGGCACATACAACAGACGCGAGGAACGACGTACAAGGGAGCTCATGAAATGTTTGAACTTCACCCCTGCGAGTTGCGAGCAATATTTTTCAAGAAGTCTGCCTTCTTACCTGGAAAAATAACCCGTCAGCCTCCACCGTGGAAACATTCAACAGCAAGTTGGGTGAAGCTTTGCACAGACACACCCGTGTTATCGCACCAAACATGTCCCCACGGTACAAATAACAGCAGCCATGATTTCCCTTATATCATGGGCAGAGAAGAGAATATAGAGACAGTCAAAATGATAACAAGATCACTAATAGAATACCATAACTTACCTCATAGTCCGTCAGGTGATCCCCCATTTTTAGCCAACCGGTACACTCAAGATGGCAAAGACTCATTGGTATCATTGGAAAGCTAGGGTATTCAGGAACTCATTTTGCCCTGGTAGCAGTCTGGATTTAGCAGCTTTCATATTTTTATCGCCTATTGAACAGACCACCTATTGGCGAACAAATCCCGCCAAATGCGGTAAAACCTGTAAGGGGTACATTCATGTTAGGACTGCATGTCATGGTTCTACAGTGGTATGCCAAGTGCCATTTGTTTTTTTAGCTTTAAATATGTTCATTTAATGCCATTGTAGTAACAAGCTTGGTCAAATCAAAATATTTTGTACTTTTTGAGCCAAAATCTTATAATGCCGATAATATACGCATTGCTATATCTTTGCAATCAGATAAGTTATTGATATTTATAAGTATTGTTTTCATATTCAATACCTCCATATTCAGACGAGAGGATCGTATGTAGCCATTATTAGTCAGCATATAATTATGACTGTATAGTATAGGTGACCATGGTGACACATATATACCAAATAAGATTGCAAAACTGACTGTATTCTAGTCAGATCTCACGATAAGCTGAGTTGATATCTTGAATGCTTACAATTTATGAGGTTTGAATGAATGAACTAAACACCATCTTTTAGTTGAGTATTTAATTGTTTCATTGCACTAGACACTTCAATCTAGAAACAGTATTAAAATGTACAAACAGTCTACGTAATGTTCTCAGTAATTCTTGTCATTTGCTTTACTTATAGAGTTAATCAAAGTCAAGTTCTTTCATTTCAACATCATCGTCCATCATTTGTGGGTCATCGTCTTCATCATCCTGTGGCTGGTTGTCACAGTTCCTCAACTTACATAGTTCGGAGCCCTTCATGTTATTAACCATGCACGTACATTGTGGGAGGCGACATGACCTTGAACAGTTGCAGGCCAGGAGTTCCAATACAGAATCGGGTGCGGGAGCGCCATCCAGCCAGTCAATTTTCAATTCCTCTTTGCCATCTGTTATTTCAACTTTCCAACCTCGACCTCTAGGTGATGGTACTTCTGGGTAAGCTTCCAGACTTCTTCGCCAAACACCAGCCTGGTAGTTGGCCCTACATGCATGTTTATGAAGGGCGTCTGCACATGGTGGAAGCTGTTGCGGTTCAACACAGCCTTTCTTACTGCTGAAAAGATGATACCGCAGTTAATTTACTTTACGAACGCTCGTTTCGGTTGCATACATTTGACATGGAAATGCCTCCAACTTGATGAGAAGTGATTCTGAGACATCCCACATAGCTCCAAGATCTGCGAATGTGGACTGAAGCTCTGCGTCCTGCTTTAGCAGCTTGAGAGAAGCTATCTTTCTTGGGCCTGCAAGGGAGCTCACGCTGTCACATCCAGTGTATGCATGCATCCCAAGTAAAGCTTTGCATACCGATGGTCCTAGTGTAGTGGACACTTTCTGTACATCTATGTAAGATACCCTGGCCAGAGTTCCACACTTGAGATACAGGTGTGTATCTATGTCGTCACAGAATGCAAGTGCCAACAAAAACACATCTGTATCATCAGCTACAAGTACAACTGAATCAAATCCTGCACCTGCTGCATGTGCAGAGTGCAAGATAAGGCGGGTGTCTGCCTCCTCTTGTGTTGAACATAGTTCTGGTACAGGGACACAGCCTTCATCATGCATAATTTTGTAGCACTTTTCCCCTCATGTGACATACACACTTTTGTGTTCCGAGTCGTTCGGTGTACTTTGCTTGTTTCCATCTATATGAGAAAGTGAATGAAATGGTCTTGTTTGGTGAAGCAGAAAGAAATTTTTGCCATTGTACAACCGTTTGTTTTGCAGTGATGTTTTTCAGCTGAATCACACCGACATTGGATCCTCGGATTTCTCTCTCAACATCCTTGATCGATTCTTCCTTGTACACATCGAAGACAATGTCAACACGGGATGCATGTGATGCCTCATTGAGAGCTTTCGCGAGAACCAGAGAGGCGATATCACCAGAGGTCTTGTGTTCACCTTTCACTGTGTGTACCAAAGCCATCCCATCTATGAGACACCGCAGAATGAGGCTGAATGTCTTCTGCAGGTCCTAAATTCTTCTTCAGTTCCTTTGCAAGAGATGACTTGCTGGTTTTCCTTGTTACACCATCGGCAGTGGCTAAAGCCCAAGGGAGAGGGGCCAAGTGGATGCTCCAAAACCTCACGCATATCGAGTTGTCGTGTCTGAGCCATCATCAGCATATTGCCAAATAAGGCAGTAGTCGTTCGTAGAATGAGTTCCTTGCCAGTTCCAGACTTACATGCTTTTCTTGTTTGCATCTATGAATGTATTTAACTTCAACTTGGGTAGCCGGTCATTACATTTTCTGATGGGGGGATCAGTTTCAAGGCGTTCTGACTGGAATGTTTCATAGGCTGATTCACCACGAGCCCTTGCTGATGCCAAATCCTGTGCAATTTCAGTTCAAACTACAGTGGCATTGGAGATATTGAGCAGGTCTTTTGGATCACTGAATGAATTGACTAGGTCTTCGATGACCTCCACTATGGCAGATACTGCCTGCTCATCTTTAGTCACTCGTGACTTTTGCAGCTCGGCATGATGCTGGTTCCTATTCATTTGAAGGATTTCTCGTAAAAGTCTGACGTACCCACTTCTGTACTCTGCTGTCAGGTAGTAGCGTGTCACAGCACTCGTGTTCAGACTAAAACGGCAGGTGCCTCCTGGAGTGTTTGTGTCTTTGTTAACTGTTTCCTCAATGGTTTGGTCAACAGGTATTCTTCCAAATGTGTTGGTTGATCCAATTTGTACTGAAAATTTTCCTTCCATGAATTGTTCGTGAATCTTAGGATGATTGTTGGACAACTGTGACATTTGGGCATAGTATGCACTGAGATACCGGGCATAGTTTACTTTGTCATAAGCAAAGGCCCACGCGATGTACTCACGAATGCATGCCATATGTAATAGGGTACGCCGTAGGTCCAATGAAAAATGAAATATAGATTATTTCGAATTTGACAGGGTGTATTCTTATGTTAAATCGAATTTTAAGGGTAGTTTGTCCTCTTCAACTTTATGGTTTGAGCACTTCTTGCTTTGCAAAAATTGACTTTTATATTCATATGCAAAACATAGCTTAGGCCCGCTAAAGTAACGGCTTCACTTGCACCTATCATCAATTCTTGATCGTCTTTTTCAGGATGGCTTCTCCTTGTAAACCAGGTGGGTCGAAGCCCGCAACTAGACAGAGCTCTGGATCCAAGTTGGCCGTCTTTGTTGGCGGTGGACGAGAGTTTACTGAGAGTGAGGTGCCTACGTATCGCGGCGTGATGAAGAGGGGAATCCTTCTCCAAGAACTCAGCGGCATCCGGGAGGGTGTTGACAAGCGGGGGTACCCAGTGAGAGACATTGCGAAGGATCTGACCCCCATGGTGCTTGCCCAGTGGAAGAAATCAAACGCCCAGTTTGCACCTCCAGTGGTTGTTATTGACCGGTCCTTGAACAGAAGGATAGATAATTTTTGGAAGAAGGTTAGTGAAGTGGTGATGAGAGACAGAGCAACTAAAGCAGTAAAGGAATTCGTGGAGAAGAATATGGACATGCTGTTTGACATAACGGCCTGCCCTCACACGATCTTCCTCTGCAAGGACCAGGAATCCCACTGCTCCAACCCCCAGCTGTGCCACGCGAGAGCACACGTGCAGTGTGACTGCCCCCTGGCCAGCAAAGTCCTTACTTTAGACCTGGAGTGGCTGTACTACCAGAGGATCAAAGTTGGGGAAGAGAGTGCAATGATTATGACAGGGGTAGACAAGAATGAGACGCATAGAAAAGTGAAAGCAGCAAAGAGAAAGCAGTTGGAAGAGGAGACTAAGCTGAAGAAGCAGAAGCAGAAAGATGAAAAGGTCAGACGTCTTGAGCTGCAGGAGCAGATGTTCCTGGGCCAGGCTGAAGAAATCCAGGATTCTGAGGATGGGACGGAGGAGTCGTTACACCCTGCCAATCAGAGGAAAGAGGCAGGAGCAACAGGAGGCTGCCATACTGGTAGACCGACTTCTCAGGGCTGGGGTCCCTGGCACCCCTTGTGATGCAGTATTTGGACAGGCCAGCTGCAAGAAGAAACACAATGCCAGTCCGGAACCTGGCGCTGGCAAGCATTCGGTTCGACGTTCCGCCCACTGCTGCTGCTGCCTTGGCTTCTGGATTCCTCCAGGACCTTATCGCTGACGGCCACCTCTCTCCAGATATGTCGTACCTGGTCTGCGATCCTAACAAGCTGAGGAGGGCCAGGCAGGATGCCATGGCATCGGCCAGGGACCTTGACCAGGGGAAGCACCAGGGTACCAAAATAGTTGGATTGGGTTACGATGGGAGGAAGGACAAGACCAGTAGTGGAGCGGCCAAGAGCCAAACATTTTGCTTGACCCCTCCACACTTTAGAACAAGGCAAATTAGGTATCGTTGGATTCGTTAGGATGTCTACTTTGTGAAAAACGATGTTTTACAGTCAGATTCTAATTCAAACATTGCCATTTAACCCATTTCACCCAAACAAAATTGAGAATTTTTGACTATCTTAATTCTTTTTATATTGGCACTTACAAAGATTGAAAACTTGGTAACATCACATTAATTCCTTTCTGCCAAGTATACTCTCACAATATATGGGGTTGAAACCCACTTTAATGGTGTTTTGGACCCCCAAATACCTTAAAATTAGGGGTTTTACCTATTTTTTGGCCATTTTTTACTCGTACTTTGTCTTCAGTTATACAAAGAAACCCTTCCGCAAAACGTTACACTCATTGTTTCTCTATCACTTTCTAATTGTGTATGTTTTTTCCTTGCAAGTTGAAGAAAGTATGGAACCACCAGAAGAACCCACTCAGAAGAGGAGAAGAACGAGTCTTTGCGAATGCTGCGTATTCTGCGAGACTTCATTATCCAAAACCAAAGCTGATAACCCAGTTGTCCAGAATCCTGGAGTCGAAGGATTGAAATCCATTCTGAAAGCTGCTGAGCTTCGTAAAGATGGTGTCTGTGATCGGCTGTTTCCAGTGAAAAACGACATCCTAAAAGGAGATACTGTTATCAAATTCCACCAAAAGTGCAGAGCAAATTATACGAACAAGAGGAATATCCAGATAGCCCTAAGAAACACGGTACATGTGCTGACGCTGACGATGGCGCAACAGGTAGTGGGCCTACGGTTGGACTGTCTCGTCTCCGGCGATATGACACGTCGCAATTTGACATTCGATCAGGCTGTTTCATATGTGGGAAATCACATAGCTGGAAGGAGAAACTGTCGAACGTCTCAACTGGGACGGGGTCCACCACACGACAAAGACTGCTTGATGCAGCCATTCAGAGAAACGACTATGAGATTCAAATGCGAATGCTGTCAAACACTGCCTTGTTTGCAATGGATGCAAAATATCATCGCTCTTGCTATTCGCATTACATCTCGCTTACCAATATTAAAGCTGCTAGTGCTAGGACTAAGGTTGATAAATCTGACAATGCGTGTGCCTTCAAAAGTTTGTGTAAGGAGATTGAAGAGACTGTCCTGTCCAAAACCATCTCTATCACAACCTTGTCTGTCCTGAATGAACGATTGGTCGCTATATCAGCAGAGGTCAACTCTAAAACCATCGAGTCTTGTACTACATGGAGATTGAAGGAGAAATTACAGAAGAATTTCGGAGACAGGACTTCATTCATCGTCCAGGCTGGGAAGTCTGATCTTGTATGCTCAGGGGATATTACAGTTGCCGAGGCCTTGAAACATGTTGTGAGGCTACAAGTGCATGTAAATGAAATTGGTGAATGTGAACTCGAATCCTCTGATGATGTCAATTCAGAAGAGGACGCTGTTGTCTTGCATAAGGCAGCTGGTATCATCAGGAAATGTATCGGTGACATTACATTTCAATCTGATCGTTATGATTCTAGTGGGAATATGGAGACAAAGAAGTGCAAGGACTTTGTTCCGAATCCTTTGTATGATTTCGTTGCATGGTGTATTTAAAAAAAAGACTTTGACAGCGCTACAAGCTATGAATCTGAGACTCACATGGGAAACATTAAAATGAGAGTTCTTGCAATATGTCACAACATGATTTCTCTAGTTTGTAAAATCTATACCCCAATAACACTTGGTTTAGGTGTCAAGCTGCACCACGACCATGGTAGTCGAGAACTAATAGATGACCTGTCCTCTTCTTGGACACAGCATACCTTATGATGAAGTGCGTAGATTCCTCACTGCCATTGCTTTGGACCAGCTGTCAACCAAGTCTGACGTTCATATACCAGGTGACATTTCTGTCTATGATCCTGAGAATGTTATTAAGACCACTGTTGATGCCGCAATTAACAATTTCGATCAAAATGAACAGACTTTAGACGGAAAGAACACTACACATTCAATTGCTGTGGTGTTGTATCAAAGGTCTCCTAGGCCAGAAGAAACACCTTGCATTCCAAGATCAAACCTAAAAACCCTAGATGCACAGAGCTGTGATGAGGAGGAAATCAAACGATACAACAAATCCCATACTAAACCAGAACCATGTGTGAAATGGGAAGTCAAAGAACTGGATAAGTCTGCTAGAGATGTGGTACTAAAAGACTTGATTTGGGAAATGGCCCGTGCAAGTCCCCCTGAAACCTCACGTATTCCGGCTTGGGGTGGATTCAATTCTCTAGTTAGCGAGAGTGAAATTCCACAGACTCGAATATGGTATCTCCCATTCATTAATGCGCCACCCTCTGACTTTTCTACGATCTACACGACTTTGCTGAAATTGGTTGATATTGCAAATGCAGTGGGACAAGAACATGTTCTGGTCACTGCTGACCTGGCAATATATAGCAAGGCTGAACAGTTTCTCTGGACTGAGCCAGATCCCTTGGCTGGTCGAGTGACGATGAGGCTTGGTGGGATGCATCTCACTATGGCTTTCATAGCCAGTATAGGGAAGCTGTTTAGTGATGGTGGTCTCCACAACATGCTGACAGTACCTGAAATGTATGCTCATGCGTCCGTGAGTATGATGTTTCAAGGGAAGCATTATGCCAGAGGTCTAAGAAGAATCAGACTGGTACACGAAGCACTGTTTCACTTGTTTCTATCAGCTGCCGAAACCTTTGCAATGAAAAACAAGTTGCCCTGGTTGGATGATGAGACCACGCACTTAATTGCAGATCTAGAGAATACCTTCAAAATGCAATCCCCGGAAGCCTGCACTGCTGTGTGTCAGGAGATTGAAATGCGCTTGTCATTCTCTCTTCTCAGTACAATTAAGAAGTTCAAAGACACAGGAAGAGAACAATCAGCAACATTCCGTTACTGGATTAGCTTTCTGGATGCTGGTGACACCCTCTTGAAGTTACTTTGGGCAGACCGTGAGGCTGATTTTGAAATGCACCTTACCGCCGTCCTTGAAGTCATACCGTACTTCTTCCTGGCAGGCCGCAGCAACTATGCACGATACACCCGTCTATGTTGCGGAAATGCGTCACTTGGAGGTGTCGGCTCCACGAATGTTTCAGCACATGTCGGAAGGGGGTTTTGTTGTGAAACGCTCAGAAAGGACTTTCAACTGCGTTCCTACGAATCAGGCCCTCGAACAGAGTATCAATCGCGAGGCTAAAAGCCAAGGTGGCGTCATCGATTACATACTGACAAAAGGAGCCTTAGTTCGCTGGCTGCTGACCCGCCACATAACCGGGGAATACGCAGAACGATTCAAAGAAATGTGTACACCTACCAAGTCCAAGAATACACATGAAGAACATGGACATGCTCGAGTGACCAAGGACCAGAATGATGTTAAAGTCATCAAGGAATACATCAAGGAACAATGCCAACATCCATTTGACCTGGAAAGTGTTGCAACCTCCCTAGTTAATATAACTAGTGGTCAGGTGGCATCAGAAGAAGTCGAAGAGACGATGAAGGGAGTGCCACAAAAGGGTCGGGAAATGTTCAATCAGTTCACGAAAGAAAGGCTTGGGGACGAAAAGAAGAGGAATTTCTGGGATCCAATCCCATAGACAGTAGTCAAAACGGTTTCTGCTATAAGGAAGTGTCTTTCCAGTGATAAGGAAGGGAAGATAATGATCGATACGGAGGTACTCTTCAGAAGACTGCTTGCAGTGTCAAAGAACCGTGATGTGGATATGCGAAAGGTCCTCTCCTACGAATTGGCAGCTGTTCCGCCTTCAATGTTCCACGACGATGGTTCGATGAGGAAGACCAACAAAGCAGATCTTGCCAAAAAGCTGGAAGCAAATACGGATGAAATTCTTGCCCTTCCTAGTCAGAATTCCTCGACGTCATCGCAGTCTGCTGCATACCTCATTGATGGCATGGCAATGTGTCAGGCCCTGAACGAGAATCATTACAAGACTTTCAATGATCTTGGAAAGGTGGTTCTGGACCGAATTGTGCGTCTTCTGAAAAACAGTGCCATGGATCCTTCCATTGACGTTGTGACGTTGGTCTTTGACCGGTACGACAGAGAACAGTCAATTTAGTCGACTGAACGACACAGACGAGGAATGATGGATTCCGGATTCAACTACCAGATACAAGGGAACAGGGACGTCCCGAACTACAGGAACTTCCTCAAAACCAGTACCAACAAGGCTAGTTTAGCTTCATTCAACTGTCAGTACATCTGCGACAATGGACAAGATCTCCTGCCTGCAGATAAATTGGTAGTACTGGCAGGTGGATTTTAAGATGGAGAAGTGGTCAAAGTTCTGAATGAAGTGGGTGTGTCCAGTCTTGAGGGGTTGTACAGCACACAAGAGGAGGCGGACACGCGTCTGGTATTGCATGCAATCATGTTATCGAGAGACCATCCAAGGATAATCATTCGGTGTGACGACACGGATGTCCTCGTCTTGTTGGTGTATTACTGGAGCAGGGGAGCACTGGCCGATGAAGTATATATGCATGCTGGGCACTCAGGGAAATTCGTCTCAAAGGAACGATTCATACCTGTTCACCATATCAGTACCAAACTCGGCAAAGCAGCATGCAAGTCATTACCAGCCGTGCATGCTCTGTCAGGATGTGACACGACAAGTGCTCTATACAAACTTGGAAAGCGAACGGCATATTCAGCTCTCACCAAAAATTCAGATACCTTACAGGGCCTGGAAGCATTCCAGGATGTGCCTACTTTCCTAGATACCGCAAGGCGATTTGTCCTTCTCATGCATGGTAAAAAAAAACTAAAAATCTCAGTTCATTGAATGAACTTCGTTTTGTACTCGCCACCACAACTGATAAGCCCGCATCCTTACTGCCACCAACAGATGATGCCTTCGAACAACATGTATTGCGGGCCCAATACCAAGTAGCAGTGTGGTGTCAGAGTCACATCGCAAAACCTGAGAACATGAGGAGTGCCAGATGAAGATCTGGTGATACCGGAGTATATCCTGGTCAACATGTCCACTGACCAGCAGGTCTCCTACCAGCTGGTCCAGGCTGTGAAGCGGGGCGTTCTCCCGTCCGAGCTGCAGGAGATCAAGTGTGGCAAGGTGTCCCACTCCAGATGGCTCACCACAGCCCAGTCGCTCGTGTACATGTGGACCAGAAAGCATGGACTGACTGGCAAAGAACTGAACACAATGGAAATCCTAGTCAAGTACTGCCTGCAGGTGTACTTCAAACTCTACTACGACATCAAGGTTCACCACAGACTAGAGGACGGCCCCAAGCACATCCTCACGCAGCTCAGAGTGATGAGGTCGTAGCCCAAGAAGGTCCAAACAGCTGTGACCTTCTACGTGCGGACAGGAGCATGGTTCGCACACTCAGAATGTGTCCTCCTCTCGCTGATGGCGAGTCAGAGTGAGGACGAACGCAGGTTCGCCGTGACCCAGATTTTGAAGCTGAGGGCTGGCGAGGAGTATGGGGACACCAGTGTAAGACCTCGCATCACACCCAAGCTAAACTTGTCAGCCACCAACTTGCAGACACTGATCAGCTGGCAGCCTGGCCAGGTGCACGAGCCGACATTCACCTGTTCACTGTCCGGGGATCAGATCCAGGAGATCCTGGTCAAGCCGTACGAAGTTCCGGAGTTCTCTATCCACACTCAGAGGACCGAAAGAGTCGTGAAGCAGGTGACAGAGGCTGCGGCAGCAGTGGTGGGGCAGCAGGCCAGAGACGGGTTCATCCGGGATCGGGCCCACCACCGGGAGACCATGCCCTGCTTCAGGTCTAAGGACACGTGCTAGGCCAACGTAGAGGCTGTGACACTGTGATGTAGTGCCTGATGAACCAACTGATCAGAAAGAGCTTACCACGCTAGTCATTTGGAACTCATATTGGTGCATGATGCAATAAACAGGACCAACCGGACACTGCGTACTCATTTAAGCATTATTCGATAAGGGTGCAATATAAAAGTGCGATTTTGCATAGTAAGAATTGCTCAAATGCAAAAATGAAATTAGATAAAATCGTCTTAGAATTATTTTTCCATAGGAAATTGGCATGCCAAAGTTGAGAAAAAGAATTTTTGTTATACGGCGTACCGTAATCTACATTTCTGGTGAACGGGTTGGCCCGCAACACTTCAAGACCATCGATATCGACAGCACAAGTGTAATGAAAACAGCACTACAAAAGACCTTGTGTGGTTTCTGGCCCGACAGATCGACCCCGCAAACCAACACATCATGGGATGGACAGGGTTCAATATCGTCACTAGGAATGACATACAGCTCGCCCAGGACGTTGTTGGCTATCTACCTACCATTAATGAGCCTTCCAGATGGTTCCTCTGTCACTGACACATGCTCCTCCCTGATCAACCTTGGGTGCAGTTTCCCATAGCTGTCGGGCACCATCGCCCTGGTCTTGTCCTTCCTCCCATCGTAACCCAATCCAACTATTTTGGTACCCTGGTGCTTCCCCTGGTCAAGGTCCGGGCCCGATGCCATGGCATCCTGCCTGGCCCTCCTCTGCTTGTTAGGATCGCAGAACCAGGTACGACATGTCTGGAGAGAGGGGGCCCGTCAGCGATAAGGTCCTGGAGGAATCCAGAAGCCAAGGCTGCAGCAGCAGTGGGCGGAACGTCGAACCGGATGCTTGCCAGCGCCAGGTTCCGGACTGGCATTGTGTTTCTTCTTGCAGCTGCCTGTCCAAGTATTGCATCACAAGGGGTGCCAGGGACCCCAGCCTCTCCCTGAGCAGTCGGTCTACCAGTATGGCAGCCTCCTGTTGCTCCTGCCTCTTTCCTCTGAGTGGTAGGGTGAACGACTCCTCCGTCCCATCCTCAGAATCCTGGAGATCTTCAGCCTGGGCCCAGGAACATCTGCTCCTGCAGCTCAAGACGTCTGACCTTTTCATCTTTCTGCTTCTGCTTCTTAAGCTTAGCCTCCTCTTCCAACTGCTTTCTCTTGCTGCTTTCACTTGTCTATGCGTCTCATTCTTGTCTACCCCTGTCATAATCATTGCACTCTCCTCCCCAACTTTGATCCTCTGGTAGTACAGCCACTCCAGGTCTAAAGTAGGGACTTTGCTGGCCAGGGGGCAGTCACACTGCACGTGTGCTCTCGCGTGGCACAGCTGGGGGTTGGAACAGTGGGATTCCTGGTCCTTGCAGAGGAAGATCGTGTGAGGGCAGGCCGTTATGTCAAAACAGCCTTTCCATATTCTTCTCCACGAATTCCTTCATTGCTTTAGTTGCTCTGTCTCTCATCACTTCACTAACCTTCTTCCAAAAATTATCTATCCTTCTGTTCAAGGACCTGTCAATAACAACCACTGGAGGTGCAAACTAGCCGTTTTGATTTCCTCCACTGGGCAAGCACCATGGGGGTCAGATCCTTCGCAATGTCTCTCACTGGGTACCCCCGCTTGTCAACACCCTCCCGGATGCCGCCGAGTTCTTGGAGAAGGATTCCCCTTCATCACGCCGCGATACGTAGGCACCTCACTCTCAGCAAACTCTCGTCCACCGCCAACAAAGGCGGCCAATTTGGATGCAGAGCTCTGTCTAGTTGCGGGCTTCGACCCACCTGGTTTACAAAGAGAAGCCATCCTGAAAAAGACGATCAAGAATTGATGATAGGTGCAAATGAAGCCGTTACTTTAGCGGGGCTAAGCTATGTTTTGCACATAAATATAAAAGTCCATTTTTGCATCGCAAGAAGTGCTCAAACGAAAAAGTTGAAGCCGCCAAACTACCCTTAAAATTCAATTTTACATAAGAAAAACACCCTGCCAAATTCGAAATATTCTATATTTCACTTTTCATGGACCTACGGCGTACCCTATTTTTTAGATTGGTAATGGAACATCTGAGATAGTTAAGCTTCTCTTCTTTGCGTTCGCAATATCGGTTTGTTGAGGCTTCAGTGGCTGGGTCCAAATACCCTGGTTGGACTGCAATACCATTCACTCTATGTGAGGTGCCCTCTCCAGTCAGTGTTTCTTCAAGTCTATCAATGTTATCCCAGGCCAGTGTAGTATTGACATGGGCTTTGATAGTTTCTGGCAGGACAACATCATCATCATTTGGCAGCAAGTTTTCCAAGGCATAGTGCCGTCGCATTCTCCTCAATGACGGTGTATGACACATCATGTCCTAAGCGATTCAACATCTGAATAATCTCGACGTTTCCAGTCAAAGCCTTAACGCCGCAGGGTAACAGGATGTGCTTTGGTGGAACTTGCGACCCACTACTCACAGCGTAGACTAGGTCCTGGGAAAAGGAGTCAACGAGCATCATGGTACGCTGTGATGGGTTCTTAGGTGTCATATCTCCACAAAGTAGTCCATACAAGAACTGCCTTACAGATTCTGTTGCAGTGGTGGTAGGCTCATTCATTGCTGAAGGTAAAAATGGCCATTGCTTTGTATGCTCTTAGGACTTGATAGCAGATCTCAGATGTGAAGCCGTCTTGTTTATTACAGATGTAATTTCAGATAACAAAATCTGTGCTGACTCAAGTTCTTTCTTTAGTTGATGGCTCTCTTTGGCTAAATCGTATATCGTCAGAGTATATGGGAAGACCAATATCTTTCCTTTATCATCAGGACACATATGGAGTGTATCGTTGAACTCCGCTTCCAGCTTTCTCCGTATGTGTTTCCTTGTCGAGTCCCTCACAGCAGTTATTCCTTCAGAATGCATGTACGTTGATAGCAGATAAGCAAGATAAGTCAATGTGACAACCTATGGATACTAAAAAACAGCTCTTGCTGATATACTGGAAAAGATGCAAGTAGGCTCCTGTTTCAGCAATCTTGTATTTAGCATCAGGGTCATCATTTGCATCATCTTTGGTATGGTCAATGATGGCATCTTTCACACTGGTATACGATCGGTAACAAGATCTATGATACCATGCTTCAGCAGCAACTATGTTTCTTGATGTGACAGCGAGGATGTGCTCATCTTGTCTCTTTGTTGCTATATCTCGTAAAGTATTATCTGCTCTCAACTCAGTACACTGTGTTAACTTCTCTCTTGTGTTCGTGCCTTTGATATACTTGGATCGTCCAGGTGGCCAGAATATAC
The DNA here is from genome assembly GCA_016584305.1 of Chionoecetes opilio. Classification (NCBI taxonomy): domain Eukaryota; kingdom Metazoa; phylum Arthropoda; class Malacostraca; order Decapoda; family Majidae; genus Chionoecetes; species Chionoecetes opilio. The sequence goes on along the minus strand of JACEEZ010006195.1, from coordinate 5,911 downwards.
ATGTTTTCTCCAATACTCTTGAACTGCTTGAAGGTAGTCTTCTAAATGTTCTTCGCTTAGTAGCAACTTCACCTTCAGTAGTTCATTTCAAGTTTATCCAAGTCCGTTTCATCGTGAACAGTTACGGCACTGGAGATGATACGGAATCTGTGGCAGTTCTCCCTCTCTCAGGTTTTCTACAACTGTCAAGATAGCTTGATGCTGCCTGAGTCTGGCTGCCCTTAGTAGTGTGTTCCAGGAGTCGAGATCCCCAGGTGATGTAAGGCCAGCGTGAGGGTCTTCATCAGTTGTGTGGATAATACAAAACAGGAATTGTCTCATCCATGGCCGATTAGCTTTCATTCACAAGTGTTACATGCAGAGATAAGAGATTAACTTAAGAACACTTGCAAAATTTTTGGCAATTAGCTGATATTTTTCTAAACATATTATATGCTGCTGTTGATTTGCTACAAAATTCAAAATATTATGGAAGGATCAATAATGGCTGCATTCGATTCCTTGTATCTGAAAATGTATACCAAAATATTATATTTATGTCATTATTACGTATGGTTTCTAAAATATGACGATAAGTCGATTTCAATATTTATCTGGTGGCCATCCTGGATTTTGGCTCAAAAAGTACAAAATCTTTTGATTTGACCAATCTTGTTGCTACAATGGCTTTATATGAACATAATTAAAGCTAAAAAAGAAAAATGCACTTGGCATACCATGTAGAATCATGACATGCAGTTGTAACATACATGTACCCCGTACAGGTTTTACCGCATTTGGCACGATTTGTTTGCTGATAGGTGGTCTGGTCATTAGGCGATAAAAATATGAAAGCTGCTAAATTCAGACTGCTACCAGGGCAAAATGAGTTCCTGAATAATATACCTTTCAAATGATACCAATGAGCCCTT
>JACEEZ010006195.1:0-2500 GCA_016584305.1 Chionoecetes opilio | reverse complement strand
AACGCTTAAAAAATATAAATATCGCCCAAATATGTCTTTAATATAATAAAAATCAATGAAATTTTGAGTTACACAAAAAATATTGTATCAAAAAATTTCTAGAAACGTCAAATATACTAATTATCGGACAAAATTCTTCTAAGATATATAAAAATTATTGGGGAAATATGCTTCACTCGACGTATTTTCACAACGCATTATTTTCCGTGAAACGTAATTTGTGTGTTAAATAAGAAATGAAACGTAATGGTGTGTTAAATAAGAAATGAAACGTAATTTGTGTGTTAAATAAGAAATGAAACGTAATTTGTGTGTTAAATAAGAAATGAAACGTAATTTGTGTGTTAAATAAGAAATGAAACGTAATTTGTGTGTTAATAAGAAATGAGTTTGTTGATATGAATGACTGATGAAAATATATCTGTAAGAATTATTATTGGAAGGAAAAATTTGACGCAATGATAATAACTTAGGATAATAATATGATAATGACTTAGGAGATTTATGTTTATTATGATTTAAAGAATGGCTTATAGATGACTTAATGACTAATAGATGACTTTTATAATGACTAAGTTAATTGTGACTAAAAATAATTATTGGAGAAATAAATGTGTTTAATGGAATCGTAAATATTGACTTGCAAAAAAAATTATGAAAAGAATGACAAAATTGGTGAAAAGAATGACAAAAATTTTGAAATGAATGACAACAATTATGAAAAGAATGACAGAAATGATGAAAAGAATGACAAAAATGGTGAAAAGAATGACAAAAATGATGAAAAGTTACAAAAAATATGCAAAGAATGACAAAAATGATGAAAAGAATGACAACATTTTTGAAAAGAATGACAAAAATTATGAAAAGTGACAAAAATCATGAAAAAAATGACAAAATATTAATAGAATGACAAAAAATTATGAAAAGAATGAACAAAGCTTATGAAAAGAATGACAAATATTATGAAAAGAAATGACAAAAAATATGAAAAGGAATGACAAAAATTAGGAACAAAATGACAAATTAAAGAAACAAATGACAAAAATTATTGAAAAAATTACAAAATTATGAAAAAAATGACAAAAATTATGGAAAGAATGACATAAAACTATGAAAAGAATGACAGTAATTATTACAAGAATGACATAAATGATGAAAAGAATGACAGAAATGATGAAAAAAATGACAAAAATCATGACAAAAATTAAGTGACAAAAAATTTGAAAAGTAATAAAAAAGATGAGATAATTACATATATGATGAAAAGAATGACAAAAATTATGAAGTGACAAAATTTTTGAGAAAAATGACAAAAATTATGAAAAGAATTAAATAAATATGAAAAGAATGGCAATGAATGATTCTAGTCACTAATTAGATATATAATTACATACTATATCAAAGAAATATATAATAGCTACTTTTACTGTATATAATTATGAAAAAACCGTAATATATTTCATTTTTATAATATAAGAAAAAACTACTCGATTTCTTCCTTTTTGTTATTGTATGTAAGAAAAACTGTACTACTAGATATTTTTTATAGTGTTATTTGTCAAGATTTTGATTTTTTAGTGTATATACTTTTTTTAAAGCAATTGTGTATGTAACAAATGCACTTTTTACAAATCTCAAACTTCATACCAATATATTCATAGTTTTTTTTTATCGATCGCAATTAATATAGTTCAGATTTCTCGTAACGTGTGCGTAATTTTGTGAACTTTCGTATATTTTAGCCGTAGAAAATATCGCGTAACATATGTATATTGTTGCAAAACTCATTTTACACCAATTTTTTCAGTTCACAATTAAAATAGTTTCGATTTCTACGTATGCGTAATTTTGTAAACTTAAGATCTTCCGTACATATTAGGTATAGAAAAATATTACGTAACCTTGTATATATGCCGCAGAACTCATTTTATACCTACAATTTTTTCCGTTCACAGTTAAAATAGTTTCGATTTCTCGTATGCGTAATTTTGTAGACTTTAGATCTTCCGTACATATTAGGTATATAAAATATTACGTAACTCTTGTATATATGCCGCAGAAACGCATTGTATACCTACAATTTTTTTCCGTTCACAATTAAAATAGTTCGTAAAATTCTTGCATTTGTAATTTTGTAAACTTAAGAACTTGCGTACATATTAGGTATAGAATTACGTAACCTGTATATTACTGCAAGCCTCATACGCATAATATATTCCTTTGTAAATGACTGGAGTTATCCGAGTGTTATAATCCTTTATATAAATAAGATATAATGTCTTTATTAATTTATCATTATATATATTATAGTAGTACAGTGTTATTATTTTGCCATCAATATGTACCGTCCTGACACTCCTTCTTATGTACAAATTGTTCGTAGGGTTTTACTAACTCAAGAAAGTTAATTCTTAGACCAGAACGTAATTCCATTGTATTTGTAGCATTGGTTTTAGTGATTACAAATTTTATAAGTATGACCTGTTAGTATTTTTCC
>JACEEZ010006193.1:0-78814 GCA_016584305.1 Chionoecetes opilio | reverse complement strand
ACAATTTATTTGCCCTAATTCCTAGTAACCAGAGAGCAGGGATTTACACAAGCCAAACATTTGCGATACAAATACTAGAGAGTTGACTGCAACATAGTTGTTCATGAATAAGAATGTAAAGCTCAAAATATTGTAAGTGATTATTATAGTATATGGGCAAATGCTCCAATAAACTCTATTTGTTTTACATGGTGAAAATGGACGAGGACTGCGCGGTCATTTTCTGAGACACTGACTAGTTTCTCCTTGCCTAAAAGTGTTTTTTTCTTCACATGGATGTATTTATATTTCCCGGAAACCCAAGGCATTTTTCTTTTTTTTCATCAGCAAATCCTAAGGTGACCGTTTCCATTGATAACAATGTACGTCCATCAGAAAAAACCCTTAAACTTTGCCAGGAAATAATAGTCAGTGTCTCAGAAATCAGATAGTGGTCAGGGATAATCAGGAAGGATTTCCTTAATTATACGCCACCAGAGGTCCAATCAGTGCTAGGATTAGGCTGGCATGTAACAACTGATGCACTGAGATTAAAGTGTCCAGATTGTTCTGCTGTGGTCCTAACAAAGAGAACACTCTTAAGGCGCGGTCACACGGACAATTTTTCTGGCAATATTACACCCGGCAACGCAATTGCGGCCCAAACTCGGATATAATTGCGAGTTCTAATGACAATTTATGTCGGACGTGTCGGTCTTTGTCGAAGTTGCCGCAAGAAAAATTGCTGCAATTTTCCCACCCCAAACGCATATTATTTGACATTTATTTTTAATGCACGCTCTAATTCAATATACAGAAGCTGAAATACATAGCTACATAGTAACAAGAACCGATTACAAGACGAATGGGGAGTTTTCTAATAAGCTCACGCTCAAGCCTGTCTCTCAGGCTGTCACATCCTCTGCTCTGTGAGGCTGAATGATCTATCATTTACCGTAAATTCTCTGTACTTCTTTGGGACATACAAATTACCTTCAATACAACAACTGAAACAGTTCTTAATAAAAAATGTAGTTTATCATTTTATTTGTCTGCACTTGGTGAAAATATTGGCAAAACAATTGAATACTTGAAAACTCAATCTTTAAAAATCGTCTTATCATAAAAAAACACAAGTTCAAGCAGAATGAGGCTTCAGGAAATATCTACTTGTATGTAAGCATTCACTGAGTACCTATTTTGGGTGTACATGTCTCTCTTACGACGAACATTTAACCAAGAAGTAATTTAAGTGCTTGGCACCTCAACGAACAGTCCTCTATCGAAGACAATACATGGTCTTGTTTACTATTTCCCCCGCTGCGAACTCTAAGCCCCTCCACCTCAATCTTTCCCTCTGAATCAATCAAATCAACCCTTCTCTCCTCTGAATACCCTATGTCCTCTGGTTTATCCTATTGTAACGAAGGAGGGTGGGGGCAACCCACCCCTCTCAAACTTCGTCACACTAACGGCTCGGGGCTATGGAGGAGACGGAAAGGACTGCAAGGAGACATTTACATACTGTTGTGCACGGCCTTATTACCCCAACTACTACTACCCACAGTACATAGTGACTGCACGTCTGTCCGTAACTACACGCGCCACTCCGATCCGCCCAACACACACAAGTCACAGTAAAAGCACGAAATAAGGGACGAAAGTCTTCTTTATGTGGGAAACGGTATGTGGGAGCGGATGCCACGAATATTCCAGTAGAGGATAGAGGTGTGATGAGATAAGGGGGTGATGAAGTTAGGATTACATGTGCCTGTGGTATTGAAAGTTAGGATATCAGTGATATGAGCTGGGAGGTAAGAAGCGGGGGCCTGAGCTGAGTTCCTACCCGTGTGGTGTCTACAGGAAGTGGATGATAACAGATCCTCCCGGGCCCGGGATGGTTTCTGTGGAGATCTGAACGCCACACTCTTTTTTTGGTTAAATGTTTGTCGTAAGAGAGACATATACACCCAAAATAGGTACTCAGTGAATGCTTACATACAATAGATATTTCCTGAAGCCTCATTCTGCTTGAACTTGTGTTTTTTTTATGAAAAGACAAATTTTTAAAGATTGAGTTTTCAAGTATTCAATTGTTTTCCCCAATATTTTCAAGTGCAGACAAATAAAATGATAAACTACATTTTTTATTAAGAACGTTTTTATTTTGTTGTATTAAAGGGTAATTCTGATATGTCCCAAAAGTACAGAGAATTTAAACGGTAAATGATAGATCATTCAGCCTCACAGAGCAGAGGATGTGAGATGCCGAGAGACATCTGGCGGTTTAGCTTCGAAAACTCCCCATTGTGAAGCCCTGTACACTCTTGTACGGTTTTTTAGCAAATTTGACGGATACAAAACACCAAGAAAAATTTTAAATGAGTTTTGGCTGGTAAAACATTTTCCTGTTGACGGTCTATTAATAACAAATATTTTTAGGGGATACCCAAATTATTATTGATCACTTTGATGTGGACTGTTGGGCTATTTACGTCTGACGCACTTGCCATACCAAGAATCCATTTCAAAACATTTACCACCTATTTGTGAACCAGTTTTCTCCCTATTTCTCCAAAGATGCTTCTTCAGATACATCTTGAGAAGCCAAATTGCCATTCAAATTATTGCTTTCCTCTGAAATCCGTGTGACCAAAACACGACAAGGGTGTTGCCTTTGCTGAATAATTGCCCGCCTGAAAATTGACGCAAAAATTGCTCATGTGACCCCGCTTTAAGCACGGCTTGGAAACGGTTCAACGGAACAAAAACCAAAAACCGAAACGAACGAAATTTATGCTCGGACAAAAACGGAAACGAAAACGTTATCATATTTACTGTTCCGGAGCAAAACGCTATTTTGAAATCCCCGTAACCGGTTAATAACGTTATTTTTTCGTTCCATGCCCTATTTGGTCACTACCGTAGATAACAGTAAGTCGCCACCTGCAAACATGTCGCCAGGCGCCATACATTACGAATTATAGCATTACTACTGCTGTGTCTGTGCCCTGAAGATGATACACAGTAGTTTATATCATGACTGTATAATCTACTGTTTCAGCGTTGTTTTTTGCTTGTAGCTGCAAGTATAGACGGTTTACAATTTCACTACGTTTTGTTTTCGGGCGACGACGACAGCGGTACGACACTCAGTAAATAAACACTAGATGGCGACTTTATTTGGGTTTGGGAGCCACTTTGTAGATATTTTTGTCATTTGTTCATTTATAGCCCTACTATGACACAGATGAAGACACAAAATGACACAGACTCTCCAGATAGCCCCTTCTAACTGTCCTGAATCATGGATGTAGAAATGTAACTATTAACGCCACCACACGGCTGTAACAGAAAAAAAAGTTGTCCTGACGACTTTAGTGTTATCTACGGTAGAATTTCTTCCTGTAATCTGGGGATGATGGACTTGTGTGTGTTTTGTGTGTTTATTATCTGTTGTATTTTACGAGCCTGGCACCTCTGTGGCCCCGTCTTATCATAAAAAAACACAAGTTCAAGCAGAATGATGCTTAGGAAATATCTACCTTGTGCTATGTAAGCATCCACTGAGTACCTATGTTGGGTCGTATATGTATCTCTACGAAGAAGACATTGAACCAGAAGTAATTTAAGTGCTTGGCCACCTCAACGAAAAAACATCTCTATCGAAGACACTACATGGTCTTGTTTACTATTCCCCGCTGCGAACTCTAAGCCTCCACCTCAATCTTTCCCTCTGAATCAACAATCAACCCTTCTCTCTCTGAATTACCTATGTCCTCGGTTTATCTATTGTAACGAAGGAGGGTGGGGGCAACCCAACCCTCTCAAACTTCAGTCACACTAACGGTCGGGGTCATGGAGGAGACGGAAAGGACTGCAAGGAGACCATTTACATACTGTTGTGTACACGGCCTTATACCCCAACTACTACTACCCACAGTACATAGTGACTGCACGTCTGTCACGTTAGCTACAGCGCCACTCCGATCCGCCCAACACAACCAACAAGTCCAGTCAAAGCACGAAAATAAGGAGACGAAAGTCTTCTTTATGTGGGAAAACTGTATGTGGGAGCGGATGCCACGAATATTCCAGTAGAGGATAGAGAGTGGATGAGATAAGCTGCGGTGATGGATAGTTAGTGATACATGCTAGCCGGGGTATTGAGAAGTAGGATTATCAGTGATATGAGCTGTGAGGTAAGAAGCGGGGGCGCTGAGCGATTTCCTACCCCGTGTGTGTGGTGTCTACAGGAAAGGGATGATAACAGATCCTGCCGGCGGGATGGTTTCTGTGGAGATGCTGAACGCCACACTCTGTTTTGGTTAAATGTTCGCGTAGAGAGAACATATACACCAAAATCGGACCTCAGTGTAATGCTTACCTACAAGTAGAGATTTCCTGAAGCCTCATCTGCTGGAAACTTGTGTTTTTTATGAAAAGACGATTTTTAAAGATTGAGTTTTCAAGATTTCAATTGGTTTGCCAATATTTATACAAGTGCAGACAAAATAAAATGATAAACTACATTTTTTATAAGAACTGTTTTAGTTGTTGTATTGAAGGGTAATTCTGATATGTCCCAAAGAAGTACAGAGAATTTACGTAAATGATAGATCATTCAGCCCTCACAGAGCAGAGGATGTGAGATGCATCGAGAGAAATTTGGCGTTTAGTTCGAAAACTCCCCATTGTGAAGCCTGTACACTCTGGTACGTGTTTTTAAAGCGATTTGAGGATACCAAAACCCAAGAAAAAACTTAAATGAGTTTTGGCTGGTAAAACAGTTCCTTGTTGACGGTCTATTAATAACAAAATTTTTTTAGGGGGATACCAAATTATTATGTGATACTTGATGTGGATATGTTGACTTTATTTTACGTCTGACGCACTTGCCATACACAAAGAAATCCATTCATCATTCCACCACCCTATTTGTGAACCAGGTTTCCCCCTATTTTCCAAAGATGATTCTTCAGATTACATCTTGAGAAGCCAAAAAATTGCCATTCAAATTATTGCTACCTTGAAAATCCGTGTGGACCAAAAAAACACGCCAAGGTGTGCCTTTGCTGAATAATTGCATGCCTGGAATATTGACGCAAAAAATTGCTCATGTGGACCGCGGCTTTAAGCACGGCTTGGGAAACGGTTCAACGGAACAAAAACCAAAACGGAAACGAACGAAAATTATGCTCGGAACAAAAAACGCGAAACGAAAACGTTATCATATTTTTACTGTCCGGGCAAAAACGATATTTTGAAATCCCTGTAACCGAGTAATAAACGTTATTTTCGTTCCATGCCATATTTGGTCACTACTAGATAACAGTAAAGTCGCCACCTGCAATCATGTCTGCCAGGGCAATACATTACGAATTCTAGCATTACTACTCTGTGTCTGGTGCCATGAAGGATGATACACAGTAGTTTATATCATGGGACTGTATAATTCTACTGTTTCAGCGTTGTTTTATGCTTTGTAGTCTGCAAGATAGAGGTTACCAAATTCACTACGGGTTTTGGTTCGGGCGAGACGATCAGCGGTACGACACTCAGTAAATTAAACACTAGATGGCAGACTTTATTGTTGGTAGCACTTTGTAGATATTTTGTCATTTGTTCATTATATAGACCCTACTATGACACAGATGAAGACACAAAAATGACAAGACTTCCAGATAAGACCCTTCAACTGTCTGAAATCATGGATGTAGAAATGTAAAATAAAACGCCACCACACGGCTGTAAAACAGAAAAAAAAGTTGTCCTGACGACCTTTAGTGTTTATCCGTAGAATTTCTTCCATGTAATCTGGAGATGATGGACTGGTGTGTGTGTGTGTGATTCATCCTAGTTGATTCTACAGAGCCTGAGCAACGCTCGTATGGGCCCCGGTCTCCATATCAACATTTATTCATCATTCCTGCTTAGGGTTAGTGGTTGGGGGAAGCCACCACCCCGGGGGGGGCGGGTCACAAACCCCCGGCTAACACCCGGTTGTTGGTACCCATTCACTGTGGGTGGAAGGGGCTAGGGTTTTAAGAAGACCGCCCGTCTGCTTCGCTCGCCCGGGGATCGAAACCCGAGGACTCCTCGGTTTGTGCCGAGCGGTAACCCTCTACACTACGGGATGTCCTGTGTCGTATATGTGTGTGTGCGTGTGGTGTGTTGTGTGGGGAAGGGGGGAGAGTTATGGGCAAGCGCTACCGTAGAAATTGACCGACACAACTTATGTGTACGAACTGACTACAAAGTATACTTTTTTTTCTTTTTTCCGCAAAAATAAACCTATAACCATTAGAACAAGCCACCTTATTGTCGGCCCAAGAAAAATAGCTGGTGTCTCTGAAAACGAGCCGCGAAACTCTCGTCCATTATAACCCTGAACTACACCCCTATGGTCCTAGTGTAAAAATAATACCAATTAAAAAAAAAATTACACAAAGGAAAAAAAAAAAGAACGTCACAAAAAGTCAATTCGGACTTTCTTTCTTGTCTTTCTTATCCAGGTGAGGGCTAAACCGCGGTTTTCACTCCGGTCAAAGGACCTAATTTCCGGCTGGATTACCTCAGGGCTTGTATGAGGCCCTAAAACCTTCCCCCCCCCTCTGCCTTTTTTCCCAAGCCTTTCTAGAAAATACTTTAACCCCTTCAAATGTATTTCTTCTATTGGGTCCTGTACACTACTCAAAACCTAAAAGAAATTCCCATTATCCCATCTATGTTCCCCCCGCCCACTCTATCCATGATCCCCGCCTAACCTCCCGTTGCCACTAGCTATAAGCGGCTTCTTTCCTCATCTTACCCTTGGACACATTAAAACCAGGGATCTACAGTTTCAATAGTCTGACCCATACACATTTGGACCTATCTTGCTTCCTTCGTTTGCCCATCTATATGTTCTATACTTTGGACTCTCAGAGATTTAGTCCTTGCTTTAAATATAAAACTACTCCCCAAAGCGAACCACTCATTAAAAAGACCTCACACTTTGGTGTGGTTTTACCTTGTACCAAGTCAGAGAACTCGTACCCTACATCCTCAGTCTCCACATCTCCCTGCCCTCTGCCTCTGAACTTGGTCTTTCACCCTTTCGCTTTAACTCCCCTCACTAGACTGGTGTATCCTATCTGTGAAACCCTGTAAACACACAACTTTCCTCTCCCCCAGTCTGCTTGATCTATCCCATTACTACTCTGCCCTATCCATCATAAACGTTTCGAGCCCACCTGTTTTATCCATATTTTCTTAAGCCTGATTTTGTTAATTAAGGACTGACTTTCTATTCCTCCACAAAGGTACTCCACCGCCTCTCCCTGATCGCCACCACTGATACATACCTTTGCCTCTAGTGCAAGTCTACCTACCCTGTTTCTGTTACTACTCTATACTTGTTCTAGCTCCTACCGTCCACCTCATTACACTCTGCCCATGCATGAGGCTCGGTACGCCATGCCTTTCCACAACCCTCTTACTACCTCAGACCTGTTTGCCCTACATCTTGAATACACTACCAAGCCTTCCCACCACTGATGTGCTTTTCCTATTTTATCCTGTTCGTCCTATCTTTGCTACCCTTCCATTACCGTGATACCTAGGTATATTTATAGGAATCGGTGCGCCCTATCCTCAGGTATCCCATTTCCCAAACTCCTACCTCATCTGCTGCCTCTCCATTTATCAACCAGGACCTGACCTTTATCCACTGTTAAATTTCATACCAAAATCCCTCCTACGTGCGACTATTAGTAACATCTCCTGAAGTTCTCCCACTTCCCACTACAATGACAACTAGTAGTCAGCATATAAGAAACACTTGCTCAAACTTTGCCTCCCCAACACCCTTAATCCCATAGCCCGAATTCTCAAACCTAATTGATCATTCTCTGATATAAGCCAAAAAGTACGGTGATAACACGCATCAGCCCTGCCAAACCCCTCTTCGGCTACCTACCACTTGTATCTATCCCCAAGCCTGTACACTAGCCCGGGTGTGTCCTCATACATACTATCTATTATGCTGGACTGTTTTCAACTAATCCCCAATCTAGACAGTAGTCTACAAAGCAAACTCTATTGACCCTATCATAAGCTTTCAATTCAAGAATGCAAGTATGTCTTCCACCCATGCTATCAATTTTCTCTATCAATGAAGCTGGACTACGAACATGGTGTCCTCACCTCTCCTATCCTTGCGAAAACATTTCCGTTCCTCCCCCATTACTCTATTTCCTCTCACAACATTCACTAATCCTACCATTTAGTAACCCACTGAAATTATCTTGCCCACCGTATCATTACTTGCTATGGTCGGTAATTTTCAGAGCTTTCTAACTTTGAGCCCTCCTTGTGTAATAGAGTAACCACCTCATTCCATTTCCTTGGGACTCTTATAATGCCAAATCTGCCTAAAAAGCCTATAAACCATCCACCATACCCTCAACCCCCTTCCTTTTATACAATTCGTTTGGTATACCATCCCTGCCTGCTGCTTTCCTATTTTCAGCTCTTTGTAGGTAACTCCTTAGTCTCTTCCCTTACTGATAATGTTCATCCATTCCTCAGTCTATTTTCCTTTACTTCCTAATATTTACTCACCTAATTCTACCTGCTCAGTTCATGCCCCACCCTCCTCCCAAAACTTCTTGATCTCCGTCTTAATACTCTCAGGTCCTTTCACCAATTCGTCTCCCACTAAAAAATTTCATCTCCGCCGTTGCTCCCTGTCTTCCTCCCTCTAAGAAAAGTTTACAATCCTCCCCCTTTCCTCACCCTTCTCCCTTAGTTCCTCACAATTTCCATCTCCATGTTTGCCTCAGCCTTCCATAATAAGCTGCTTTTACTCTCTCTGTTTTGTCTGCCCTACCTACCATGCTCCTCATACTCTAAACACTTCTCTATCTCCAAGCATACTTCCTTTTCGAGCTCTTTCGTGCCCTTGTCTGTCGCCTTTCTTTCCCTTCCTCGCCTCTAATCTCATATTCCACCACCTATTGCACTTTTTTCCCCGGCGCCTTTGCTTACAATTACCTCTCCTCTCATAGATATTCCATCTATTGTCTCCCACAGACTCTGGTTCATTTCATGCCACACCCCCTTTCCTCTTCCCCACAAAACTCCTGTTTCAAGTCCCTCCTAAAATGTTCCCAATTTGACTGCAAGTCGCATATTTGTTCTGCATTTCTCTCCTTTCATTCTCCCTTTGTTTTTACTTGTATAGTTTAAGACTATCAGGTTGTGGTCACTATTTATATCTACCAGACCCTCTCATCTATCCAATATCCTTCACCATTTCCTGGGCATTTTCGTTTACTAGCCACATAATCTATAGTGATTCCTCCCTCTCTCCGGCCCATGTTACTCTACCCTTTCATTGTCGTATTAGGATTTCTAACTCGTTAGCCTCAACAAAATTTTTAAGAGAGTATCACATTACCATTACTCCTCCCTAGTATACCTATGTGTCCGTTCATGTTCCCCCATAACTATTATCGTTCCTGTTCTGTGTTCTGTAGTATCTACTAATCTTGTTATATTTCCTTTCATTTTCTATACTAGCCCCTCTCCCTTCGACTGTCATATAGCAGACTACTAAGATGGATCGTTTCCCCATTTTTTCTCCTCTTGTGTACTCTAATCAGCTAGCAAAAAATATCTTCACTTGCCTTCACAGGTCCACATCTGTCATCACACTCTATCCGCATCCTGCCTGACGATAACCCCCACCCCGCCCCCTTTTCTAGGTTCTTGCTTCTTCCTTCATCTTTTAAGGTGGTACCCCTTTGTTTCTTAACATTTATTCCTCTCCCCTAAGTGGATTCCGGTGACGCCTACTTACATCAAAAACCATTCACTTAATTCCCCGGAATACGTCCCTCTAATTTTGCCTACCCCCCCAACCCCTGACCATTAATGATCCCAAATCGGTAGAGTTTCTACACCCTTCCTGGTTTCTTTTCAACACTGGGTCTTCCCTTATATCTTTTGAAGTGAACTATGCCCTCCCCATTTTTCCCCCGTTAGATAGGTTCCTGGATAAACTTAACCTAACAGCCTTCTCTAACTGGATCCCGTTACGCCTCTGTCCCCATCTACTAGGGCGTACACCATCCATAGGTACTACCATTCGAGTGATTACATCTAGAAGAAAAGTGTCCCACCCGTCTGGCAAAACCGCAACCCATACCCTGCACAGATCTCTATCTGATATTAAGACGTAAGGGCCCCTCGATAGCCACTCTGACCCACATACCCCTAGGGATCAACACCACAAATCACCCCCTGTCCACCACCTCCTTGTCCTTTTCTACAGGGCCTATGTACTTAGTACCAAATCCTCCGACCTCGCCTTGCCTACGTCGGTCCCCCGACGGTGCACCACCACAAACCGCTCATTCCCTGTTGCATAACCATACCTTGTCCATGGTCTATCTGTAACATCCTGGCACAGAATGCCCCTGGAAAGCACACCCTAATCCTCCGTCCCTGTCCCTCTCAAGAAGGTCTGGTCCAGTACTTCACCTGAGAGTACTCCCACCAACAACACCTCAGGTCCCTTTCCACTCCTGTCCCCCTGCCTGTCCCTGCTGCTGCTCCTCCACACCTCTACTCTTACCCCCCATATTCTCCCCCAGTACAGCATACTGTTGTGCAACAGCACCTCACCTCAACTTTTCTGCCCCAGCAACTTACTGGCTTGCTTCCCTTTCCTACCACCCGACACGGTCCCTCCTTGGACTTGGTACCTCCAACCGCCGCGCCTAGGTACCTCACTGTCTTGCCCTACCTCTACACCCTCCCCTAAGGCTGGTGTACCTTTCTGCTGAAGGTCCTCCCCTCGCCTGTAATGGTTACTGAATGAATGGTACAGATCCCCGTACCTACATTGACTCGTTCATACTCCCTTAAGCCTATTAACCTACTCCTGCAATGCCTTGACCGTTCCCTGTAAGGCACCCACACCCACACATTCCTCAACAGGGACCGCCGTCCATGTCACCACCTCCACACAGTGTAAAATTTCCACGCCTAGTTTCCACCTGCTGGCCATGTGGTCAACCCACACCTTACAACCTACCTCCTCTGTAGGGGCACAGATACCTCCTGGCACCCTGTGGACACGTCAGTGGTATCTAAACCCCACACAACCCCTTCTATAACCCTACACGTACCATATTTCACAAGCAACTAGCAAAATTCAATCACGGAAACACCAGCTAAGGTCACCCTCGCTCACCTCAAACGCAGCAGCCCCACTGGCCCCGCACCGTACCACCGTGGCCGCGGCGGTAACGGGCTAAAACGCCGTTATAGTGGATCGAGAACTGCGCGTTCAATTCTTTCAGGGTCAGACACACACCATGGGGGGACTAACACCTCACTCTTAGCCTCTCTCGCTTTTACCACACACACCACATACAGCACTAACGGTGTTCTGTCTATTCTGTTATACACCTGCACACACCACGCACACACAACACACACACGCAACACGTGGGCTTTGTTGACATGGGATGTAACAATGTCCTTCAAACATCACCAAAATCCAACAAAAAAACACAAAACCCACAAAAAAAACCCATATTCCCACAGAAACCCAACCAAAAACCGGGCCACCGAGAGAGAGATCTCGCGCGCCAAAAACACGAAAATGCGCTAAACAAGTCTTTAATACACCCTTTAAATAGACTTAATTAAGGTGAAAAAACAAGGTTAACTACGCGCTATAAAGGTATGTGGGAGGTAGGTAGTACTCACTCGTAGGTATTGTGGGTATTCACGATTGATACTACGTCGTCATGTCGCCGAAGTGTAATAGTGTCGAAGTATATTTGTTGTGGGTCCGCCATCTGTGGTGGCTCAGCGTGCCTTGGGAAGGTGCGAGCACGAGCACGAGTTGTGACTCTCTCGGTCTGTCTGTGGTCTGTCTTCTGTTCACTCTCTGTCTGTCTGTCTACATGTTTTTTTCGTCTGTCTGTCTGTCTGTCTCTCTCTATCTCTGTCTGTATGTCGAACAAGGTCTCTGTTTGTCTGTCTGTTCCTCTCGATCTTTGTCTGTCGATCGTCTGTTCTGTCTGTTCGCTCACTATCGATCGGTACTTGTCTATCCTATATCCACTCCCTAGCCACACCACATCACACATCACTTGCCAGCCACACCATATACACATCACTGCCAGCCACACCACCCATATTCACTCCCAGTCCACCACCACATCACACCATCACTGCCAGCCACACACACCACACATCAATGCAGCCACACCCACATCACACATCACTGCCAGCCACACCACATCACTACATCCACTGCAGCCACACAAACAACCCATAGCACACTCAGTCAAGACGATAGTGAGATAAAAATATATAGTGGAAATTAAAAGATAGGTAGATAAAAAAAAGATAGTGAGATAAAAAGAGTGCTATAAAGATAGTGAGATAAAAAGATAGATAAAGATAGTGAGATAAAAAGCTAGTGATTAAAAAAGATAGTGATGTGATATACCAAAAATAGTGAAAATTGTGAGGGAAAATTTAAAAGAAGTTTCGTTGACGTCTCACTTGACTTCAATTCCTTTCAAAAGTTGAGAAAGTGAGAAATAAGGAGTCAAATGACTAAAAGTGCATTAGGATCTGGTCTCCACACTACTGCCAATAAACGGACTTTCCCACCTATACTTATTATACTACTTAATGCTTACTTAACTTACTACCTACAGTAATCCTACTACGCATTTATGGCAAACACAGCTGGTTTTTTCTGGATGGGAATCTCAACAATGCACATAGTTGTGTGTCTGTGTTCTATGTATTTACTTTTTTCAGTTAATGTTACTACTAGGGTCTCGTTTCATGCAATACACAGTAAACCCTCGCTTAAACGGCAATTGGGGGGAGGGTGATCCGATATATGCGAAATCCGTTATATCCGAAGAAAGTAGCAGGGGCAGCTGAATTGAAGGAAGGTCTACTGCTTCTATAAGGGTAGGGAAGTGTAGGATAGGGTAAGGTCAGGGTTAGGGTAGGCTTCTGGAAGGTAGGCAGGTAGCAGGTCAAACGTGGAACCAGAGGTAAGGTCTTGAGTGAGCTACGGCGAGGGAAAACGCACGGTATAAAGCGGTACATTACTTTGCTTATGTGGTCGTTTTAAATCTGCATGAATATTCTCTCTCTCTCTCTCTCTTACTTTCCTGACTTTTTCATCATTGAAAAGCATTAAAACAATATAAACAAACTTGTAGTGGCAAAAAATTATATAAACAAAATAATCATAATGGGGAAAATTGTTTTATAATTCTTTCATTATAATATTACTTTCTGAGGAAAGAGGAGGAGGAAGTGCCAAGGAAGAAGAGGAGGAGGAGGAGGAGGAAGTGATAATAATACTGTATTCTCTTCTACGTCTGTTCATTGGCGAGCAGTTAGACACCTATTATCATTATTATATTAACTGATTATTATATAAACCTCCGACACATTCTATTTAAACTTCTCCCATCTCTCTTTTCATTTTTTCCTCTGTAATCTGGAAATAAAACATGAACACAATATTTAATGAAGGGCTTTATTGATATGTTAAACACCTCACAAGTGCGTTGTATATGCCTGGCAAGCCCTCACCCACCACCACAAGCAAAACCCACACCCAGCACTCCCTCCTCACAGGTTTGTCTGGATATGCCTTCCGGCAAACACGGACTCTGCTAGGAAAACACTGCCGCAAAGACACACTTGTACTTCCTCTCACCAGTGTGGGGTGAGAATTTTTTTGGTTGTTTTCGTTAAGACTGCTCTCGCGGGCAAATGTTTTCCTACACTCTGACACTAAAGTTTCTCTCCCAGTGTGGGTGAGCCATGTGTTGTGTGTAAGACTGCTCTTGCGGAAATGTTTTCCTACACTCTGACACTGAAAGGTTCTCTCACCAGTGTGGCGGAGCATGTGTGTGTAAAGACTGCCCTTCTGGGGAAATGTTTTCCTACACCTGGCACTCAAAGTTTTCTCTCACCAGGGTGGGTGAAGCATGTGTGAGTTAAAAATGCTCTTGCTGGGTAATGTTTTCCGACACTCATGGCACTCAAAGTTTCTCCACTAGTGTGGGTGAGCATGTGTGGGGTAAGACTTGCCCTTCTGGGTAAATGTTTTCTACACTCCTGGCACTCAAAGTTTCTCTCACCAGCGTGGGTGAGCATGTGTTTGTTTAAGACGGCCCTTCTGGGTAATGTTTTCATACACTCCTGGAATTCAAAAGTTTCTCTCACAGTGTGGCGGAGAATGTGTTGTTAGACGCCATTTGGGTAAATGTTTTCTACACTACTGCATTCAAGTTTCTCTCACCAGTGTGGGTGAGCATGTGCGGTGTTAAGAGGGCTATTCTGGGTAAAAGGTGTTTCCTACATCCTGAACACGCAAAGTTTCTTCACCAGTGTGGGTGAGCATGTGTGAGTTAAGATGGGCCTTGCAGTGAAAATGCGTTTCCTACATCCTGACACTCAAAGTTACTCTCACCAGTGTGGGTGGAGCATGTGTGTGATAAGGATGCCCTTCTGGGATAAAGTTTTCCTACACTCCTGACCACTCAAACGTTCCTCCACCCGTGTGGTTGTGAGCATGTGCGTGTTAAGATGCTCTCTGGCGAAAATGTTTCCTACATCCTGACACTAAAAGTTTCTCTCACCAGTTGTGGTGAGCATGTGGCTCCTAAGAGCACCTTTACCAGTGACATCTTTTGCCACAGTGGTAACACCTCAGCTCTGGTATTGCGTGTATGGGTGGGAAGTGTTTGAGTAAGCCAGAATTGCTGGAGAACACTTTTTGCAAAAGTGGTACAAGTGTAGGTCCTCGCGCTCCATTGCGCATACTTCTGCCATCACCCTTGTGGTGGGAGGCGTCAGCTGGTTCCTGCAGAACCCCGGTGGAGGCCCCGGGGATGAACCAAGCGTTCCCTAAAACAAGGGAAGCGGGAGGAGTCCTGGGTGAGCGCCGCACTGTGATCTCTCACACCGGCCACCTGTAAATTGGTGGACCGTCAGCACACAGCAGGCAAGTTGCTTCCTTGAAGGCGTGCTTCCTGTTCACCCTCCAGCTAAACATCCAAGCAGTGTTTGCAGCCAAGGAGTAAGGCAGCACAGAGCCTGCACGCCACCACTCTACATGGTGGAGTGGACGTTGTGAGTGGCTAGTGACCTTCAATGCAGGCAATGTTAGCTAAGCCTTGCAAATCAGGCACAAACCAATAATGGGTAATGGGGCAGATTAATGGGGGCGGTGAGGAGCGAGGGGTGCTTGGCTCTCTCTCTCTTCTCTCGCTCCATTATTATCCATTAGGAACAAGCACCTATTGTAGGCCCAAGAAAAAAATAGTTGTGTCTTCTGGAAAACGACCGCGAAACTCTCGTCCAGACTACCATAAATTAACAAAAGAAAAAAACGAAGTTTGAACGTGACAAAGTCAATTCGGACAATTTCCTTCCACCCCATCATCAAATTCACAAACCACCAAAATCCACAATAAAACCTGATCATTCCCACAGAAACCCCACCAAAAAAACCGTGGCCACGAGAGAGAGATTCTCGCGCCAAAAACCTTGAAATTATGGAGATACAAACACGTCTTACATAACCCTTAATTAAGGTGTGACACAAGGTAAACTGCGTGCTATAAAGGGTGGGAGTCCTCCACGAGTGTATGAAGTACTTCACTCGTTAGGTATTGTGGTGTCTTCGATTGATAATTAAGTCGTCATCGTCACGAAATGTAACTATTGTTCGGACGTCGATTTGTTGTGGGTCCGCCACCTTGGCTGGCTCAGAGTGCGTGGAAGGTCGGCGAGCACGAGCACGAGTGTACTCTTCTCTCTCTGTGTCTGTCTTCTGTCTCTCTCTATCTCTGTCTGTCGATCCGTCTGTCTGTTGTCTTGTCTCACTATCCATCTGTCTGTCACATGTTCTCTTGTCTGTCTGTCTGTCTGGTCTCTCTCGATCGGTCTGTGTCTGTCTAGTACTATACACTCTCAGCAACACCCACATCACACATACTCCCAGCCAACACCACATCCACAAATCACTGCAGCCACACCACATCACACATCCACTCCAGCCACACACATTTAACACATACTCACGCCACACCACATCACACATCTCTCCAAGCACACCACAGCACACACACTCCAAGCCACACCATCAATCAACTCACTGCAGCCCCACACCAATCACACATCACTCTCAGCCACACTCACACACACCATCTCTCTCAGCCACCACCACATCACCATCACTGCCAGCCACACCACACACACATCACTGCCAGCCACACCACATCAACAATCACTCTCAGCCACACAACATCACAACATCTCTCTCAGCCACACCACATCAACACAACAGCAAGCCACACATACATCACACATCACTCCAGCCACACCACATCACACCATCACTCCCAGCAACACCACATCCACACATCCACTGCCAGCCACACCACTCATATTCACTCCCAGCCACACCACATCACACATCACACACAGCCACAACACCCATATCATGCCAGCCACACCACCCAAATCACTCCAAGCCACACCCACATTCACCATCACTCCCCAAGCCACACCAGCCTATCACTGCCCAGCCACAACACCATTACACTTCCCAGCCACACCACCTCACACATCATCCCAGCCAAACCACATCAACATCACTGCCAGCCACACACACACACATCACTCCCAGCCACACCACCCAATCAATCCCAGACACACCACAGCACACATCCACTGCAGCACACCAACCCATAATCACTCCCAGCCAACCACATCACACATTCACTCCCGCACACCACCCATAATTCACTCCCAGCCCACACCACATCACACATCACTTGCAGCCAACACCCATAACACTCCAGCCAACATCCAAATCACACATCACTCCAGCCCACACCACCCATATCACTCCCATGCCACAACCACATCACACATCACTGCCAGCCACACAACCCAATCACTCCCCAGCCACACCACATCACCATCACACCCAGCCACACCACATCACACATCACTGGCCAGCCACACAAACACACACCATCTCCACCCAAAGCCATCACCCACATCCAACATCACTGCCAGCCATATCACTCCCAGCCGCACCACAGCACACATCACTGCCAGCCACACCACATCACACATCACCCCCACCCATATCACTCCCAGCCGCACCACATCACACATCACTGCCAGCACACCAAATCAACATCACTGGCAGCCACACACATCACACATCACCCCAGCCCACAACCACATCACACATCACTGCAGCCAACCACATCACCACATCACTCCCAAGCCAACACATCACACATCACTCCCGCCACACCACATCACCATCACTGCCCCCCCCAGTCCACACCACATCACACATCCGCCCAGGGCACACACCAACACACATCACTCCCCGCCACACCAAATCACACATCACTCCCAGCCACACACACATCACACACACTGGCCAGCCACACCACATCACACATCACTGCAGCCACACCACATCACACATCATCCCAGCCACACCACATCACACATCACTCCCAGCCAAAGCACATCACACATTCCCTCAGCCACACCACACACACATCACTGTCAAGCCACACACATCACACATCACTGCAGCCACACCACATCACACATCACTGCCAGCCACACACATCACACATCACGAGCCACACCACCACACACATCACTGCCAGCCACACCACATCACACATCACTGCCAGCCACACCATATCACACATCACTCCAGCCACCACCACATCACACATCACTCCAGCCACACCACATCACACATCATGCCGCACACCACAATCCACATCACTCCAGCCACACCACATCACATTATCACTGCCAGACCAACACCACATCACACATCACTCCAGCCACACCACATCACCACATCACTGCCAAGCCACACCACATCACACATCACTGCCAGCACACCACATCACACATCACTGCCATGCCACACCACATTCACACAGCACTCCCAGCCACACAACATTCACACATCACTGCCAGCCACACCACATCACACATCACTCTCAGCCAACACATCACACATCACTCCCAGCCACACACATCACACCACACTGTCCCAGCCACACCACATCACACATCACTTGCCGCCACACCACAATCACCACACAATCACTCCCAGCACACCACATCACACATCACTGACAGCCACCACCACATCCACAATCACTCCCAGCAACACCACATCACACATCACTGCCAGCCAACACCACATCACACATCACTCCCAGCCACACCACATCACACATCACTCCCAGCCACACCACATCCTACCAAATTCACGGCCAGCCACACCACATCACACATCCACTGACGACACACCAAATTCACACATCACTCCAGCCACACCACATCACACATCACTCCCAGACACACCACATCACACATCACTGCCAGGCCACACCACATCACACATCAGTCCAGCCCACACCCACATCACACATCCTCCCAGACACACCAGATCACACAATCACTCCCAGCAACCACATCAACAACATCACTGCAGCCACACCCACATCACACATCACTGCCAGCCAACCACACACACATCACTGCCAAGCCACACCACATCACCACATCATGGCCAGCCACACCACCATCACACAGCACTGCCAGCCACCGCCACATCACCACACACTGATCAGCCACACCACATCCACATCACACCCAGCCAACCACATCACACAAATCATGCCAGCCACACCACAATCAACATCTAATGCCACCACACACATTCACACAATCACTGCCATGCCACACCACATCAACAACATCACTGCCAGGCCACACCACATCCACACATCACTGCCAGCCACACCACATTCACACATCACTGCAGCCACAACAAATCACACATCACTGCCAGCCACACCCATATCACCCATCCACTATGCAGCCACACACATCAAACATCATCCCAGCCACACCACATCACACACACTGCCAGCCCCACACCACATCACACATCATCCCAGCCACACCCAAATCAAATATCACTGCCAGCCACACCACATCACAATCACTCCCAGCCCCACCACATAACACATCCACTGCAGCCACACCACATCACACCTCCACTGCCAGCCACACACATCACACATCACTGCCTGCCACCACCACATACAACATCACCAGCACACCACAATCACAATCACTGCAAGCCACACCAAATCACACATCTACTCTCGCCAGACCACAGCACACATCACCAGCCACACCACATCACCACATCATCCAGCCCACACCACATCACACATTCACTGCCGCCACACACATCCACACACACTCCAGCCACCACCACATCACAATCACTGCCAGCCACACCACATCACACATCACTCCAGCACACCACAATCCCACATCACTGCAGCAAACCACATCACAAATCACTCCCAGCCACAACCACATCACACATCACTCCCAGCCACAACCACATAACCAGCACTGCCGCCACACACATCACACATCCACTGCAGCACAACAAATCCACACATCACGCCCCAGCCACACCACATCACACATCCACGCCAGACACAAACATCAACATCAATGCAGCCACACCACATACACACATCACTGACAGCCACACCACATCACAATCAACTCCCAGCCACACCAATCACACATCACTCCCAGCCACACCACATCACACATCACGCTGCAGCCACACCACATCACACATCACTGCCCAGCCACACACATCACACTCACTGCCAGCACAACACCACATCACACATCACTGCCAGCACACACACACACATCATGCCAGACACACCAACATCACACATCACTGTCAGCCACACCACATCAACATCACACCCCGCCACACCACATCACACATCCATGCAGCCCACAC
Organism: Chionoecetes opilio; assembly: GCA_016584305.1. Taxonomy (NCBI): domain Eukaryota; kingdom Metazoa; phylum Arthropoda; class Malacostraca; order Decapoda; family Majidae; genus Chionoecetes; species Chionoecetes opilio. The sequence goes on along the minus strand of JACEEZ010006193.1, from coordinate 58,887 downwards.
CACATCAACATCCACTGCCAGCCACACCACATAACACATCACTGCCAAGAGCCACACACATCACACATCACGCCAGCCACACCACATCACACAATCACTGAGCACACCACATCACACAGCACTGCCAGCAACACCACACTCACACATCCACTGTTCAGCCCACACCACATCACACATAACACCCAGCCACACCACATCACCACATCACTGCAGGCCACACCACATCACAACCATCACTGCCAGCCACACCACATCCACACATCACGTCAGGCCCACACCCACATCACCATCACCACCAGCCACACTACATCAACACTCACTCCCAGCCCACACCACATCACATCAATCACTCCCAGCCACACCACATCACACATCACTCCCCAGCCAACACATCACACATCACTGCCAGCCACACAAATCACACATCACTGCAGCACACCCACATCACACACACGCCAGCCACACCACATCACACATCACTGCCAGCCACACCAAATCACACACACCAGCCACACCACAGCACACCATCACTGCCAGCCACACCACATCACCACATCACTGCCAGCCACACCTACATCACACATCACACCCAGCCACACACATCACACATCACTCCCCAGCCACACCCACATCACACACACTCCCAGCCACATCACATCACACATCACTCCCAGCCCACACCACATCACACATCACTGGCGCCACACCACATCACACATCACTGCCAGCACACCAATCACACAATCACTGCCACAGCCACACCACATTCACCGCATATCATGCCAGCAACACCATCATCACAAATCCACTGCCAGCCACACCACATTACACATCACTTGCCAAGCCACACCACATCACCCCTCACTGCCAGCCACAACACTAATCACACATCACTGCCAAAGCCACACCACATCACACATCATGCCAGCCACACCACCATCACACATCACTGGCCAGCCACTACCATCATCACACATCACTGCCAAGCCACACTACATCACGCATTTCACTGCCAGCCAACACCACAATCACACATCACTGCCAGCCACCACCACATCACAACATCACTGCCAGCCACACCACATCACACACTCACTGGACAGCCACACCACATCACCCATCACTGCCAGCCAACACCACTATCACACATCACTGGCCAGCCAAACCACATCACACATCACTGCAAGCCACACCACATCCACACCATCACTAGAAGCCACACCACATAACCACATCACTGCCAGCCACACCACATCCACACATCCACTGCAAGCCACACCATAGTCACTACATCACTGGCCAGCCAACCACATCCACAATCACTCCCGCCACCACCACCCATCACACATCACTCACAGCCACCCCCAAACACAACACTACATCACTGCCAGCCCCACCACATCACACATCAACTGCCAGCAACACCACATCACACATCATGCCAGCCACACCACAATTCAACACATCACTGCCAGCCACCACCCACATCACACAATCACTCCCAGCCACACCACATCACACCTAAACTTGCCAAGCCACCACCACCATCACAACATCACTGCCAGCCATCACAACAAACCCATGTAGCAACACTGCAGTCAGACGAGATAGTGAAAGATAAAAATTATAGTGAAATATTGTTTTATAAAGATAGGTAGAGAAAAAAGAGAGTGACGATACAAGAGTGATTAAAAAGATAGTGAGATAAAAAAGATAGATAAAAGATAGTGAGATAAAAAGACTAGTGTAAAAGATAGCGCGGTGATATACAAAAAATAGTAAAATTTAGTGAGAAAATTTAAGAAAGTGAGAAAGTGAGAAAATAAGCGAGGTCAAATAATAAAAAGTGCAATTAGGATTCTTGGTCATTATACAACCCTATTTACACCCCATGGACCCTTATACAACCCTATTTCACCCCATGTATGATATAGCCTTTTATACAAACCCGTTATTTCACCCATGTACCCTTATACAACCCTCATTTCACCCACTTGCTGTACCCTATACAAGCGTACCCTATTCACACCACATGTACCTTTATTATACAAACCCTATTTAACCCATGTACCCTTATACAACGTACCCTATTTGACCCCATGTTAACCTTAACAACCTATTTCACCCCATGTCCTATACAACCCATTTCAGAGGTTATTTTTTTTAAGGAAATATTGGGATGAATTCTTGTACTTATTACTGTAGTTGTTGGTAATCCTCTTATAATGTACACTGTAATACATCGGCCTGCTGCCCTGCAAGGCTGAAGAAACGTCATATCCTCGCATTCTGGCGTGCCGACCATTACCAATAGAACTACCATGTCATCAGATGTGAACAACAAATATAGACTATTACTACCTCTCTCTTGATTACAAATATTCAATAATAGTTTTAAGTTCCCGTAATAGTACATTAGGGAGTAATAGTTCTCAATCAAATATAGGACCACAAATTTAATAAATAAAAAAAATTAAATGTACTAAACAGCGCAAAATCGGGGAGATAATTGCGCGAAAGTCGGGATGGTAAGAATTTTAATGACATCAGCGCGAAACTCGAGGATCGCGGAAACTCGGGAGGTTACTGGTAGTTGTGATGGAAGTAGTAGTTGGGGTGGTAGTAGTTAACCTTCACCGGCCCAGATTCTTTCCTTGTTATATGAAATCGTCTGTTGTTAGCCATACAATAACGAGTCACGAATATACCCAATGAGTTAGTGGAAAGGATACTAAACAGGTCATGAGACTATAAAACATTGCTATAGTCACTAAAAATCGTTAATGGTACCCAAATTACAATGGCCAACTACGTTCTGGGTCTCAAGGGGTTAATAAGGGCGTAATACGTGATAGGATAGTATGTATATATGTAATATTTATGTATTATGTATGTTAGGCTCTTTGCATCTGTTTGTTTATAATATGGGTAAATTAATCTGCTTAGGCCGTCTGTATAATATTATGTTGTTTTCTTGTTTAGCCTTAGGGTGAGAATATAAAATTATTATTATTTATCTTATATGCCATTCAAAAAACAATAATGCCTATGGAACAAACACATAATAATCACAATGATAATAATAATAATAATAATAATTAATAATAATAATAATAATAATAATCAATAATAATAATAATGATAATAATTAATAATAGTAAAAAAATAATATAATAATAATAATGAATAATAATAATAATAAGAATAATAATTAAAAATAAGATAAGAAAGATTCCTTATGTAAATTTTCATTAGGGCACGTGTCTACCCTTATCACAGCCCTGAAAACCCTGAAATATCAACAGAATAACAAAAATAGAAGAAAAAAATCCTAATCTCCTTCCTTCCTTCCAACTATTGGGGTGAAGTCAGTTCGTACACCAGTTGTTTCGTACACCAGTAGATTCGTACACCAAAAAGTTGTTTCGTAGTCTATAGGAAACCATAGTCGTTTCGTACACTCAGCTCAGAGTTGAACTTGACTACTAGAGTTACGAAACGACACCAGGTATGTACGAAAAAACTCATAATCAGTGTACGAAACAACTAACAAAGCCTGGGTACGAAACAACTTGTGTACGAAACTCCTGTAACCACAAATTATCATGATCTAGAACACGTTCCATCACCTTTTCACAACATATATATATATATATATATATATATATATATATATATATATATATATATATATATATATATATATATATATATATATATATATTGCTACATCCCATTACGTTTTTGCTAGGTTAGTACTACCTTCAGGGATGACATTGCCACAACCTTGGTGGTAGTAGGTACCATTATCCTACCTTTCTGCAACAGTTCTTGCTGTACAGTGGCTTGTATAGTTGTGTACATATACAGTGAGGATTATGTGCCAAGCGTGCACCCTTGGAAGACTCCTCAGTGGTGCCGCCCCGTTGATGAGGGGGTCATCATGTCTTGCCACAGTAGGTCACCATGGACTTAATGATAAATAGGTTTATGTACAAATATATACTCTTGCATTATATTTGAATCCTACAAAAATATAAATCTAAGTAGCAGATATCTCAAAATATCATGCATGTGATTTTTTTATTGATTATAATATTGAATATATTTAAAGTTTAAAGTTTAAAAGTTTGAAATTATTACATTTGATATATATATATATATATATATATATATAATATATATATATATAATATATATATATATATATATATATATATATATATATATAATATATATATATATATATAATAAGCATAAGAAATACTATAATTTGATTGACTAAAACTAATAATAGTATACCGTAATAATGAACATTTTCTCTAATAAGAAGCTAAAAGAAAACGTTTCAGCACAGACGATAATAAGAAACAGTCCATACATAGCCTGGGGCACGGCGGCAAATTTACTAGTCACTTTAAATTAAATGTCTTCATCCAAGCAACCGTATCTTGAATATAAACCATATGTATTTCAGTCACGAAATCGTAAATAAAAATAAATGCAAGGTGCTACAATTGTGCTAAAAATGTGATTTTGTCACGTGAATGTTGTAGGTAGTGTGGGGGTGTGTGGCAACCCTCATCTTCCCGCCACATCTCAGTGTCACCCGAGGCGGGCAGTTGTGACTCCGGCGAGGCAGTGACTAGTCGTCCTGTCAGCTCTCTGTAATTAGAGGTTAAGTCTCCAATAAACATCACGGCGCGCCCCCAGCCCTTCTGTGTTCCAACCCCACCATGGCGCAGTATCTTCAGGGGCTCATGGAGGAAGGCATGGGCGGCGTAGAGACGCCTCCGGCAGGTAGCGGGCGCGCGGAAAGAGCCGCGTGGTCCAACTTGCCGCCATACCACAACGCCACGCGTTATACACCAAGCCCCGACATCACACCAGCCACTCAGCAGCAACTCTGGCCAACGACCCGGCAGCATCGCCCACCACCTCCTCCAGGACCAGGGGGAGCGACCGTGGGCATGTCGCCGGCAACATTTGAGGCGTGGGCCACCAGCGTAGAGGACTACAGCAGCATCTGCGGTTGGGCGGCACCCACAGCGGCACCTTATGTACGCCTCCTTTGTAACACAGAGGTGCAACAAGCCTTTGGGAGCGCCCCGGGGAAACCCAATGTTCAGGGCAACTCTAAACCACAAAGGGCAATCGCGTTGTAAAGCGTGGTGATGGGGTACAAACCGCCGTATTACCCGGAGCGTGGGGGGAATTCTTCTCTCTAGCAAAGGCATCAGTGACAGTGTGGGGGTGCATATTCTCCCAGTGCCGGCCCCAAAGGGGAATTTGAGGGGCGGCTTTGGGTTTGCCCTGAGTGCCATGCCCCTTGGGGGAAAAATTTCCTCAGCAAGAAAATAGGGGATGGGGCTACGGGGATCGCAACTGAAAGCGGGGGTTTTTTTGCGTTGCTTCCCATCCTCGAGTCTTTTCAGGGGGGGAAAAAATTTCCCGCTTTTGGGTAAAAATTTTTGAGGCCGGGGGAAAAGGGGGAGTGCCCAAAACCCCCACTCCGTGGGCCGTGGGGGGGTCGGTGACCCCAAAAACCCCGGCCCGTCATGGCTCCCAAAACCCCCGAGGTGCGGCGCGGGGCCCCCGCCGCCGGCTTAGGGGAAAAGGAAAAAACCCCCCAAAGACGGAGTCCGGCGGGGGACCAGGCGGTGCCCAGCGGGGGCCGGTTTTGAATCTGATGTACGGGTGGGCGTCATTTAAAGGCTTTTTGGCGCGAAAATGTTTTTGGGTTGCGGCCAGAAGGGGCACTTCTGGCCCCCTTTTTCCCGGGCCCCTCCCCCCCCCAATGCGGGGGGCTCGTCCCCCCCCAAACCCATAAAAATTGGGAACTTCCCCCTACCCCCGGGGTTTCAGGGGATGGGTTTGGAGGAGTGGAAAAGGCGGGGGGGTCGCTGCCCGGGGTGATAAACTGCTCAGGGCCCTTTCGCCCCACGTGTCCCCTACCCACCCGGGCGGCCACGGGGGCGCAATGCCCTGTGGCGGGTGCCTACTTTTTGGGGGACCTTCGGCATATCCCAACGTCAGCTCCGGCTCCCCCCCCACGCAGTCCCCACTTTTGGCCGGGGGCAGAAATGCAAAAAACTCCGGGAAAACCATCCCCTTTGTCGGGGTCTCCGTGGGGACTGCCCCCAAACCCCCGATGCAATCTACATAAAAAGAAGGCGTGCAAAACCTACCTATGGGCCCTCAAGGCATGAAAACCCCCTTCCCCTGGTCCATCACACCTTCCCCGCCCCCTTTCACCCCACCAGTGTTGTGCTGTGGAGCCCCCAAAAAACCGCACAAGACCCAGGGTCGCCCCAAAAATCGCCACCTCACGAACTTGAAAGGAGGAGAACGCCCGATCGCCTCGAAAAGGGGTTTTTTGGGGAGAACTTCGGGCGCACTGTGTTTGCCGGGGAAACGCAAGGGCCGCACCAGAGATGGGGGTTCCGCCTCCCCACCCCCGGGGGCCCTAGGGACCCGCATAAAACCCCGGCAGTGGGCCCCCCCCCCTGGGATCGCGAAAAGGGCACGGTGGGAGCCTTTAATCGGAAACCCGGCATATTTGGGGGCCGGCGGGGACGGCAGTGGGGCGCACCACCATCGGGAAACCGGGGGCCAAACCTGGGCCCTCTCAAAAAAAAAGGCTTTTCCAAGGGGGCACTACGACGGGAAAAACAAACAGGATGCCTGGGGGCCCCCCCCGCCCACCAAGGAAGGCCTCAAGCCCCCAGACAAGGCAAAAACCCACCTGCGGGACTACGTGTTAGGAAAAACGGCCACCCCCAGGAAACCCGGGTTTCCAAAACCCATATCAAAAAATTTGTTTTACCCTGGGTTTTCACTTTTTTTAAAAATTTTTTCTTTTTTTCATTACACCCCCCCACGGTGAGCTTTTTTGTGTAATTGGGGGGGGGAGTGTGGGGGGGTTGTGTGGAAACCCTCATCTTCCCCGGGCCACACCCTCAGTGCCCACCCGAGGCGGGCAGTTGTGACTCCGGCGAGGCAGGCCCAAAACCCGCCCTGTCAGCTCTCTTTTAATTAGGGGTTAATTTTCCTCCAAAAAACCACGGCGGGGCCCCCCAGCCCTTCTGTTTTTCCAAAACCCCCAAAACCGTGGGTTTGAAACCGTAACTTTGTTCTCAAAAATCTACGGGAATGTCCCCGGCAAAATAAAACGGGGGGCTACAACGTCCCTCCTTACCCGTAACTTTGTGTCTACAGTCTAGGGGAAATGTCACGCGGGAAATAAAAACGTGGCTAAAACTTGCTTCCCTTACCACGTAACTTTGTTTTCTACAGATCTACGGGAAGGGCACGCAGAAATTTTACAACGTGGCTAAAAACGTGCTTTTTTACCACGAAAATTTGGGTGCCCTACGGATCTAGGGGGAATGTCACCAAAAATTTCCCAACGGGGCTAAAACGTGCCCTTTGCCTAAAAAATAAAGTCACCTGATTTTCCCACCCTAACGCCCCGTGGGATAACGGTTTATGCATTTTTATTTATTTTTTTTAGTTATATTTCTCTCCCCTCTCTCTCTCTCTTTTTTCATTTTTCCCCCCTCTTAATCTGTGAAAAAAAAACATTCCCCCAAAATTATTCAGGGAAGGGGTTTTTATTGTATTTTTAAACCCAAACCCTAAACAAGTGGCGCCCGTATACCGGGAAAACCCCTCACCCCCCCAAAAAAGCAAAACCCACCCCAGCCCATCCCCCCCCTCCCAGGTGTGTCTGGTTATCCCGGGGAAAGCCCCTCACCCCCACCAAAGCACAACCCACACGCACCCACTCCCCTCACGGGTGTTTTCGGGGATATCCCCTGGAAAAAACCCCTCACCCCACCACCAAAAAGGGAAAAAACAACCCACACGGGAGCCCACTCCCTCCTCACAGGGGTGTCTGGGGAATGCCTGGAAAGGGGCCCCTTTCCCCCCCCCACCCCACAAGCCCCCCCCCCACACACAGCCACTCCCTCCTCACAGGGGGGTCTGGATATGCCTGGAAACACGACTCTTGCTAAAAAACCCCCTTCCGCAAATAAACACTTTTTACTTCCTCTCACCAGTGTGGGTGACAAGGTTGCTTTAAAGACTCCCCTTTTCTGGGTAAATGTTTTCCCCACACCCCCTGACCCCCCAAAAAAGTTTCTCTCACCAGTGGGGGGTTACCATGGGGTTGGGGTTAAGACTGCTTTTTTGGGGGAAAAATGTTTTCCACCCCTCCTGACACTCAAAGTTTTTCTCCCATTTGTGGGTGAACCATTGTGTGTTAAGCCCTTTTTCTTGGGGAAAAATGTTTTCCAAACACTCCTGAAAACTAAAAAAGTTTTCCCCTCACCAGTGTGGGGGGGCAGGTGGTTTTAAAAGGTTCCCCCTTCGGGTAAATGTTTTCCCACACTCCTGACACTCAATTTTTTTCCCCAAACCAGTTTGGGGAGCATTGGTGTTAAGATTTGCTCTTCGGGGAAAAATTTTTTCCAAACACTCCGGGCACTAAAAGTTTTCCCCCTCCCCAGGGGTTGGTGAGCTTGCCCTTTTTAAGATGGGCCCTTCGGGGAAAATTTTTTCCTACCTCCTGACACTCAAAGTTTCTCTCCCCAAGTGGGGGTGAGCAGGTGTCTGTTAAATCGCCCTTCGGGGAAAATGTTTTCCTACCCCCCGGGGACACTCAAATTTCTCTCCCCAAAAGTGGGGGTGAGAAAGGGTGTTTTTTTTAAAGGATTCCCCTTTCAGGGTAAAGTTTTTCCTACACTCCTGCCACTAAAAGTTTCTCCCCACCAGGGGTTGGGTAAAAAGGTTTTTTGGGGCCCCCAAAAGATCCCCCTTAATTGAACACTTTCCCACAGTGGTCACCCTCACCCGGGCCTTGCGTTTTGGGGGTGGGGATGTGGGGCCAGTAATGCCACCCTTTGGGCTGGGCACACTTTCCCCGCCCAATCACAAGGGGTAGGTGCTACACCCCTCCATTGAAAACCCACTATTTTTCTGCCACCCCCCCTTTTTGGGGGGAGGGGCCCCCACCCTGGTCCTGCGGGAAACCCCGGTGGGGGCCCCGGGGAAACCAAGCTTTTCCCCTAATAAAGGGAACCCGGGGAGGAGTCCTGGCGTGGGCGCCGGAACCCTGGACTTTTCCCCAAGAATCAGCACTGTAACATTGGTGGCCGTCAGCCAAAAGGGCCCCCCCCGGGTGTTTCCTTAAGGGGTCCCTTCCTGCTTCCCCCTTTCCAGCCAACCCCTAGCCAGTGTGGGGGCACCAAGGGGAAAGAAAGGGCCAAAGAAACAGGGGGGCCCACGCCCCCACTCTACACAACACAGCCTTGACACCCACATCCCCGGGGCTATTTTTTGGCAAAAAAGTAAAAGGAAATTTTTTGGGGTTTGTGTGAGTGCCCCAAAATTTAAATACAGGCTGAAAGGATTTTCACAGGGCACTCCCTCACGGGCCAAAACACACACACCCGCACCCAAACAAAACACACCACACACACACACCAACACACACCCAAACCCTATGAAAGGGCTCAGGACATAAAAAAGGGGAAAATTCCCTAAATCTAAAAAATACAAAGAAACGTGATAAAACGGGACATTTTTTCCCTGAAAAGAGAGGAGAGAGAGAAAGAGAAAGAGAGAAGAGGGCGACATTATCACGCTGCGTCAATTTGAACCCAAGGGGAAAAAAAATGGCCATTACAGAAAAACCCTCTCTGAAGGGAAACCTTTACCCTTTCAAACTTCGGTTTATTAAACCCCTTTTTCAGGCCAGTTAAAATTTTTTTTCCAAAAATTTTTCCCAAAATTCGAGAAAGTTTGAATAACCCCTTACCCTTTAAACTAGTGGCCCCAGTGGGATTCCGACCTCTCCCAGGGCGGTGCGTGCCGGGGCTGCCCAGCGTGATCTGTTATTGATCATTATTGAAATAAATACGATAGCGGAGGAAAAAATCGGGGGGGGAGGGGAAGCGGGGGAAAAAGGAGGGGGAAAGGGGGGGAAAGGGAAGGAGGGACGGGGGAAAGGGGGGGAAAAAAGGGGGGTTTTAAAAGGGAAAGGAGGGGGGAAACCAAAGGAAAAAGGAGGAGAAAGAAGGGAGGGGGAATGGGGGGGGAAAGGCCATCTTTTTTAAATATACCCTTTCCCCGCTTTGAAATAAAATCCTTCAGAGTCCTTCACGGGCCTTTCCCGTTTCCTTCCCGCATCCAAACGGAAAGCCCATGGGAGGGCATTAAAAAATCCCCCGGATTGCTAAAAAGGTTTTCCCAAAGGGTTTTTAAAAAGTACTTTGAAAATCGCATGGGTGGCTCAAACGGATTAATAAAATATTACAAATAGATACTGAAAATACAAAAATATGATCTTTGGGTTTAAAAAGAAAATAATTAATCTTCAATGCCTATCATATTTTTTGTCTTGTAGTAAGTTTTTGTCAAATTTTTGGGGTTTTTTAAAGGGAATATCTGGAAGAAAATCAATCCCCCATTGTGAATTGGCTGAAATGGGGACTTCTTTTCCTTGTAACGAAAACTAACACCAATTCGTTTTTCACATCCCCCAAAAACTGCAAGGAAAAAATTTTTTCAAACAAATCTTTTTTTAAAAAAAAATTCCTTTTTTGGGCAAGCCTTGTTTTTTTTTTAAATCACTTTTTTTTTCAAACAAAAAAAAACTTGGCAAAAAAAAAAAAAAAAATTTGCAACGGGGAATAGAAAAATATATATGAAGTAAAGTAACCTCGGATAATTCGGCTTTCGGGCTAATACGACCCGGTCCCCAAAAACCCCATTAGATCGAATTAGAGGGGTTTACTGAAAAAGGTTTGACATATTAAAATTTTCGTCAACTTAAAACCAAAAAAAGCTGTTTTGTGTTTGTTATGTGGGGTGTGTGTGTGTGTGTGTGTGTGTGTTGTGTGTGCGTACAATATTGCGCCCCCCAAAAATCTTGCCCAAAAACACCACACGGTCATTGTGTACCCTTTCCTCTTATTATTTGAGCCCTACAAAACAGTCGGGGATGCTATTATTAAGGAAATGGGGCCCCGGGCTGCACCCTTTCTACTCCCAATATCTTTGGTCATTTTCTGCCCCGGGGGGTCCTCGCAGCCTGGGGTCCCCCTTTGAAAAACCATAAAAAAAAGGGTTTATTTTAAAAACCTGGGGAACCAGAATTCCAGCCAAAATTAATTGGGAGTTTTGGTTTCTTTTCCCCTTATTGGATTCAAAAAAAAAAAACTTTCTCTCTATGACTTCCGTCGAAAATTTAAATCATTTTCCTGAAAACCAAAAGTCCCGGGGTACCGTAGATAACACAAAAGTCCCCAAACCTGCACTAATGCCCGCCAGGCCCCAAATTTTAAACAATTGATAGCCTCACTATTTGTTTTGGTTCTGTGCCACTGAAATGATACAAAAATATTTTTATATCATGACTGTATAATCAAACTGTTTAAACGTTTTTTTTAAAATCTTTGGGTAGCTGCAAGTATAGCCCGGTTTAAAATTTCACTACCCCTTTTTTTTTTTTGGGGCGAGGGACGACGGCGGGGGGAAACACTCAGTAAAAAACACTATATAGATGGCGACTTTATTGCTGGTACCCATTTTGGGAGATATTTTGTAAATTTTTTTTAATTTATACCCAACAAAGGACACAGATGAAGACAAAAAATGCCCACAGATTTCTCCAGAAAAGCCCCTTCTAACGTCCTGAAACCCATGGATGTAAAAATTAACTATTAACGCCACCAAACGGCTGTCCCAGCGAAAAAAAAACTTTTTTCCTTTGGGATTTTGGGTGTATTAAAATAGATTAAAAACCCCCCCCTTTTTGCGGGTTTGGGCGGGAAAAGAAAGGGCATTTCGGGGCCCTTTTAAATCCTGTTACTACCGCGACAAAATTGGAAATTCATTCCCAAAATCAATGTTAAGCAAAAAACCCGGGGGATAAAAGTTTACCAATCTTAAAAATAAAGCAGAAACATGGAAATCGCCCCGGCCCCAAAATTTTTCGGGGCTTTACCCTGATAACCCTATAGTCCGCCAAGTCACCGCCACTGCACTAAGGGGCGCCAGGAAAAATATATTAAAAGAATTCAGCATCACTACAGACTTTTATGTGTCACTGAAGAGGTCTGCACATTAAAAATTTTTAAATTTGTACAAACACACTACAAATTTTTTCATTGGGCCCACAAGGCTGTAAATGATGCTAACATTTGTAATATTTTGTGCCCCGGGGGGGCCTTGTGCACTGACGAGTGCTTTGGGGAAATATAAAATTGTTATCTACGGTTTCCGTCTGTTCGTTTCAGGGGAAGAATGCAAAAGAAATACTATCATAAAGGTTACCCGGGATTTGTACACAAGTTTGGGTTTTGGGACCCAGGTTTTTTTTGAGTTGTTTTTGGGACACCCGATTTTCTATTTTTTTTTGTACATACCTGGTGTCCCTTTCGTAACTGTAGTCGTCCCCCTTCAACTCTGAGCTGAGTGTAAAGAAACAACTTTTTTGGGGTACGAAACGACCCATTTGGTTTTTCCCATAGACCCACGAAAAAAACTTTTTGGGGGTACGAATTGACTGGTGTACAAAAAACTTTTTGTAAGAAATGACTGCACCCCCCCACCACTAATACACTACTAAATACTACTACTACTACTACTACTACTGCTTCTAAAAAAGGGGGGTTTACTACAGTTTCATACTACCTTTTAGTGGCGTTTCTGACGGTTGGGGTTTTTTTTTTTTAAAACTAAAATTTTTTACTTGTTTAGTTTTGCTTAATAACCTCAGAAAAATTGGTGTTTTTAGGTTTGTAGTGGTGTAACCAAACAGCTTGGGGTTTTCAACTGACTGCACCCCATCCCGTGGTTCTCTGCCCCGCAAAAAAACATAGGGGAAACCCCCTCTCCTATAGAACATTTTTTTTAGTTTTTTAAGAAAACGTGTTTCTTGCCAAGTTTCCAAGGGTTTCTCCGGTCATTTTGTGAAGAATACCAATATAATTTTTACTGGGCCCAAAAATCTAAACTGATTTTGGGTGTACCTAAAATAAAAAAATGCCCCGTACTTGCTCTAAAAACTTTTAAAATTCTATACATATTTTACGTGCGCCTCAAAACTTTCCCAGTTATTTAAAAAACGATTTTCTTGCCAGTTTCCAAGGGATTCCCCCCGCAAATTTTTGGGGAATATTTTGACATCCCCAGATTCTTAAAGAAATTGTCCATATTTGTTTTTTTTGGGAAAGGTGAACAAAAGAATCTGGAGTCGGTTTTTTATATTCTAAACCCCTACAAAAACCCCAAAATTTTACCCCCCCTAACCCTTATCAACCCCCAATTTCCCCCCCATGTCCCCTTTTAAAAACCCTTTTTTCCCCCCCCCCTGTAAAAATTATACAACCCTATTTTACCCCATGTTTTCCTTACACAACCCTATTTTCCCCCCATGTGCATTATTCAAACCCCATTTCCCCCACATGTAGCCTTATACAACCCTATTTCACCCCCTTTTACCCTTAAAACAACCCCATTTTTACCCCCTTTAGCCTTTTTACAACCCTATTTTTCACCCCCTGTAACCCCTTTTACACAACCCCATTTTTTACCCCATTACCCTTAAAACAAACCCCATTTTCACCCCCTGTACCCCTTTTACAACCCTATTTCACCCCCCCCGTAAACCCTTTAAAAAACCCTATTTTACCCCTGTAAACCCCTTTTACAAAACCCCAAATTTTTCCCCCCTGTACCCTTAAAAACCAAAACCCCATTTCCCCCCCTGTTTTTACCCTTTTTACAACCCTATTTCACCCCATGTAAAAACCCTTAAAAACAAAAAAACCCATTTTCCCCATTTGGCCCTTTTACAACCCTATTTTCCCCCCTGGGACCCTTGTACAGCCCCATTTCACCCCATGTAGCCTTTTACATCTCCCATTTCCCCCCCATGTAAACCCCTTAAAACAAAACCCCATTTTTTAAACCCCCTGTACCCTTTTACAAAAAACCCATTTCACCCCCATGTACCATTATACAAAAGTACCCCAAATTTTACCCCATTACCCTTATACAACCCCATTTTCCCCCACGTAATCCCTTAAAAAAACAACCCTATTTCAAACCCCCTTAAAACCCCTTTTAAAATCCCCATTTTACCCCCTGTACTCTTTTAAAAACCCATTTCAAACCCCCTGTAAACCCCCAATTTCAACCCTAATTTTTAGAGGTTTTTTTTTTTTAAATTTTGAATATTGGGAAAGAATTCTTGTACTTTTTAACTTTTTAGTTGTTGGTAATTTCCTTTTATAAAGTACACTTAATCTCGGGGAAATGCTGCCCCCCCAAAGGCTGAAAAAACTGTCACCCCTCGCATTCTGGGTTGCCGGGCCATTTACCCTAATTAAACTACCATTTATCAGAGTAAACCCAAAAAATATAGCTATTACTAAACCCCTCTCTTGAAAATTTAAAAAAGTCCCTAATAAATTTTTTATAAATTTTAATAGTATAAAAGGAGTAATGTTTTTTCAAAACCAAAAAAATAGGCCCCAAAAAATGTTAAAAAAAAAAAAAAAATTTAAAATTTTACTAAACAGCGCAAAACTCGGGGAGATAATGCGCGAAAGTCGGGATGGTAAGAATTTATGACTCAGCGCGAAACTCGAGGATCGCGAAACTCGGGAGGGTACTGTAGTTGTGATGGGAAGTAGTAGTGGTGGTGGTAGTAGTTAACCCCTTCACGCCCAGATCTTTCCTTTGTTATATGAAATCGTCTGTTGTTAGCCATACAATAACGAAGTCACTGAATATACCCAATGAGTTAGTGGACAAGGATACTAAACAGGTCATAGCTATAAAACATTGCTTATAGTCACTAAAAATCGTCTAATGGTACCCAAATTACAATGGCAATTACGTTCTGGGTCTCAAGGGGTTAATAAGGGCGTATATACGTGATAGATATGTATGTATATAATGTATATATTTTATGTATTTATGTATGTTAGGCCTTTGCATTCGTTTGTTTATAATATGGGTAAATAATCTGCTTAGGCCGTCTGTATAATATTATGTTGTTTTTCTTGTTTGCCTTCGGGTGAGAATAAAATTATTATTATTATTATTATTATTATTATTATTATTATTATTATTATTATTATATGCATTCAAAAAACAATAATGCCTATAGGGAACAACAACAATAATAATAACAATAATGATAATAATAATAATAATAAATAATAATAATAATAATAATAATAATAATAATAATAATAATAATAATAAGATAATAAAATAATATAGTAAAATAATATAATAATAATAATAATAATAATAATAATAATAATAATATAATAAAAATAAAGAAAGATTCCTTGATGTAAATTTTCGGTTTATTTTTCATCAAATAAAAAAGAGAACAAAAATCTAAGTTAAGCAGAGTACAAGACACAACACTTGAATGTTAGAAATAATACTAGAGACTAATAGACTACTAGAGAGTAATACTAGTCTTAACTTCTTCCTCCTTTCTCTCTCTCTCTTCTTCTCTCTCTCTCTTCCTTCTCTCCTCCTCTCTCCTCTCACGTAAGTAATCCATTGCCTTCTCTCCTTCCTGCCTTGTCTCCTCCTCCTCATACAACGTGATCTAGACAAACTATCAGATTGGAGTGATAAATGCTATTAAAATTCAATTCCGACAATGTAAAGTAATGCATATAGGCAACGATAACCTCAATATAACTATCAATGCAAAATAAATCGTTACTGAAGTACAGCAGGAAAGGATTTAGGTGTCATCATCAGTAATGATCTGAAAACCAGTCCGCATTGCCTAGCTGCCAGTAAAGAAGGCAATATGATTTGGCTTCATTAACGCACTTTGAACATAAAACTCGAAAGTAATGACACAATTATACACGTCCTTGTTAGCCGCACTTAGAATATGCCGTTCATTTGGTCGCCTTGTTTGTAGATCTAGCTAAATAGGAATCAGTGCAAAGAGCCACCAAACAAATTCCATCTCTGCGAACTCATCTTATGAAGAAGACTGCGGAAACTTAATATGTTTCCTTAAAGGATCCTAGAATCCGGGGGGACTTAATAACCTTTAAGATCCTTAAAGGATTTGATGCCATTAATCAGGGGAGAAACCTATTCGAGCTTTCTCCTCAAGTGACTAACAAGAAACAATGGTTTAAAAACTGAATGGTCAGCGTCTCATCACAGATCTCCGAAAGAATAATTTCAAATGTTAAGTTGTCAATCGATGGAACAAATTACCACTAATGTTGTCGAAGCCAGCCCATAACTACTTTTAAAAAACAGACTTGACGCGTACTGTAAAGTAAAGGGGTTTTTGATATTGCCCTGTGAGTTATATTATAGTCCCCCCGCATTGACTAGTGTTAGCGGTAGTTGTAGTTAGCATACTTCATATCCTATCATTCTTCACTACGAAACTTCCATGTTCCTATCTTCTTTAGGGACATGGTAGCCTTTTTCCAACTGTTCTCTTACATGTAGTTGATAGTTAGTAGTATGTAGTTCAGCAAATACCCTCGTTATAGACCAATAGCTAGCCTGGGGGTCTGTTATTCCTATGTATTGCTACAGTATATGTTAGCATGGGGGAGGAAAGGAACGCAGGCTGGGCACTTGCAGCTAATATTCTTGTTACATTTCCTGAGACCAAAACTCCTCCCACTCTCTCTTGTACAGGAACTCTGGCTATTCTCCCCGGCTGTTATCTGTGTGTGACTCACTCTGAGCTCCGACAGCTTTTTACCCCTAAGGTCCCCTATGCATTACTTTACATTGAATGCACACAGCCACTCCCTCCTCACAGGTGTGTCTGGATATGCCTGCACACGACTCTTGCTAGGAAAACACTTGCCGCAAATATCACACTTGTGCTTCCTCTCACCAGTGTGGGTGAGGATGTGTTGGTTAAGATTGCCCTTCAGGGAAAATGTTTTACCACACTCCTGGCCTCAAAGTTTCTCCCCACCAGTGTGGGTGAGGATGTGTTTGGTTAAGATTGCCCTTCAGGGTAAATGTTTTACCACACTCCTGGCACTCAAAGTTTCTCTCACCAGTTTTGGGTGAGGATGTGTGTGTTAAGATTGCCATTCTGGTAAATGTTTTCCTACACTCCTGACACTCAAAGTTTCTCTCACCAGGTGGGTGAGCATGGGGTCTGTTAAGATCGCCCTTCAGGTAAAATGTTTTCCTACACTCCTGACACTCAAAGTTCTCTCGCCAGTGTGGGTGGCATGTGTCTGTTAAGATGGCCCCTTGAGGGTAAATGTTTCCTACACTCCTGACACTCAAGTTTCCCCTCACCATTTGTGGGTGAGGATGTGTGTGTTAAGATGGCTCTTGAGGGTAAATGTTTTCCTACACTCCTGACACTCAAAAGTTTCTCTCAGCCAGTGTGGGTGAGCAGGGTGTCTGTTAAGATGGCTCTTGGGGTAAATGTTTTCCTACACTCCTGACACTCAAAGTTTCTCTCGCCATGTGGGTGAGCATGTGTGTGTTAAGACTGCTCTTCTGGGTAAAGGGTTTTCCTACACCCCTGACACTCAAAGTTTCTCTCACAGTGTGGGTGAGGATGTTTTGGGTTTAAAAGACTGCTCTTCTGGGTAAATTTTTTCCTACACTCCTGACACTCAAAGTTTCTCTCAGCAGTGTGGGTGAGCATGTGTGTGTTAAGATTTGCCCTTCTGGGTAAAATGTTTTCCTAACTCCTGACACTAAAAGTTTCTCTCACCAGTTTTGGGTGACCATGTGTCTGTTAAGATCGCCCTTCAGGGTAAATGTTTTCCTACACTCCTGACACTCAAAGTTTCTCTCACCAGTGTGGGTGAGCATGTGTTTGTTAAGACTGCTCTTCTGGGTAAATGTTTTCCTACACTCCTGACACTCAAAGTTTCTCTCACCAGTGTGGGTGACCATGTGGCTCCTAAGAACATCCTTACGAGAGAACACTTTGACACAGTGGTCACACCTCAGCCCTGTCTTGCGTGTATGGGTGAGGATGTGTGCAGTAATGCCAGCCTTGCTGGAGCACACTTTGCCACAGTGGTCACACCTCAGCTCTGTCTTGCGTGTATGGGTGAGGACGTGTGCAGTAATGCCAGCCTTGCTGGAGCACACTTTGCCACAGTGGTCACAAGTGTAGGTCCTCGCGCCCTCCATTGCAGCACTACTTCTGCCAGCACCCCTGTGGTGGGAGGCGTCAGCTGGTCCTGCAGGAACCCCGGTGGAGGCCCCGGGGATGAACCAAGCGTTCCCTAATACAAGGGAAGCCGGGAGGAGTCCTGGCGTGGGCGCCGACCTGGACTCTTCACCTCAGCACCTGTAACATTGGTGGCCGTCAGCACACAAGCAGGCAAGTGTTTCCCCTTGAAGGTTGCTTCCTGCTTAAACCCTCCAGCCAACACCTATCCAGGGGTGTTCAGCCAGGAGTAAGGCCAGCACAGGAGCCTCACGCCACCAAAAAAACCTCTCCACAACACCAGCCGTGACATCACCATCACCGCTAATTTTGCAATGAAGTCCAAGAATGGTTTGTGGGTGTGTGGATGCACCAAAAAACACAAGGCGAAAAAGGAGCACTGCACTCCCTCACTGCCACCACACACACACAACACACACACACACACACACAATCACACACACACACACACACAACAACAACCCCAAATCCTATGTATGGCTACAGACCATGATAAAGAGGATATTACATCATCTAAATAATACAAAGAACACGTGATAAAAACTACATTAATAAACTGCAAGAGAAGGAAGAAGAGAAGAAGAAAGAAAAGAGAGAGCGACATTACCGCCTGCGTCAATTGAGAGCAATGGAAAAAAATGGCAATTACAGTAAACCCTCTCTGAAGGAACCTTATCATTCAAACTTCGGATAATTCAACCTGTTTCAGCCAGTTCAAATTTTCCATAAACTTTCCATAATGCGAGCAAGTTTGAAAATCCTTAGCCTTACTATGGCCCAGTGGAGTCCGACCTCTCCATGCGTGCGTGCGCGGCTGCCAAAGCGTGGATCTGATATATATCACAAAAAATTATTGTAATACGAAGGCGGAGGAAGAAGGCGGGAGGGGAGGAGGAAGCAGGGGAGAGGAGGAGGAAGGGGGGGAAAAAAGGGAAGGAAGGGACGAGGAGGGGGAGGGAGGGGAGAGGGGTAGAAGGAAGGAGGTGGGACAAGGAAGGGAGGAAGGGAAGAAAGGGAGGAGAGGAAATGGGAGGAAGAACTATTTTTTATATATCCTTCGCTTTGTATACATTCCTTCAGAGTCCTTCACGGGCCTCTTTCGCTCCTTCACGCATCCTACAGGCGTCATGGGAGGGCATTAAAAGTTCCCACGGGTTTTTGGCTATAGTGTTCCTAGGTTTTTATAAGTACTTTGACAATCGCTTGGGTGCTCAAACAGGGATTAATAATACTATTACTAATAGATACTAAAATACTATAACTGATCGTTGTATTGAAGTAAGATTAACTAGCAAGCCTATCAATTTCCAGGAATGGCCCGTAGGGTCATTCCTGAGGTATCATCCAGAAACCGCATAGGGGAGAGCCCGATTGAGGAGCTGTGTGTGTGTGGGGTGTGCGGGGTCTGTCCGGTTGAACTCCTCCGAGATGGCTGAACACACAGACTTCATAGATGCATCAATATACTGTCTATGCCTCTGTGATGGCAGAGAAATGTGCGGGGGAAAAAAAAAAAGAAAAAAAAAAAAACTCCATCTACATGACTCCATCTACAGCTTGAAGCTCAAGCTCTCAGGGAGGTCAAGCTTTGCTGCCCGGAGCTAAAATGGCCTCTTGTATGGAGTGTGGTCAGGGTCGGCAATAATACATTTATCAAAGTATAAAGTGCTGGAGTCCTTCTTAATGTAAGGCCATTCCTGGGTAGGCAGCTTCCACTTAAGACTTCTGTTTCTGACTTCTGTCTTCTGTACGGAGAAAGCTTTCACGTCTACTTCATTTTATGTCTTGTAGTAAGTTTTGTCTAATTTGTGGTTTTTAAGGAAAAGAATATCTTTGGAAATATCATGTCATTGTGAATTGGCTTTAAATAGGGACTTCTAATCATTGTACTGAAAACTGACTCCAGATTCGTGTTCAGCATGCCCGATAACTGCAAAGAACAAATTTTTCAAGCAAATCTATTTTTTCAAAAAATATTGCAAATTTTGCAAGCCTTATTTTTTTTTTTAATCACGTTTTTTTTTCAATAACTAAAAAAAACTATGGCAGATAAGTGCAACATGAAAAGAGAAATATATATGAAGTAAGTAACCGTCGGATAATTCGGACTTTCGGCTAATACGACCCAGGTCTCCACCCCAAATTTGATCGAATTGAGAGTTTACTGTAAAGATGACATATTAGTAATTTGAGCGTCAACTTACCAAGAACAAGAGCTGTGTGTGTGTGTGTGGGGTGTGTGTGTGTGTGTGTGTGTGGTGTGTGTGTGTGTGTGTGTGTGTGGTGTGTTTTACAATATTGCAGCCTCCAAAAACTTGCCCATAACCCCCACACGGATCATTGGTTGGTGCCTCTCTTATTTTGAGACCTACAAAACAGTGACTGATGCTATTATTAAGGAGAAACTGGGCCAAACCCCTGCACGCCTCTACTCAAAGATATCTTTGTCATTTCTGCCCCTGGGGTCCTCGCAGCCTGTGTCACTCCTGCAACCATAAATAGTGTTTATTTTACATAGGAAACCAGAATTCCAGACACAATATTGGGAAGGGTGGTTTCGGTTCACCTTATTGGATTCTAAAAAAACATTCACTCTATGGAACTTCCGTCGCAAATTAGTCACTTCTTGTAAACCAAAAGTTTCCGGGTACCGTAATAACAGTATAGTCGCCACCTACACAATGTCGCCAGGCGCCATATATTACGAATGATAGCCTCACTACTGCTGTGTCTGTGCCACTGAAGATGATACACAGTAGTTATATCATGATGTATAATCCCACTGTTTCAGGGGTTGTTTTATGCTTTGTAGCTGCAAGTATAGACGGTTTTACAATTTCAACTACGCGTTTCTTTTTTTGGGCGACGACGACGGCGGGAGGGAACTCAGTAAATAAAACACTATATAGATGGCGACTTTATTGCTGGTAGCCACTTTGTTAGATATTTGTCATTTGTTCATTTATAGCCCCACTATGACACAGATGAAGACAAAAAAAATGACACAGACTCTCCAGATAGCCCCTTCTAACTGTCCTGAAATCATGGATGTAAAAAATGTTAACCTATTAACGCCACCACACGGCTGTACAGCGATAAAAACGTTGTCCTGGCGACTTTAGTGTTACCTACGGGAGAATTTCTTCCATGTAATCTGGAGATGATGGGCTTGTGTGTGAGTGTGTGTGCGTGTATTCATCTAGTTGTATTCATCTAGTTGTATTTTACAGGGCCTGAGCAAAGCTCGTGTGGCCCCCTCTCCATAACAACATTTATTGATCATTCCTGCTTATGGTTAGTGTTGGGGGAAAACCACCACCCCGGGAGGCGGGTCACAAACCCCGGCTAACCCCGTACCCATTCACTGCTGGTGGACAAAGGGGGTGGGGGTTTTAAGAAGACCGCCCGTCTGTTTTTCGCTCCGCCCGGGGGTCGAACCCGGGACTTTTTCGGTTGAAGCCCAGCGTGCTAACCCTACCCCCATGGGAGTTCCCTGTGTTGTGTGTGTGTGGTGTGTGTATATGTGTGTGTGTTTTGGGGAAGGGGGGAGAGTATGGGGGAAACGCTACCGTAGAAAAATTGACCGAAACAACTTGTGTACGAACTGACTACACCCCTTCCCGGTCCTAATGTAAAATAATACCAATAAAAAAAAAAATTACGTCAAAGTCAATTCGGACAATTTCCTTCAACACCCATCAGCAAAATCCCACAAAACCACCAAAATCCCACAAAAACCGATAATTCCCACAAAATCCCACCAAAACACCCTGAAATATGGAGCTACAAACACGTCTTTACATAACCCTTAATAGCCCTTAATTAAAGGTGACCAAATTAACTACGCGCTATAAAGGTGTGGGAGTGTATGATAGTACTCACTCGTTAGGTATTGTGGTGTCTTCGATGATAACTACGTCGTCATCGTCCCAATTGTAATATTGTCCACGTGCATTTGTTGTGGGTCGGCCATCTTGGTGGCTGTGGGGAAGGCGCGAGCACGAGCACGAGTGCGAGACCGCTGACCTCTGACCTCTGACCTGCCTTATTAAATATACCTGTAGGGGATTGGATTATATGAGGTAAAAGGTAAATGGGGCATACGCGTGGCCTCGGTGCTCATCTCCGTGGCATTAATCCTTGAGCCTGTGGTACCCCGGGACACAGGGCTACCCTAGATAACACTATAGGCGTATTTTGTGCGTCCCCTTGGAAGTAAAATGATACTTATTTAAGCTCCGCCCCTGCTTGCCATCACAAAATACGATTGTAGCGCTGCCAGACGCTTCTACAGACGGAGCCGAAGGAAAATGTATCGTACAGTCACTGGGAGAGCCAGACAGACCTCGCTCTCACAACCTTAACAAAATTACCCAACTGTAATTCGAAGACGTACGGAATCGTTGAAAAAAAAAATGGCGA
The DNA here is from genome assembly GCA_016584305.1 of Chionoecetes opilio. Taxonomy (NCBI): domain Eukaryota; kingdom Metazoa; phylum Arthropoda; class Malacostraca; order Decapoda; family Majidae; genus Chionoecetes; species Chionoecetes opilio. The sequence goes on along the minus strand of JACEEZ010006193.1, from coordinate 36,227 downwards.
CCTCCACCCCTGATGTAAACAACGATGCCCAAGGTAGCTATGACATCTTCCCATGCACTATATGCCAGATACATTGTGACTCTGGTATCAAATGTAATAACTGCAGCATGTGGAGTCACTACCGGTGCTCAGAAATGCCAACATACTGCATTATTGCACTCGTCAACTCAAGCAGGAGGTATACCTGCCCACCATGTGCTAGGCTAAACTACCCTGATTATGACACTAAGGCAACAGGTATTGAGAAATGCAAACAAAAAGAATTATTACTGAAATCAGTGACAGTTTCCCAAGACCCCGAAACAACTGTTGCAAATGACAGCATTGAGGCAACTCAGGACAGGAATGTAGAACGAACGGTCACTGAGAACGAACAAACGGAGAGGGAGGAAGCTGTGAGGAGCACTAATGACAGAGAACCACATGATTCATGGAGTTCCCCAGAGGACATGCGTCTCAGTCTAGTAGCCTCCCAAGACAACACTGAGAGCCAGGCAGTCCAACAAAGCTCCTCTACCCCAACCAACCAGGCAGCTCAACAAGGCTCCTCTATCCCAACCATCCAGGCAGCACAACAAAGCCCCTCTACCCCAACCATCCAGGCAGCACAACAACAAAGCTTCCCTACCTCAACGAACCAGGCAGCAAAACAACAAAGCTTCCCTACCTCAACAAACAAAGGTAATGGAAACCATGCAACACCCATATGTCGATACTATAGAATGGGTGTATGCATGTATGGGCCAACTGGTAGAGACTGCAACTTTAGGCACCCAAAACCCTGCCGTAAGTTGATGACACATGGTATCAGAGGACAACATGGGTGCAAACTAGGCAGGAAATGCTCCATGTTCCATCCCATGATGTGCCCGAACTCTATAAAAAGACAGGAATGTCTCTTGGTATCCTGCACATACCCTCACGTCCAAGGCACAAGGAGGAAGAAAAATGTAGCAGCCCGGCCAGCCTCCCACACCACTAGGGTAGAAACTCATGCATCAGCCAATGCTCCTGATGCAGCAACACCCAACCTTGGCACGGCCTCCCCACTCACTCATCCTTTTTTAGAGCTAGCAAATGGGATGAGAGCGGACATGGCCAATCTAGCAAAAGTCGTGGAATCCCAGGCAATGCTACTGAACAACCTCCTGAAGGAGAACCGTGTGAGTTGGGCGCAGCAAGCTCCACAAGCCCCACCCACTATGCATCACCCATGGCTAAGTGCCCTAACCTCCCGTTAGAGACCATCATAATGGGCAACATCCAAGGTCTCTATCCCAAAATAAACCAGACCAAAGTTCCTTTCTTGAGCGAGCTTTCGCTGCAAGAGGACCCCATGGTTATTGCCCTTACTGAAACGCACTTGAGGAGCGGAGTTAAAGACGAGGAAATTCACCTCAGAAACTACACACCATATAGAGCAGATAGGAAAACAAGAAGCCACGGAGGAGCCATGTTATACGTACGGCATAATATCTCCCTGGAAACATTACCTCTACTCTCTTTCTCAAATGGACAAGTTGAACTAATAGCCATCCACATTAAGTCGATGAACCTAATCATCATAAATTGCTACCGCCCACCTCAGTGTACTTTGGAAAATTTCAAAATGGCAATAGACAATATTGACAGAATAATTGCTGATCAACCAACACCTATGCCAGATATCATCTTGTGTGGGGATTTCAACTTTCCTTTGATCCAATGGCCTGATGGCACTATCTCTGGAGGTACCCTGGAAGACCAAGCCCAAGCTAAACTCCTTCTTGGGGTTACTGAAAAGGTCTTTCTATCACAACAGATAACAAAGCCTACCAGGCAACGCAACATTTTAGATCTTCTCTTCACCAACAACCAAGAAGCAATAAGTACGTACCGAGTGGAGAAAACAATTTACTCGGATCACAGCCTTGTCACCATCAACACTACATACAGGAAAGCCAAGATGGAACAAGTAAAAACAAACTTAACAGATCCTACACCCTTTGCAAAATATAAATTTTTCGATGACACAATCGAGTGGCATCAGATGCAGTGCAGTCTTGGTGAGGCCAACTGGGACCAGATCATGAAAGGCAACAACCCAAACACCATGCTCCAAGCCTTGATCAACACAGTATTGGAGATCTGTGAGAAACATATCCCCGCAAAGAGGACCCCAACAGGTACCCAACGCCATAACATCCCAAGGGACAGGAGATTATTAATGAGGAAGAGAGCAGCCCTCTTTAAGAAGATGGCTAACACCCTAAATGACGAAAGAAAGATTACTATCAACACCAAGATAGCTCAAATTGAGCACAAAATTAAAGAATCCCATGAAAAACAGAGGACAGAGGAGGAAACTCATGCAGTAAGCAACATCAAGCGCAACCCTAAATACTTCTTCAGCTACTGCAAAAAGTTTTCCAAGACTAAGAGCCAGATTGGGCCGCTGCGTACAGGTGTGGGCACAATAACAAGAGACCCCGAGGAAACGTGCCAAATATTAACAGAGCAATATAGCAGTGTCTTCAGCACCCCGCAAAGTCAGTCAATAGTTCACAACCCAGTACCTTTCTTCACTGAGGACTCAGACCACCAGTACCACCTCACTGACATTGAGGTGACCACTGAGGATATTCAGGGAGCCATTAAGGAGCTGAGACCAAATTCAGCTGCTGGACCGGACGGAGTACCTGCCATTCTGCTCCTTAAGTGCAGTGAGGCCCTGGCTTATCCGATCCGCAAATTATGGAGGTGCTCTATGGATGCAGGCACAGTACCAGCCTTGATGAAGAGAGCCACTGTGAGCCCGATATACAAGGGAGGGGACAAGAGTCTGGCCAAGAACTACAGACCTGTTGCTCTCACTTCACACCTCATCAAAGTTTTTGAAAAATGTGTGAGGGACAAAATTACTACTCATATGGAAAGGCAAGAACTTCACATGGAAAATCAACATGGCTTCAGGAAAGGGAGATCCTGTCTCTCAAAACTCCTGGCTCACTACAACTGGTTCCTAGAGACCCTGGCAGCGGGAAATAATGTGGATGTCGTGTTTCTCGACTTTGCTAAAGCCTTCGACAAGGTTGATCACGGCATCCTTCTCCATAAAATCAAGGCTCTGGGGTTAAGAGGCAAGTTAGGAATTTGGCTCCACGATTTCCTTACAGAGAGAGTCCAATCAGTAGTAGTGGACGGTCAAAGCTCAAAAGAAGACACCGTTATGAGCGGGGTGCCTCAGGGTTCAGTGTTGGGTCCCCTCCTCTTCCTGATACATATGAGAGATATTGGAGAGGAAGTAAGTGACTCAGTCCTGTCCTCCTTTGCTGACGACACAAGTATCAGTCGCCCCATCAGTAATGTGCAAGAAGTGGAGCACCTGCAAGAGGACCTGAATAAAGTGTACTCTTGGGCTACAACTAATAATATGACATTCAATGAAGAAAAATTTGAAATGCTGAGGTGTGGCCCTGACTGCAACATCAAGACAACAACGACGCTGCACACAGAGGGAGGAAGTCACATCACCCCAACACCTCATGTCAAGTGCCTTGGAGTTTACCTTAGTGCTGATGGCTCCTTCTCACACCACATCACGGAGACCGTCAGGAAGGCAAGGGGGATGGCGGGCTGGGTTATGAGAACTTTTGCCTCCAGGGAGCCTGAGGTTATGCTAACCCTCTGGAAAGCCCTGGTACAGCCCTTACTGGATTACTGTAGCCAGTTGTGGTCCCCTCACAAGAAAGCTGACATCCAGAGACTTGAGGCTGTTCAGAGGTCATTTACCAAGCACATAAGAGGACTACATGACCTTAACTACTGGGACCGCCTCAAAATACTAGGAATTTACTCACAGCAAAGACGGAGAGAAAGGTATCGTGCCATCTATATATGGAAGGTCCTGGAGAAACAGGTGCCAGACCCCACGTCCTTGGCACTCCAGGCACACTTAAATGAGCGGACTGGACGCAAGTGCAGTAGAAGAACCCTCCCTTCAAAGGCCCCGGGGAGATGCAAGACCTTACTGGCTGCCAGTCTGGCTCATGAAGGGCCCAAAATCTTCAACAGCCTCCACAAAAATGTGAGAAACATCACAGGGTGCTCCGTCAACACCTTTAAATATGGACTGGACAAGATACTACGGACAGTGCCGGATGAACCTCCAGTACCGGGATACACTGCCAAGTGTAGGACCTCCAACACCATACCGGACCAGGTGGCCCTGTTAGACAGGGACGCCAGGACTGGCAGCAGCGGTGGACCACCACGACTGTGAGGCTTTGCCTCTTAACAACACCAAGTAAACCAAGTAAACCAAGTAATCATGGTACATCATGTTGCCATCATGGAAGACAGCAACAATTTATCATTTACATTTATCACTTTTCCTCTGTTCTCTTTTCTTGCTTTCCCTTCCCTTGCCTTTCTTTTTCCATTTCTTTCCTTCTTTCTCTTCCCTTTTTTTCTCTTCTCCTCTTTTCTCTTTTCTGCTCCTGCCTCAAATCTCCAGGCGTTCGCCCTCTTCGGCAGACCGCTATAGGTTAGGTTAGGTTAGAAAAACGTTAGGTTAGGTTAGGTTAGGTAAAGGTTTCCTAGACTACGTTGAGGGTAACTTTGTGTGGGAATCACAATGAGGTTATTTTCAAGAAAATCCTGTGGTTAGTTTCGGAGCTACAGCCATGCGTCGAGGGCCGCCAGCTGCCGAAATCGGCGAACGCCTGAGGAACCCTGAGAGCACCTCAGAGCACCTCACCTCGCCTCTCTGGAGGACTGTGGAGGTGTTCGTATATCCATTATGTACATGTTTTGGGTGACATTCCTGTGTAAGTTATGACAAATGTACCAGTTACATTGCATTTTTAAAGTAATTATAACTATTACTAAAGAGATTGTTTATTATTTTCGTGTATTATGGCCAAAATACAAGTTTTATCGTGCTTGCCACAAGTCTTAAAGTAATCGTCCAGACCCATTTTTTCTTTGCATAATTATGTTGAATGATCATTCAAAATACCTAATCCACAAAAAATTATTCATTTTCACGCCTTATTTCCCTAAAAACATGACTTTTGTAAAAAGCGCGGGAAAAAAAACAGCCACATTCCAGCCGTGGCGCGAAACTTGCTGGCGACGACACAAGAGGTAAGCCTCCCAGCCCCGCCCGACACAGACACACGGAGACTCTGAGAAAAATGCAGTACTTGGGGAATTTTGGGTGCTTCTGGTATATTTTTTGTGCGACACGGCACATACTTGCATCCTGCATGGGCACGGCAAGAAAGCCGTGCCATTCCCGAGAGCTAAGCACCCATTCACAACCCACACGGCGACGATATATGTGTGCAGACCTTTGGAGCGACGGGGAGCGGCTGGTAGTAGCCAGGGTACTGCAGCCCTCTCATCTCGGTGGCCTTGCACCTACCCGCCGCTCCCCGCCGCTTGCCGCCGCTGCACACATCTGCACACATATATCGTCGCCCCACAGTTTGCAAATGGGTGCTAAGCTCTCGGTAAAGGCACAGCCCCCACGCTGCACCCACACAGGATGCAAGTACATGTCACATCGCACAAAAAATATATCAGAAACACCCAAAATTCCCCAAGTACTACATTTTTCTCAGTCTCCGCGCATATGTATCAGGCAGGGCTGGGAGGCTCCCTGTTGTGACGTCGCCGACCCATGGTGCGTCGTCTGCTGATAAACAGTTGTGTTTTGAGAGCACGGGGAATTTACAGATTTTGAATGCGGATCATTTAAAAACGGGTGACTGGATGCAAAATGTGACAACATATTGTTGATATACTCGATCATGGCTATATTTTGACTGCATTAAATCAGGAATGATGAAATGGTCTGGACGATTACTTTAAGAGTCACCTACTCTACTCCTTACTACTCCTTACCTACTCCTAATTAAATGCAGTATCCTTTGCATGTCGTGCGCATGTAATGAATGTTGAATTGGATGAGAATTAAAGGAAAACAGAAACATTTACGGGAAGAGTTCTGATAAGATTTTCTCATGCGCGCGATCTGATTGGCCAGGCTCTGGAAACCACCACCCACACCCACGACTGTATATTTTTACGGGAAAAGAGTATAATTTGGTGCCGGGAGTCTCTGCTCAGTTTTCTGTACACGCAGGAGTAGAAAATAAGTGGGCGGAGCTTAAATAAGTATAATTCTACTTTGTATTGTAGTCACAAAATACGCCTTATAGTCGCCAGTCACTCGCCACTGCATTAATGTCGCCAGGCACAATATAAGGCGTATTTTGTGACTACAATACAATGTGTATCAACCCCGGAGAATTCAGAAATCAACACCATTTGGGTCTGTGATGTCGGAAAGTGCTCCAATTCGAGTATGTGATATTTTCCGGGTTAAATCCTATGATAGAAAGCGAGATGATGGGACGACCTCTAAATATCATTGTATCGCGATGAAACTTTGCACACAAGGAGAGGAATGCAACACGAAAACAAGCAGCGCTGTGGAGAAAGGACCAGTGCACTTTGAAATGTTACCCCCTCTTCTTGGACCACCCTAATATATATATATATATATATATATATATATATATATATATATATATATATATATATATATATATATATATATATATATATATATATATGTATATATATATATATTATATATATATATATATATATTGCTACATCCCATTACGTTTTTGCTAGGTTACTACTACCTTCAGGGATGACATTGCCACAACCTTGGTGGTAGTAGGTACCATTATCCTACCTTTCTGCAACAGTTCTTGCTGTACAGTGGCTTGTATAGTTGTGTACATATACAGTGAGGATTATGTGCCAAGCGTGCACCCTTGGAAGACTCCTCACTGGTGCCGCCCCGTTGATGAGGGGGTCATCATGTCTTGCCACAGTAGGTCACCATGGACTTAATGATAAATAGGTTTATGTACAAATATATACTCTTGCATTATATTTGAATCCTACAAAAATATAAATCTAAGTAGTAGATATCTCAAAATATCATGCATGTGATTTTTTTATTGATTATAATATTGAATATATTTAAAGTTTAATGTTTAAAAGTTTGAAATTATTACATTTGATATTATATATATATATATATATATATATATATATATATAAGCATAACAAATACTATAATTTGATTGACTAAAACTAATAATAGTATACCGTAATAATTAACATTTTCTCTAATAAGAAGCTAAAAGAAAACGTTTCAGCACAGACGATAATAAGAAACAGTCCATACATAGCCTGGGGCACGGCGGCAAATTTACTAGTCACTTTAAATTAAATGTCTTCATCCAAGCAACCGTATCTTGAATATAAACCATATGTATTTCAGTCACGAAATCGTAAATAAAAATAAATGCAAGGTGCTATAATTGTGCTAAAAATGTGATTTTGTCACGTAAATGTTGTAGGTAGTTTGCACGTAACTTTGTGTCTACAGATCTACGGGAATGTCCACGCAGAAATACAACGGTGGCTACAACGTGCCTCCTTTACCACGTAATTTGTGTCTACAGATCTACGGGAAATGTCACGCAGTAAATACAACGTGCTACAACGTGCTTCCTACCCTAGAATCAGTTCACCCATTTTCACCCTAACGCCCCGTGGATAACGGTTTATAGCATATTATTTATATTATTTAGTTTATATTTCTCTCCTCTCTCTCTCCTCTCGTCGCTTTTATTACATTTTTCCCCTCTGTAATCTGTGAAAATAAAAACCGTGAACACAATTATTCCTGAAGTGGCCTTTATTGATTATTCTTAACAACACCTCACAAGTGGCGTTTGTTATGCCTGGCAAGCCCCTCAACTCCACCACCACAAAAGCACAACCCACACACAGCCACTGGACCCTCCTCACAGGTGTGTCTGGATATGCCTGCAAGCCCCTCCACCCACCACCACAAGCACAACCCACACACAGCCACTCCCTCCTCACAGGTGTGTCTGGATATGCCGGCAAGCCCCTCACCCACCACCACAAGCACAACCCAACACACAGCCCACTCCCCTCACAGGTGTGTCTGGGATATGCCTGGCAACCCCCTCACGCCACCACCAACAAGCACAACCCACACCAGCCACTCTCCCTCACTTCTTACAGGTGGTGTCTGGATATGCTGGCAACTTACACTCTTGCTTAGAAAACAACTTGCCACAAATATTCCACTTGTACTTCCTCTCACCAGCGTGGGTGACCAATGTGTGTGTTAAGAACGCTCTTTGGAGTAAATATTTTCCTACACTCCTGACACTCAAGAGTTTCTCCACCAGTGTGGGTGACCATGTGGTGTGTTTAAGTGGCCCTTCTGGGTAAATGTTTTTCCTACACTCCTGACACTCAAAGTTCTCCCTCACCAGTGTGGGTGAGGATGTGTCTGTTAAAGATTCCGCTCTTGTGGGCAAATGTTTTTCCTACACTCCTGACACTCAAAGTTTTCACACAGGGTGGGTGAGCATGTGTGTGTTAAGACTGCCCTTCGGTAAAATGGTTTTTCTACACTCCTGACACTCAAAAGTTTCTCTCACCAGTGTGGGTGAGCATGTGTCCTGTTAAGATCGCCCTTCAGGGTAACTGTTTTCCTACACGTCCTGACCTCAAGTTTCTCTCACCATTGTGGGTGAGGATGTGGCTGTTAAGATGCTCTTGTGGGCAAATGTTTCCTACTCTCCTGACACTCAACAGTTTCTCTCACCAGTGTGGGTGAGCATGTGGTCCTAAGAGCATCCTTACGAGTGACACTTTGCCACAGTGGTCACACCTCAGCTCTGTCTTGCGTATAGGGGTGAGGATTGTGCATAAAGCCCAGCCTTGCTAGTAGCACACTTTGCCACAGTCATCACAAGTGTAAGGTGCTCACGCCCTCCATTGAGCACTACTCTGCCAGCACCCCCTGTGGTGGGAGGCGTCAGCTGGTCCTGCAGGAACCCCGGTTGGAGGCCCCGGGGATGAACCAAGCGTTCCCTAATACAAGGGAAGCCGGGAGGAGTCCTGGAGTGGGCGCCGACCTGGACTCTTCACCTCAGCACCTGACGTTGGTGGCCGTCGCAAACACAAGCAGGCAAGTGCTTATCCTTGGAAGGGTGCTTCCTGCTTCACCCTCCAGCTAACAGAACCACCCAGCCAGTGTTTTGGCAGCCAAGAGTAAGGCCAGCACAGGAGCCTCACAGCCACCACTCCTACAGGGTGGAGGAAGTGGAGTGTGAGTGGCTATGAACTTTCAATGCAGGCAGGTGTAGCTAAGCCTTTGCACATCAGCAACAACCAATAATGGGTAATGGGGCATATAATGGGGGAGTGAGAGAGAGGGGTCTGGCTCTCTCCTCTCTCATACCGGCAAGGACAGAATATGAAGAGAGAGGGGGGGGGGGGAAGAGGTCAATCCCTGCCATGGGATACAGACAAGTGACCGCTTTCCCTTCAGCCCACCTGTCCGATAAGGCTCATTTGCCCCGCCATACATTTTTCACTTTAAAAATAACTAATATATTAATAGAAAAAATTTTCCTGAAACATTTCCGTTAATATGAAAGCACTTGAGTGCAAAAAGCGTCTGTTACACACAAACCTCGATTTCTCCGGATATTCGTATTTGCCGGACAAATCCGATGTCCGGGGATATGTTAACTTTGAGTTGCTCTGAGTGGCAAAGAAATTTTTATGAGGATACTCCTCAAGTGGCAAATGCTTTGAGTGGCGGAACTGGCGCCAGAGCTACTCAGATGACGCTCTGAGTTTGCCATGAGTAAGAACATATGAACACAAAGAATCAGGAGCTACAAGAGGCCGTTAGACCTACCCGCGCTAGTTTCCCCGGTGTTAAGGATGTTTTTTTAATAGCTTGTTTAGGCAAAGCTATGCCCTGCAGAGTATAGAATAAAGGCGTTTTCTCTGCGGGGGAGCAAGAGAAAAACCTTTGCTAGCTGTTCAAGTCATCCGGAGACGATGCTTTGCCCGACCGGGCAAAGAGATTTCTTGCTGGTAGTCCAGTTTGCAGTTGAGAACCATGTTGTTGCGCCGAAGTGTTAGTTTTTTTATGGTTTCATACTGGGAGGGAATGGGTCTAGAGAGAAATTTTGCTCGGTTGCCGGAGTGCCAACCGTTGGGGAAAACTCCGATAATTAGCATAATCTAAGATGGACGCCGCAGACGAGAGTGCAAATAACTTTTCAGCCAACCACCTTCACTCACGGCGAGACATTTTTTCCGGGGTATAACTTGGATGTGAGGAACCCGATTTTCTGAGGTCAGTTGCGTTGCTTTGGGTCCAAATTCAGGGTCCAAAGGTTCCAAGTTAAGGTCATTTTTGTACATTTGGGAGGTTCAAACTTTTTGATCCCTGCCAAACTGCGTGCACACAATCCTACTACGATGCCCTTGCTTTAATCTCACCCTCTTTTCTTTTCATAGAAGGTGTGATGGCTGAACTCAATGTGTCTGCTCTCGGTGGTGTCACGGAGATAGAAGAAACGAAATTCCCTGAGAACGGGATCAGGAAGCTCATCTTGCGTGCCAAATCTGGTGGCGACGGGAGCCTGCAGGCTGCGCTACAGAAAATTATGGGCGTTGGTGTCGTGGGGCAAGCATAACCCCTCATAAAGTTTGTTTGCCTTGGACTTATACATCGCAAGAGAAAATTTGAGAATAGAAAGTGACGAAAAAAGCAAGGCTGAAGATGAGGTGTCAGGACAATTACAAGTAAGCGCATTTTCGTGACGTTCACCCGCCCTGGTTCATCCATCCGGACCGGGTCAGGGTGGACTGATGGTCGCGAAAAAAATACATCGAGACTGGCCCCGTCCCATTCGTGGTTCCCTATTGGCTGGGGGATCGAGTGGGCGGTACTGAACTGAACTGTGGAAGCGGCAGGCGTCCATCTTGTCATATCCTTTTTGTCGTCCGCCTTTTACCTGTGCTGAAGACTTTACAACTACCACGCCCTGTGAATACTTATCCCTATGGTCGGGCATCATGGTGGTTTCATGTCTTATCAGGCAGCAACGAAAGCCCTGTCCGCCTCCCCGCTGACTGTAGTGCGCTGCGCCAGTTTTCGCCTCCACACTGGTCAAGGTGGTCCTGCTCGCTGGCTCAGCCCGGCCCCAGTCCCGTTCCTCGCCGGTCTAAACTGCCTCGGAAAACAGAGGCCGTCCCGGTACTAGCCAGTCAGAACGGGCCAGAGCGGCCGCGAAAATGCGCTAAAGGTCTCGTGCTAAGGCAGCTGATAAAAGTGTGTTTTGAGTACAACCTTGACTGTGTGCTCTGTAGCGAGGAATGTTTACCCATTGATGATAGACACCCGAAGATGGGACCGCGTTCGTAATGTGTGGACCAAATAACTTTTTGACACGGACGTAACCCACTCCCAACTATGAAGAATGTCTCCTTGATGTTTGCTTATCAGCGTAATGATGACGTGGTAGAAGGCTCAAGTTGCACCTTGCTGTTGTTTTCTGATCCACCTTCTGCCGAGTGCCAAGTACCCCGCCGCTTGCCTAGAACAGTTTTACCAAAGTTCCCACAGGGGCTGCTTTGCCACCTGGGTGCTGGCAGATGAGATGCTCTGAGGGAAAGTCCCATTCAGTACATGAGCCGAGACAGGTCCAGATTATGGAAAAGTGTTGAACTGCATTTCCCTGTACTAGGCCTCTAGGTGGCAATCTCGCTCAACGGTTGACATGTCCTAGCTAGGTGACTGACTGCAATGAGTAAGGAGGCTATAGTTTGTTAAAGTAGATGGCCGTGCTACCGTAGAATAACAGTGAAGTCGCCCCTGCAGTGAAAGTCGCCAGGCGCCAAATATTACGAATTATAGCAATCACTACTGATTTTTATGTGCCACTGAAGATGTTCGCATAGTTTATATCATGGCTTGTATATCTACCTGTTTCAGCGTTTGTTTTATGCTTTGTATCTGCAGTATAACTGTTGCGCATTTTGCTTCTCAATTTTTCTTCGCGCGATGACAGACAGTAAACAGTAGGCTTTCGGGCGACAGGCCCAGACTTGCCAGGTCTTTCAAACTTTAATTAGAATTATTTTTTTACGTTTGGCAGAGCAATTTCTATATATCCAAGCATCTTCCGCAGCTAATATGTATAGACTTGTTTTTAACTTTACCTCTATTTCCCTGAATTCCCCCAGAGTGGGCGACTCAACTTTGGGGTTAAAAATACTAGCTGGCGACTTTAACTGTAGTAGGTATAGTGGAGGTCGCCACTCGGTTTTATTTTTGGTCATTTGTTGCATTTATAGCCCAAATTGACACAGATGAAAACACAGAAAAATGACACAGACTTTCCAGATAGGCCCCTTCTAAATTGTCCTGAAATCATGCTGTACAATGTACTATTCACCCCCACACGGCTGTAAATAACAAAGCAACGTTGTCCTGGCGACCGTCACTGTTATCTAAAACGGGGGTTAAACCCCATGGTTGGTTTCCGTGACATCCGTTGCTAAACTCTCGAGATAGTTAAGGATGACGATACGGATGAAGAGGAGCATTGCTTCCGTGGTGAGGCAGATCAAGCACGAGGCATGCGTCGCTCATGAGTTAAGTCCGTCAAGACCAGATTGTCCTCTCTCGCTGGCAAGGTCTTATACTTTCGATAAGCATTGAAGCACACACATTGACCCCCATTGAAGCACATTGAACCCCCAACATTTAACACAAGAAAAGCAATTTAAAATGTGGCTATGGATACGGGGCGAGTGTAGCTCAGGCCCTGTACAATACCACTATGAATAGTTAAACAATCACGCACACACAACTGCTTGCTGGCACGGTGGCGCCACTCTATGGTCACCCGCCTTTTGATCCCCGCCCTCCCCCCTCACCCTTGACACGTAGAAAGTTATTGTCCACGTCCATTTGTTGACGGTCGGCCATCTTGGGTGGCTGTGGGAAGGCGCTGAGCACGAGCACGAGTTGGCGGACTCTTCTATGTCGTCTGTCTGTCTCCCTGTCTCTCTCTTCTCTGTCTGTCTGTCTGTATCTCTCTGCTGTATGTCTCTCTGTGTCTGTCTGCCTGTCTCACTCTCTGTCTGTCTGTCTGCCTCTCTCTCCCTGTCTGTATGGTCTGTCTCTCTCTCTCTGTCTGTCTGTCTGTCTGTCTGTCTGTCATCTCCTTGTCTTCTCTCTCGGTCTTGTCTGCCTGTCTGTCTCTCTCGTTTTTGTTTGTTGTTTGTTTAGAGGATAATTCTCAGTAGCCGTAGGGATCACCGCTGCAAGCTAGGTTGGCCGAAGCCACCATCCGGGAGGGGGGTCACAAACCCCGGCTAACACCGAAACCATTCACTGCTGGGTGCGACAGGGGCTCGGATTTAAGAAAGACCCACCCGTTCTGTCTTCGCTCCTCCGGGGATCAACCCGGGACTTCTCGGTTGTGAGCCGAGCGTGCTAACACTACACTACGGCTGGACCAGACCCATAGGTAAGCCTGGCCACAGCTTATTTAGATCAGAAATATAGGTTATGGTGGTTCAGTGTGCTTAAGGGCCTTCTAGATCATGAATAGGCGTCAATAGGTTTGAATGATGTTAAGCTGTATATAAACGTTAGCAGTACACACCCTGAAATTATAAAAGAAAATTTAATTCGCTAGTTACATATTTGTGGTACACTTAAATAATAGGAAATCTGTCGATTTTAGTCTGTGTTTATGGTACCAGAGTCTTTGTAATGCTTTATAATTGTATATTTGTCCTTTTGTATCATCGGGGACTAGTTACAGCCAGTGTGAGGAAGGGTATCGCGGCATTATAAGTAATGTTTCTAAGAAATTTAAGCGTCATTTTATCCAAAAATTAAAAGGTTTTTTTTTTTAAATAGCGTAGATTTGGGAATATGATACACAATATCATCATTTTAAGTGATTCCAATCAAATTATAACAAAAAAAACGGACAATAGATAATTTAGACCCATTAATTTGATGCCAGTAATTCTTAACACGCGTAGATTACAAATTAAAGGATTACTCTATTCTATGGTGGTAATCGCGTGTGTTGCAATTCCTCTCAGTCCCCTTGAGCCTTGCAGGGGGGGTGACGTCACTCGGCGCCGGTGGTGATGGGGGGACGAGGGGCAGGGCGTGATCAAGAGCTGACTATCAGGTAAAATAGTGTTAGAGTGGTGATATAAGGTGGCATAAAGGTTATAATAGGTGATCTATAGGTTAATACAAGGCTTGAATGCAATACCTCTTGTAGCTTCTTTGTTCTTATGCTCTTTATACTGAAGAATTGAATGTTTGATAAGTTAATGGTTGATAAGTTAAGGGTTGATAAGTTAATGGTTGATAAGTGAATGGTTGATAAGTGAATGGTTGATAAGTTAATGGTTGATAAGTTAATGGTTGATAAGTTAATGGTTGATAAGTTAATGGTTAATGGTTGATAAGTTAATGGTTGATATTTAATGGTTAATAAGTTAATGGTTGATAAGTTAATGGTTGATAAGTGAATGGTTGATAAGTGAATGGTTGATAAGTGAATGGTTGATAAGTTAATGGTTGATAAGTTAATGGTTGATAAGGTTTAATAAGGTGAAATAAAGGTTAATTCAATGGTTTATAGGGAACAATTAAATGGCAATAAGTGAAATTTAATGAACTGACTGGGAAAGGAATGGATTGATTTTCGTAGTTTTTTAAATACTTTTTTGCAATAAAAGTTTTGATACTTTTTTGAAATTCTTTTTGAAATATATTTTTGAAATTCTTTTTTTAAATATTTTTTTTAAATAACTTTTTTTGCAATACTTGAATTAAGACTTGAAATAAGACTTTTTGAAATACTTTTTTGACTTATTTTAAATACTTTAAATACTTTTTTGACTTTTTTGAAGTACTTTATTGGAAAACTTTTTAAATACTTTTTTGAAACTTTTTTTAAATACTTTTTTGAAATATGTAGACTGATATTTTTTTGAAACTTTTTTTAAATACTTTTTTGAAATACTGAAATAGCCATACAAAACGATTAACCTAAAAATTAGCCTGTTCAGCCTGAATTTGAGGGAATGGTCTTCTTGCTTCTATAAGGGTAGGGTAAGGTAGGATAGGGTAAGGCTTCTTGAAGGTAGGCAGGTAGGCAGGTCACACGGGGAACGACGAAGGTTAACGGCGAGTGAGGCTACGGCAGAGGAAAATCGCCCGGTATAAGCGGTACATACTTGCTTGTGTGTAGTTTTAAATCTGCCTGAAATTATTTCCTCTCTCTCTCTCTCTCTGCCTTTCTTGACTTTTTATCAATGAAGCATAAAAAATAAAACAACCTTGTAGTGGCAAAAAATATATAAAGAATAATAATCATACTAAGGAGGAAAATTTTTATTAATTCTTTCATTACTAATATTACTTTTGGAGGAAGAGGAGGAGGAGGAAAGTGCCACTGAAGAAGAGGAGGAGGAGGTGCCAATGAAGAACAGGAGGAGGAGGAGGACTCCAGTGACAATGAGTCATGAAGAGGAGGAGGAAGTGACAATGAGAAGAGGAGGAGGAAGTGCCAATGAAGAAGAGGAGGAGGAGGAAGAGTGATAATGATAATAAATTGAATTTCCTCTTTCTACGTCTGTTCATTGGCGATGCATGTGGAACCTCTCTCTCTATCATTTTTCCCTTGTAATCGTGAAATAAAACATTGAACACAATATTCATGAAGTGGCTTATTGATGATTCTAACAACACCTCACAAGTGGCGTTGTATATTGCCTGGGGGTGACAGCCCCTCACCCACCACCACAAGCACAACCCACACACAGCCACTCCCTCCTCCAGGTGTGTCGGGATTATTGCTGGCAAGCCCCTCACCCACACCACAAGCACAACCCACACACAGCCCCACTCCCTCCTACAGGTGTGTCGGATATGCTTGGCAAGCCCATCACCCACCACCAACAAGCACAACCCACAACACAGCCACTCCCTCCTCCACAGGTGTTGTCTGGATATTCCTGGCCAACACGACGCTTGCTAGGAAAACACGTGCCGTAAATATCACACTGGTACTTCCTCTCACCAGTGTGGGTGACCATGTGTGTGGTAAGATGGCTCGTCTTGGTAAATGTTTTCCTGCACTCCTGACACTCAAAGTTTCTTCACCAGTGTGGGTGGACCATGTGGTTTCTTAAGATGGCCCTTCTGGGGTAATGTATTTTCCTACACTCCTGACACTCAAAGTTTTCTCTCACCAGGTGCGGAGATGGTGTCTGTTAAGATCGCCTTCTGGGTAAATGTTTCTCATCTCCTGGCACTCAACGTTTCACAACAGTGTGGGTGGCATGTGTTTGTTAAGATTGCTCTTAAGGGCAAATATTTTCCTACACTCCTGACACTCAAGTTCTCACAACAGTGTGGGTGAGATGGGGTTGTTAAGATTGCTCTTGAGGGCAAATTGTTTTCCACACCCTGGACACTCAAGTTTCTCTCAACCAGTGGGCCGTGAGCATGTGTGTGTGTAGAGTGCTCTTGGGGTAAATGTTTTCCTACACTCCTGGCACTCAAAGTTCTCTCACCAGTGTGGGTTGAGCATGGGTGTTGTTAAGATGCTCTTCTGGTAATGTTTTCCTACACTCTGACACTTCAAAGTTTCTTGTTGTCACAGTCGTGGGTGTGACCATTGTGTTGTTAGATTGCCTCTTGAGGGCAAATGTGTTCCTTACACTCCTGACACTCAAAGTTTCTCTCACCAGTGTGGGTGAGGATGGTGTGTAAGAGTGCACTCTGGGTAACTTTGTTTCCTACAATCCTGGCACTCAAAGTTCTTCACCAGTGTGGGTGAGCATGTGTGTGTAAGATTGGCAACTTCTGCGCAAATGTTTTCCTACACTGCTTGACACTCAAAGTTTTCTCACAAGGTGGGGTGAGCATGTGGCTCCTAATAGTCACCTTATGAGTGAACACTTGCCACAGTGGTCACACCTCGCCTGTCTTGCGTATATGGTGAGGATGTCGTGCATTAATGCCAGCCTTGCTGGAGCACACTTTGCCACAGGTCATCACAAGTGTAGGTCCTCACGCCCTCCATTGCAGCACTACTTCTGCCAGCACCCCTGTGGTGGGAAGGCGTCAGCTGGTCCTGCAGGAACCCCGTGGAGGCCCCGGGGATGAAACCCAAGTGTTCCCTAATACAAGGGAAGCCGGGAGGAGCCTGGCGTGGCGACGACCTGGATTCTTCACCTCAGCACCTGTAACATTGGTGGCCGTCAGACACAAGCAGGCAAGTGCTTCCTTGAAGGGTGCTTCCTGATTCACCCTCAGCTAACACCCAGCCAGTGTTTGCAGCCAAGGAGTAAGGCCAGCACAGAGCTCACGCCACCACTCTACAGGGTGGAGGAAGTGGAGTGGTGAGTGGCTAGTGGACCTTCAATGCAGGCCAGTGTAGCTAAGCCTTGCAAATCGGCAAAAACCAATAATGGGTAATGGGGCAGATTAGATGGGGAGTGAGAGAGAGGGGCTGCTCTCTCTCTCTCAAAAAACAGGCAAGGCAGAATAGAAACATGAATATTCTTCTATTCAATTGAAATTTGCTCAGAATGTGTAAATACAGTGCATAAGGAAAATAGGAAAGTTTATGAGCGGCAGAAATGATAAGGATCATGATATAATATATTGGACTTTAGTAAGCATTTGACAAAGTACACACGAGCGACTCTTTAAATAAGGTTAGGGTATGGTATAGATGGGAGGTTCTTCATTGGATCAGAGCTTGGCTAAGTAATAGGCAACAAAGGGTTACAATTAATGGTTCCAAATCATGAAGGGGGAACTTGGGTGACAAGTGGAGTTCCCACAAGGGTCTGTTTTGGGCCCATTACTAATTTTTGATTTACACAAACGAATGGCTAGTGGGATAGCAGTGATTATCAGCAAGTTTGCTGATGATACTTAAGTAGGTAGGATTCTTGGATCACAGTCTGACGTAAAAACATTCCTTTTTTTATTTTTGTTGTTGTGTAATTGTTGAGTTGTTTTCTTCTTTTTATGTTTCCACCCACAAGTTTCTTTATGTATTATTTCATTTTCGTCTATTTTTTTAGTTATTTTAGTTTTTTTCACTATTTCTTTTCTTTGTTTTTTCTCCTCTTTTTTACTAATTGCTTTTTTTTTCTGTCTGTAGTTTTTCTTTTCTTCTTTTTATGTTTTGTACTTTTGTGTATTAAAAACATTTTGTTTTTTCTTTCATTCACTTTCTGTATTTATATCTTTTTTTCTTCGTATAACTATTCCATTATTTCTTATGCAGGCGGAGACTTAGATAAAACTTGTCGTGGGCAGTCAGATGGCAGATGGAATTTAATATTGATAAATGTCTTATTATAGCGTTATGAATGTTGGTAGAAAAAACCCTGGTAATAGATAACACCATAAGCAATGTATCGCTGAAAAGATCAGAAGGTGAAAAAGATCTTGGAATGGTAGTGAGGGTGAGCCCAGGACTCTCCGACCTAGGAAACAATGTATGAGGCCAGAAATAGAGCTATAGAGTATTAGGGATTTCATACCAAGAAGTGTTAAAAGTAAAAGTGCGGAAGTGATTCTAAAGCTTTATCTGGCTCTAGTCAGGCCTCACCTAGACTAGGAGTTCAGTTTTGGTCTCCATATTACAGGATGGATATAGTGTGTTAGAAAAAGTGCAGAGAGGATGACCAAAAGATTACAAGGGTATGCGTAACTTTAGTTATTGAGGAGATTGAAGTTAGTAAAATTTACACTCACTCGAGACGCAGAGTAAGGGGCGAATCTGATAGAAGTTTTTAAGTGGATAAAGGGATTTAATAAAGGAGAGGTAGGAAATTCTTACGGCTTTAACAAGGTAGAACAAGATAGTAACGGATTCAACTGGAAAAGCGTAGATTTAGAAAGGAAGGAAATAGGGAAAAACTGTGTTCACAAATAGGATGGTGAATGAGTGCGATGGTCTCAGTAGACAGTGTAGTTAGTGCGGCAGTTCATTAGGGAGCTTTAAAGGGAGCTGGATAGGTTCATGGTGGGGATGAAAGGTGGATGAGTAGGTATAAGTGTAGGTGACAAGGAACTACCACGTGTAGGCCTCGCGGCCTCTTGTAGCTTCCTTATTTCTATGTTCTATGTACAAACAAAACTATTACAGTAAATACTTTCCATTTAAATCAATACATACACATAAAGATTGGGGGGGGTGGGGGGGGGCAGAGGTCAATCCCTGCCATGGGATACGACAACGTGCCCGCTTCCTCCAGCCCACCTGTCCATAAGGGCTCATTTGCACCGACATCACATTTCACTTAAAAAAAATAACTAAAAAATTTTAATAATTTAATAGAAAAAATATTTCTTGAAACCAGTCCGTGATATGAAAAAGCACTGAGTGCAAAAGTGTCTGTGTACACACAAACCTCGATTTCCCGGACCTCCATTTCCCCGGATATCGGATTGGCCGGGACAAAATCCGAGGTCCGCGGATATGTTAACTTTTGAGTGCTCTGAGTGGCAAAGAATGTGATGAGATACTATCAAGTGGCCAAAATGCTTTGAGATGGCGGGACCGGCCCAGAGCTACTCAGATACGTTCTGAGTTGCCATGAGTAAGAACATATGAAAACAGAAAATAAGAAAGCTAAAAGAGGCCGTGAGACCTACACGCCGCTAGTTCCTGTAAGGAATGTTTTTTTAATAGCTTGGTCGGGCAACGCTATAGCCCTGCAGAGTATATGAATAAAGGCGTTTTCGCGGATGCGGGGAGCAAGAGAAATTTTCTCTTGAAGAGAAAAAACAATTTGTGATAGCTGTTCAATCATCCTGAGAAGATGCTTTGCCCGACCGGCAAGAGATTTCTGATGGTAATCCAGTTGCAAGGTGAGAACCTTGTTGTTGCGAGAAGTGTAGTTTTTTATGGTTTATACTGGAAGGGTCTATAGAGAAGATTTTAGCTCGGTTGCCGGAGTGCCAACCTGGGGAACTCCATAATTAGTAAAATCTAAGATGGACGCCGCAGAGGAGGGTGCAAAATAACTTTCAGCCAACCAACCTTCAATCACGTGAGACATTTTTTCCGTTTAACTTGGATGTGAGGACCGATGTCTGGAGGTCAGTTGCGTGCTTTGGGTCAAAATTCAGGGAGTCAAAGGTCAGTTAAAGGTAATTTTTGTACATTTGGGAGGTTCAAACTTTTGATCCCTGCATAAACTGCACAGTGCACCAACCACTCCTACTCGATGCTTGATTTAATCTCACCTCTTCTTCTTTTCATAGAGAGGGTGATGGCTGACTCAAGGTGTCTGCTCTCGGTGTGGTCACGGAGGTGGACAAGAAACGAAATTCCCTGGAACGGATCAGGAAGTCATCTTGCGTGCCAAATCGGGTGCGACGGAGACCTGCAGGCTGCGCTACAGAAACATTATGGGCGTTGTGGCGATGGGGCAAGCATAACCCCTCATACAGGTGTTGCGGAAACTCTTTATACATGAAAGAGAAAATCTGAGAGTGAGAAAAGTGACAGAAAGAATGGCTGAAGATGAGGGGCAGGACAAGTACAATGCTCGTGGTAAGGCAGCGATAAAGGTGTGTTTGAGTAAAACCTGACTGTGTGCTCTGTAGCGAGGGAATGTTACCCATTGATGAAGGACACCAGAAAGATGGGACCGCGTTCGTAAGTGTATGACCGAAAGAACTTTTTGACACGGACGAACCCACTCCCAAGTATGAAAGATGTGTGCTCCTTGATGTGCTTGATCAGCGTAATGATGACGTGCTAGAAGGCTCAAGTTGGACCTTGCTGTTGTTTCTGATCCACCTCTGCCGAGTGCAAGTACCACGTCCGCTGCTAGAACAGTTTTACCAAAGTTCCCAAATATGCTGGTGTGTTCACCCGAATATGGAGCGTACAAACACCGTCTTACATAACCCTAATTAAGGCGACACAAGGTTAATTCGCGCTATAAAGGGAGTGGGAGTGTATGATAGTACTCACTCGTGAGGTATTGTGGTGTCTTCGATGATAACTACGTCGTCATCGTCCCAATTGTAACTATTGGTCCACGTCCATTTGTTGTGGTTCGGCCATCTTGGGCTGTAGGAAAGGCGCGAGCACGAGCACGGTTGTGACTCTCTCTCTCTCTGTCGGTCTCTCTGGTCTGTCTGTGTCTCTTTCTGTCTGTCTGTCTGTCTCTCCCTGACATGTATGTCTGTCTACTCCCTGACTGTATGTCTGTCTCTCCTGATGTATGTCTGTCTCTCTCTTTCTCTGTGTGTTTGTCTGTCTGTCTCCCTCTTTCTCTGGCTGTCTGTCTCGGCTCTCTCTTTCTCTGCTGTCTCACTTTCTCTGTTGTCCTGTCTGTTCTCTCTATGTCTGTTGTCTCTCTCTTTCTCTGTCCGTCTCTTCTCTCTCTCGTCTTTCTCTCTCTCCCCTGTCTGCCCTGTCTGTCTCTGTCTGTCTGTCTGTCTATTTTTTGTTGTTGTTTGTTTAGAGGATAATTCCTCAGAGCCGGAGGGATCTACCGATGCAGCTTAATGTGGCCCGGAAAAGCCACCATCCCGGGAGGCGGCGTTACAAACCCCCGGCTTACCACCCGAACCCATTCACTGCTGGGTGGACAGGGGCTCGGGTTTTACGAAAGACCACCCTGTGTCTCGCTCCTCCCGGGGATCGAACCCGGGACTTCTCGGTTGTGATCCGAGCGTGCTAAAACACTACATACGGCTGGACAGACCATATTTAGCCTGGCCACAGTTTATTTAGATCAGAATATAGGCTTATGGTGGTTCCCCCCCCCCCCCAGTGTGCTCTACAGGCCTTCTAGATCATGTGAATATAGGCGTCAATAGGGTTTTGGAATGATGGTTAAGCTGTATATAACGTTAGCATTACACACTTGAAATCATAAAAGAAAATGTAATTCGCGAGTTACCATATTTGTGGTTACACTTAAATAATAGGAAATCTGTCTATAGTCTGTTTTGATGGTACCAGAGTCTTTGTAATGCTTTATAATTGTATATTTTGTCTTTTGTATCATCGGGGACTAGTACTGCAGTGTGAGGGACGGGTATCGCGGTTTTAGTGTTATTCTCATATTCCCAAATCTACGTTATTTAAAACTTATTTTTGGAATAAGTGACGCTAAATATCTAGAAACCATTAAATTATATGCGTATGAGTTAAAAATATACGTGGGCAAGGAAAAGATAATGATATAACTTTCATGCCTATCTTAATTATACAAATATCATAATTTTAATGTGATTTCCATCATATTATAACAAAAAAAACGACAATAGATAATCTAGAACCATAATTGATGCCAGTTAATCTTAAACGCTTAGATTACAAAATAAGGATTACTTTATTTCTATGTGGTAATCCGCGTGTGTTGCAATCCTATGCAGTACCCCTTGAGCCTTAGCCGGGGGGATGACCGTCCCCTCCCCCCCCCCGGCGCTGGTGGTGATGGGGCGAGGCCAGGGCCGCGTGATCAAGGCTGTCTATCAGGGGCACAGATGCTGAGAGTGAACTAGGGCGCCTATCCACTAGGGGCCTGTGGTAGGCCCCCTGTGAAACGCTCCTCCCCACCGCAATGCTCAGTCGAGAGTGCTGCCTTAGTGGCACCGCAAAGGCGCTGAAAACTAAGCATGGTCAGACCCTGACTTAGTGAGCTGCTGTGGGCCTTGACAGACATTATCTTTGTTTATAAAAGCAAATACAGCCTTGTTTCAGTTCCTACAACGTAACAATGGTGTTTACGTTTTAATAAGTGTTGCAAGGTGGTGTAGAATTGATCGTGCAAGACTATGCGGCATTTTATTAAGGGGGGAGGGGGGTGGGGCTTTTTTAATATGCTGGTGATAAGAAAGAAATCGTTGTGTTGTGTGTGGTTAGGGGAGTGTGGTGGCTGGGCGGCGGGCGGAGTGTCCGCCCGCGACACTAAAATGTGGTATACATTACACGGTATATCATTACTACCAGATGATATTAGGAAAGCTGACCATACCTCTTTTCGAACGCTCTTTTCGCCTACCTCTATGGCACGTCTCAGCATCTCCCCCCAGGTAAATAGTGTTAAGAGTGGTGATATAAAGGTGTCATAAGGTTATATAAGGTGATCTATGGATTACAAGGCTGAATGCCATACCTCTTGTAGCTTCTTTGTTCTTGTTCTTTATATGAAGAATGAATTTGATAAGTTAATGTTGATAAGTGAATGGTTGATAAGTGAATGGTTGACTAGTTAATGGTGATAAAGTTACTGGTGATAGGTGATGGTTGAGAAGTTAATGGTTGAATAAGTTAATGGTGAAAGGATTTAATAAGGTGAAATAAAAAGGTTAATTCAACTGGTTATAGGAAAGAAATTAAATGGAAATAAGTAAATTTCATGGAAAAAATTGACTGCGGAAAGGAATGGACTGATTTTCGTAGTTTTTGAAATACTTTTTTGAAAGACTTTAAAAATATTTTTTTAAATACTTTTTTTAAAGTACTTTTTTTAAATACTTTCTTGACTTATTTTAAATACTTTAAATACTTTTTTGACTTTTTTGAAGTACTTTATTGAAAAACTTTTTTGAAATACTTTTTTGACATTTTTTAAACTTTTTTGAAAAACTGAAATAGCCATACAAAACTATCAACTTAAAAATCAGCCTGTTCAGCCTGATCAGCCAAAATCAGCCTGAATTTGAAGGAACGGTCTTCTTGCTTCTATAAGGGTAGGGTAAGGTAGGATAGGGTAAGGTAGGGTAGGGTAAGGCTTCTTGAAGGTAGGCAGGTAGGCAGGTCACACGTGGAACGAGAGGTAACGCGAGTGAGAGCTACGGCGAGGGAACCTATTATCACTCTCTCTCTCTCTCTCATTTTTCCCTCTGTAATCTGTGAAATAAAACATTGAACACAATTATTCATGAAGTGGCTTTATTGATATTCTTAACAACACCTCACAAGTGGCGTTGTATATGCCTGGCAAGCCCCTCACCCACCACCACAAGCACAAACCCACACGCAGCCACTCCTCACTCAACAGGTGCTGTCTGGCTATGCCTGGCAAGGCCCCTCACCCACCCACCACAAGGCACAACCCACACACAGCCACCCCTCCTCACAGGTGTGTCTGGATATGCCTGGCAACACGACCCTGCTAGGAAACACTGCACCAAATATCACACTTTACTTCCTCTACCAGTGGGGTGAGCATGTGTGTGTAAGACTGCTCCTGCGGGCAAGTTTTCATCCACTCCTGACACTCAAAGTTGTCTCTCACCAGTGTGGGTGAGCATGTGGCTGTTAGATTGCTCTTGTGGGTTAAATGTTTCCCCTACATCCTGACACTCAAAAAGTTTCTCTCACCAGTGTGGGTGAGCATGGGCTGTTAAGACTGCTCTTGTGGCGTAAATATTTTCCTACACTCCTGACACTCAAAGTTTCTCTCACCAAGTGTCGGGTGAGGCATGTGTGGTTAAAACTGCCCTCTTGGTAAAGTTTCCTACACTCCTGACACTCAAAGGTTTCTATCACCAGTGTGGGTGAGCATGTGTCTGTTAAGATGGCTCGTGCAGGCCCTACAAATGTTTTCATACACTCTGACACTCAAGGTTCTCTCACCAGTGTGGATGAGCACATGTCGTCGTTAAGACTGCCTTGTGGGTAAATGGTTTTACTACACTCAGGACACGCAAGTTCTCTCACCAGTGTCGGGTGAGCATGTGGCTGTTAAGATTGTTCTCGCTGGGTGTAAATGTTTTCCTGCAACTTCTGACACTCAAATTTCTCTCAACCAGTGGGGTGAGCAATGTGTCTGTTAAGATGGCCTTGTGGCAAAATGTTTTCCTACACTCCTGAAACTCAAAGTTTCTCTCACCAGTGTGGCGTGAGCAGTGGCTGTTAAGATGCTCTTGTGGGTAAAGTTTTCCTGCACTCTGACACTCAAAGTTTCTCTCACCAGTGTGGTTGAGCATGTGGGTGTTAAGATGGGCTCTTGTGGGTAAATGTTTCTGCACTCCCTGACACTCAACGGTTCCTCCACCCCAGTGTGGGTGACCATGTGTGTGTTAAGATGCTCTTGTTGGGTCAAATGTTTTACCTACACTCCTGGACACTCAACGTTTCTCTCACCAGTGTGGGTGAGCATGTGGTGTTAAGATGGCTCTTGCAGGTAAAATGTTTTCCTACACTCTTGACACTCAAAGTTCTCTCACCAGGTGTGGGTGGCAGGGTCTGTTACGACAGCTCTCCGGGTAATGTTTTCCTACACTCCTGACACTCAAATTTGCTCTCCCAGTGTGGAGTGAGAAGTGTGTCCGTTAAGAACGCTTTGGGGCAATGTTCCTACACTCCGACACTCAAAGTTGCTCTCAACCCGTGTGGGTGAGGCATGTGTCCGCTAGAACGACTCTTGTGGGCAAATGTTTTCCTACACTCCGACACTCAAAGTTTCTGTCACCATGTGGGTGAGCATGTGTCTGTTAAAGATCGCTCTTGTGGGCAATGTTTCCTACACTCCTGGCACTCCAAAAGTTTCTCGCACCAGTGTGGGTGGAGCATGTTGTCTGCTAAGATCGCTCTTGGGGCAAATGTTTTCCTACACTCCTGCCACTCAAAGTTTCTCTCACCAGTGGGGGTGAGCTGTGGATGTTAAGATGGCTCCTTGTGGGCCAAATGTTTTCCTACACTCCTGACACTCAAAGGTTCTCTCACAGTGTGGGTGACCAGTGGCTCCTAAAGAACATCCTTTACGAGTGAACCACTTTGCCACAGGGTCACCACCTCAGCCCTGTCTTGCGTGTATGGCGTGAGGATGTTTGCAGTAGTAATGCCAGCCTTAGCTGAGCCACACTTTGCCACAGTCATCACAAGATGTAGGTCCTCACGCCCCTCCCATTTGCAGCACTAACTTCTGCCAGCACACCTGTGGTGGTAGGCGTCAGCTGGTCTGCAGGAACCCCGGTGGAGGCCCCGGGGATGAACCAAGCGTGTCCCTAATACAAGTGGAAGCCGGGAGGAGTCTGGCGTGGGCGCGCTGGACTCTTCACCTCAGACCCTTGTAAACATTGGTGGCCGTCAGCACAACAAGCAGGCAAGTGCTTCCTGAAAGGGTGCTTCCGCTTCACCCTCCAGCAACACCCAGCCAGTGTTTGCAGCCAAGGAGTAAGGCCAGCACAGGAGCCTCACGCCACCATCTACAGGGTTGAGGAGGACGTGGTGAGTGGTAGTGACCTTCAATGCCGGCAGGGGGTGTAGCAAGCCTTGCACACAGGCAACAACCAATAATGGGTAATGGGGAGATAATGGGGGAGTGAGAGAGAGGGGCTGGCTCTCGCTCTATCTCTCTCTCTCATATAACCCTTCTATTAACTACTACTATAATACTACAGTACTACCACCACTACCAACAGTCAGTTCGTTAGCACAACTTTGTTCGTACACCAGAGATTCGTACACCAAAAGTTGTTTCGTAGTATATAGGAAACCATAGCGTTTCGTACACTCAGCTCAGTTGAACTTGACTACTAGTTACGAAACGATCAACCAGTATGTACGAAAAAAAACTCATAATCAGTGGTTACGAAACAACTAAACAAAACCTGGGTACGAAAACAACTGTGACGACAAATCCCTGTAACCGTAGTTCACACCTATAAACAACCATTTCGTACAAAGACGAGTGCCAGATCATACAAAACACGGAGAACTATGAAGGAAAACGCCACTCTGGTGATTATTTTTGTCATTTGTTCATTTATAGCCCTACTATGGACACAGATGAAGACACAAAATGACACAGACTTTCTCAAATAAAATGTGATTGTTTTCTGGTCACGTTTAATACAGTCCCACAAACCACTGTTTTCTCATTAATTATCGATTATTAAGGAAATTTTATGATGTGGACCCCCCCTTATCAAGACGAGAATTAGAATATCAAGCCAAATAATGTCAGATTGGCGATTAAAGCTTGGCTATTGCATGGCTGGGGAATGTCTGGCTGCCCGATGTAAACAACCTGATTCACTCTTATTCCCGGACTCTATAGGCCTCTATGGTTGCATAGACACAAGATCTTTATCCCCGGAATCTATAAGGCCTAATGTGGCTTGCATAGACAAGGCTCTTTATCCCCGGACTCTAAGGCCTACTGTGGCTTGCATTAGACTAATGATCTTTATCCCCGGACTCTATAGGCCTACTGTGCTTGCATAGACAATGTTTTATCTACTGTGGCTTGCATAGACAATGATTACACACGTACTTACTCTTGCTGGCCACCTAACTCATGGTTATCATATTATGGCTACAGGGAGTCGTACACAAGTTGTTTCGTACCCAGGTTTTGTTAGTTGGTTTCGTTACACTGTTTTAATTTTTTTCGTAACATGCCTGGTGTCGGATTTCGTAACTCTGGTAGTCAAGTCAACTCTGAGCTGAGGTACGAAACGACATTTCTCCTCTTCCTCTCTTGCATGTAGTTGATAGTTAGTAATGTGTAGTTCAGAAGAGTACCCTCGTTATAGACCCATAGCTAGCCTGGTATCTTGTTCTTCCTATTAGTTCAGCAGATACCCCGTTATAGACCCATAGCTAGCCTGGTATCTGGTCTTCCTATGTAGTTCAGCAGATACCCTCGGTATGACCCATAGCTAGGCCTGGTTATCGTTCTTCCTATGTAGTTCAATCAGATACCTCGTTATAGACCATAGCTAGCTGCGTATCTGTTCTTCCTAGTAGTCAGCAGATACCCCTCGTTATAGACCCATAGCTAAGCCTGGTGTCTGTTCTTCCATGTAGTTCAGCAGATTACCCCGTTATAGACCCATAGCTAGGCCTGGGGTCTGTTCTCGATGTAGTTCCGCAGATACCCTTCGTTATAGACCCATAGCTAGCTGGTATTGTTCTTCCATGTAGTTCAGCAGATACCTCGTTATAGACCCTAGGCCTAGCCTGGTTCTGTTTTACGATGTAGTTCAGCAGATACCCTCGTTATAGCCCATAGCTAGCCTGGTATCTGTTCTTCCTATGGTAGTTCAGCAGATACCCCGTTATAGACCCATAGCTAGCCTGGTATCTGTTCTTCCTATTGTAGTCAGCAGATACTCGTTATAGACCCATAGCTAGCCTGGTGTTCTGTTCTTCCTATGTAGGTCAGCATATACCTCGTTATAGACCCATAGCTAGCCTGGTATCTGTTCTTCTAGTAGTTTCAGCCAGATTTACCCTCGTTATAGACCATAGCTAGCATGGTATCTGTCTTCCTAGTAGTTCAGCAGATACCCCGTTATAGCCCATAAGATAGCCTGGTGTCTGTTCTTCCTATGTATTCCTCCTTCTCTAGTATACATTAGGTGTCCTGTATAACCTCAAATACATATTGAAGTTAATGAATATATCAGCCTATGTATATGTATGTGTTATGCTTCTATGTATATTATGTATATGTATATTGAATATCTATGTATGTATTTATCCCTTCCTTCCTTTCTTTCTTTCTCTTTACTGGCCCTCTCTCTCTCTCTCTCTCTCTCTGTGTCTCTATCTCCCTCTCTCTCTCTCTCTCCTAACCTAACACGTATTTTCGACAATGCAGATTTGGCTCGAAGGCTTGCGTAAGATTTTTCACAACATACGCGCAAACAACGTATTTCCCGCTACGTGCCTCAAGAAACAGTGTGTGTGTGTGTGTGTGTGTGTGTGTGTGTGTGTGTGTGTGTGTGTGTGTGTGTGTGTGTGTTTGGGGGAAGGGGAGAGTATGGGCAAACGCTACCGTACAAAGAAATTGACCGAAACAACTTGTGTACGAATTGACTGCACCCCTTCTGGTCCTAGTGTAAAATAATACCAATAAAAAAAAATAACGTACCAAAGTCAATTCGGACAATTTCCTTCCACCCCCACACCAAAACCCCCAAAAAAAAACGAAAATTCCCACAGAAATCACCAAACACCCTGAAACTGGAGCTACAAACACTTTTACAAACCCCTTTAAATTTAAAGGCGACAAAAGGGTTAACTACGCGCAAAAAGGGTGTGGGAGTGTATGATATATCACTCTTTTAGGTTTTGTGGTGTCTTCGATGAAAAACTACGTCGTCATCGCCCCAATTGTAACTATTGTCTACGTCCATTTGTTGTGGGTCGGCCACCCTGGGGGCTGTGGTAGGGAGTGCCCCTTTTTTTTGGGTATACCGAAAACCCGGTTTTTTAGCCCCCGGTATTACCGGTTTTTCCCGGGTTTTTTGGTTTTCGGTATCCGGTATCGGTATGGGGGGTACTCGGTAAAAGGTATCGGTATTTTATTTTGGTCGATTTGGATTCGGTATTTTTTTTTTTTGTGCAATTGACCGGTTTTTGCCAAAAAACGCTGGTAGCGTAGCGCCCTTTGGTCGAACGCAGAACAAAAGCGCTTTTTCTTTGGGCCCGAGCATTTCCCTATTTCGATGGAAATAAAAGCCCGATTATAGCGTTTTTTTCACCACGTACTCGCAACGGTCATTGGCGTCGTTCAGTCTCAACAGTTCACACCTGGAAGGGAGGACAGACAGGCTGCTATCGTCCACAATAAAAGTGACAATTGGCTAGACGGTAAGTAGAAATTTTGATAAATAAACCAGTGCAGTGCCAAATTTTTTTTTTTTTTTACTTTTTAAATTTTTATATCTTTTAAAAAACCAGTCCGGGGTTTTTATACCTAAACCATATTTCCCAAACTGGGGGAAATTCCCCCTGGGGGGAAATTTTCAGGATTCTTGGGGAAATTTTCCTGGGGGACATCAAATTTTTGCTAGCATTTAGTCGAAGATAAAAATCTGTCTTAGAATGCGGCTTTTGACTTATCTTCAATTTTAGATATCAGTAAAAATAGGTCGTATATTTGTGTTATCAAGCAAGCACATTTGTTTTTTTGGCTACTTTTTTCAAATGAACTTGAAGGGGAAATTTCCCGGAGGGTTGAACGGGTTTAAAGGGGGGAAACGACAGAAAAAAAATTTTGGGAACCATGCGTTAAACCCCTTTATAACGTACTACATATTTAGTATCGAGAATTCGTAAAAAATTTTTTTGAGTTTGGGGTTTTATTACCCAATACCGTAGATAACAGTAAGTCGCCATAAAACCTTTTTTTCTGTGTAACCCGTGTGGGGGCAAAATAGTTCATTTCTCAAAAGGGATTTAGGACAGTTAGAAGGGGCTTTTGGGAGAGTCTGTGTCATTTTTGCTTCGCTGTTCATAGTAGGGCCCTAAAATAAAACAAATGACAAAAAATATCTACAAAGTGGCTACCAAAGTGAATCGCCATCTAGTTTTTTATTTACTGGGGGTCGTACCGCACAACCGCACCCGTCGTCCCCAAAAAAAAAAAACGCGTAGTAAAATTTGAAACCGTTATACTGCAGATAAAAAGCATAAAACCCGGAAACGGGTGATATACAGTATGATAAAAAAACTACTGTGTTTTCATCCCCAGGGCACATAAAAATCTATAGTAAGCTATAATCGAATTTGGTGTGGCGATTTCCTCGGTGGCGACTTCCTGTTATCTACGGTGTAATACCATAGGTGAAGAAACATGGGTGGCTTTCTGTAACGACACTAAGGGGGTTTTTAAAACATAATATCATTATCTAAAAAATTTTAGAAAGGTAGGTTGTTCAAATTTAACCTTAAATATTACTAATAACTATTCAAAACGAATTGACGTCCCTGCAATATTTCGATTATAATTTTAATAATATTTTTTTTTGCAAATTTTTTGAGAATTAGCAGACTAGAATTAGCGGATTAGCGTTGCGGCCCGGCGAACATCAAAAAATTAGGGGATTAGGGGTTTAGCGGAATGGCCAACAAAGTTAGCGGTTTAGCTTTTAGCGGACTAATAAAAAATAGCGGGTGCCCAGCTTTGATTATGTAGTAGTAGTCAAGGTAGTTATATTATTAGGGTTTAAAAAATGGCACATTTTCATTTTTGTTATTTTTATTATGATCCAAAAATTTATATTATTTTATTTTAATAAATTATTTAAGATGTGGTGTGTGTGTGTGTGTGGTGTGTGTGGGTGGGTGGTTTGTGAAGACTGTTTTCATCTTCATCTAGTTGTATTTTTACAGGCCTTAGTTTAGTTACATTAATCTATTTAGTATGATGATAACAATGATAGAATTGTAAAAATGAAATATTAGCATAGAAAAGAAAGAAGTTGTAAAATTATCAATAAATAAAAAAAATAAAAAAAACCTAATGATAAAAAATTTTTTAATATATAATAATATATTATATAAAAATATATATATAATAATATAATCTTATAAATATTAATTATATATATATAAAAATTATATATTCGGGGGAGAGAGAAAAGAGAGGAGAGAGAAGAGAGAGAAAAGGAAGAAAAGAAAAAAAGGGAGATGAGAGAGAGAAGAGAGAGGAATGTGTGTTGTGTGTGTGGTGTGTGGGTGTGTGTGGTTGTGTGGTGTGTGACGCAGGTGTGCATCAGTCAGCAGAAAATTTTTTTTGGAGGGGGTCTTGTAAGACATCGGGAAAAAAATATCACCCCGCGTACAAAACAAAACGGTTGGTTGTTTTTTTTTTTGCACAGTTTTACCCACACACCATATAATATATATATATTTTATAATATATATAATATAATATATAATATATATATATATATATATATATATATATATATAATAAATATTATAAAACTATACAACCCCGCAAAACCTCCGGCCTTTTTGTTTTCCCCCCGCGGTGGCTAAATTTTGGATATATTGGTTGGCTTTGGCCTATGAAAAATGATTGAAATTGTAATTTTAATTGATAACAATGTAATAATAAAAAAATAATAGGCGATAATGATAAAATAAAATTTATAAAAAGTTTATAATAATGATAAAAAAATAAATCAACAGCTTAATTTTTTTCATAAGAAATAAGGCAAAAAATTGAAAAGGGTTTAAAATTCATTAATGAAAAAAACTTATAAGGTTATGCGAGAAATGATAGCAAAAAGAATAGAAAATTTTTAAAGATTATGATAATAACTACAATAATTTTAAAACTATACATCAAAATGATAAGAGAATAATAAAAAAAAAATAATGATTTTTATAAAATAATTAAATAATAATGGTAATTAATCGTATGCATAGTTGCTACCTACTACGTAGATACTAGGCACCTAAAATGCTAATGTAATAATTAAATGAAATTTAAATTAACAAATTGGTAAAAAAAATTTATCAAAAGAATTTTTTATTATGATAAAAAAAATGATAGTGAGAAAAACTAGCAATGAAATAAATTCATTATTATAAAATTTCATAGTAATAATAAAATTTTTAATAATAATGATGAAAGTTCGCAAAAATTTAAAAAACCCATGATAAAAATTTAAAAGTAATAGTAAGAGGGTTTTCAATAAAATGAAAAATAACAATGAAATAAAAAATATAGTTGTGATGCAATTTAAAAATAAAAGATGTATTAGCAATGAATAGCAATGTATTTAAAACTCTTAAAGTATTTAATTACTTTATTTTTAAAACATGAAAATTAAGTATTTAAATAGATTTTTTAATACACAAATGTATTTAAATAAGCCCGGCTTGGCTATAATCTCAACTGTTTTTTCAGGAATATCTGAACTATTCCAAAAATAAATGTTTAAAAGCAATTTATTTGAATAAAAATTTTTTGATTTTCCTTTTTAAGGTTACATTTAATACTAACAAGTGCTTGGGGGCCCTACGGACCCCCGTATTTATGTTGTGTATAGATAGTTAACAACATTTGATTGCAAACCTTTAAAGTGTTGTTTTCTGTCGTTTTGGCACGGTTTGGGGCTCGGGGTGACCAGTCCGGTGATTCCAACCCTTTTTGTTCCCTGTGTTCCCAAACCCTTTGTGTTCCCCTGTATTCCAACCCTTTTGTGTTATGGTTCCAATTTGTGGTTTGGGATTAAAAATTGGGGTAGGGGGGACCAAAAAAAAAAAGAAAAAAAAACGTCAAAAGGCTAAGGTTGTGGAATGCGGAAAAAAGTTATCAAAGAGGGGTTTTCCTGGAATTAATACTCCTAAAGTGTTTTTAGCCCCAAAACCCCCTTCAAAATGATCAATCGCATGGCACCAAGCCGCTTACCACTCATTTTTCTGCATTTTTTTTTAAATACCCCAAAAAATTGAAATAATACTGAATTTTATGTGTCACTGAAGAGAACACAGTAGTTTAATTTTTCAGACTTAATCCCCTGTTTTAGCGTTTTTTTATGCTTTGTATTCAAAGTATATACGGTTTCAAATTTCACAACGCGTTTTTTTTCGGGCGACGCCCCACACGGTCGACACACGTAAATAAAAAACTAGATGGGACTTTATGTTTTGGAGCCACTTTTTTAGATATTTTTTTATTTGTTTTATAACCCCACTATGACAGATGAAGACACAAAATGACACAGACCTCCAATGCCCCTTTAACTGTCCTAAAACGGGGGTAGAAATGAAAAATATTAACGCCACCACACCTCTGTAACAGAAAAAAATTGTCCTGACATTAACTGAATGGTTTTTACCCTTGAATTTACCTTGAAGCGCTTTGCCTCAAAAGGGGCGTTGCTCCCTCGTTGGAATTTTCCTTTAAGCGCTTTCCCTCAAGGGGCGTTTCTCCCTGTTGGATTGTGAGGCAAGGCCACGGCGGCGCCACCCTTCCTTTTCCGCTGGTTCCAGCTGGGACGGTTATAAGTTTCTTTTTGTTGGCCGGAGTGCTGTAAGGGGGACCCCGGTTGATCTGGGAGACCGGCTAGGAATTTGTCCAGTTCCCTCTTGAATTTTTTTGTCTTTACTCCCGATATGTTTCTTTTATTCTTTGGGAGTTGATTGAACATCCTTTCTCCTTTTTTTGATAGCTATTGTGGTGGTGGATGCTATCTTGTGGGCATTTTTTTGGTAGGTGGTTATGACCATTTTTTTCAGTTCTTGGTTTCTTCCCGATTTTCCTGTGCCCTTTTTTAGGTCCGTCCCTTTGGGCCTTTTTAGCCCTTGCATAGCAGACAGCCTAGCAGACCCTCCGGGGGGGGGTTCGGGAGAGGCTGTCTGGTTACAGCGGAATCCCCTTCAGCTGCGTCGATACGACGAAATTATTCAAACATTTTTTTAAAATTGGTTTCCCCACAAAATGTGTTGGCCGACGCACAGAAAAAAACCCGGGGTTAGGGGAAACATGCTGTCCGTGTTAAACCCGGGATTTAAGTTTTTACAGCGGGAGTGTCTCGGATATTTATGGGGGTTTTCCCCCCCCCAAGGCTGTAAGGGTAATGCCCCGGAGATGAGCACCCATGCCCCGCGCAGCCAAGCTTTTCTCCCATCTTTACCTTACCTTTACGATGCTATCGTCAGGGTTTAACTGTAATAAAAAAAATGGCCGACGCTATAGGAAAAATTTATTAAGGGGGGGGGCGATGCGTAGGGGTTAAAAATGTCTTGAATGGACAGTAAAAAAAAACACCAAAAAAAAAAAATACGTACCCCGGGAATACCGGTATTTAGGTCCGGATCGGTATACCGGTTCTTAATTTTCCGGGATTTTCCTATCGGTAGTTCCCGCAAACCCGGTTCGGCAATCCCCCCTATTTTTTTAATACCCCACATCATAGGGGGGGTAGGCGGAGCACGAGCACGAGTTTCGGCTTTCTGTCTGTCGTTGGTCTCTCCTGTCTGTCTTCTTGTTGTCTGTCTGTCTGTCTGTCTCTTTTCTGTCGTTTGTCTCTCTCTGTCTGTTGTCTGCTGTCGTCTCTCTTGTCTGTTGTCTGTCTCTCTTGTCTGTCTGTCAGTCTGTCGTCTGCTTGTCTCCTCGTCTGTCTATTTCTATCCTGTCTGTGTGCTGTCTGTCTCTTCTGTCTGCCCTTTGCCCCTTTCCCCCGTCTCTCTTTTTCGTCTTGCTCTTTTTTTTTTGTTTTTTGTTTTTGAGGATAATTTCCCCAGACCATAGTGATCTACCGCTGCGCTTAAGTTGGCCGAAACCACCCTCCCGGGGGGCGGGTCACAAACCCCCCGGAAACCCGAACCCATTCAGCTGGGGGGACAGGGGGTCGGGTTTTTCGAAAAACCACCCGTTCTGCTCGCCCGGGGATCGAACCCGGGGCTTTCGGTTTTGAGCCCCAGCCCGGTAACCCTACCTCGGTGGACCAGACCCCTATTTAGCCGGCCACAGCTTTTTTAGACAGAATTAGGCTTTTGGTGGTTCAGTGTGCTTACAGGCTTTCTAGATCATGAAAAATGGCGTCAATAGGGTTTTTTGAAAGATGGTTAAGGTAATAAAAGTTAGCATTTCCCCCCTGAAATTATAAAAGAAAATGTAAATTTGCTAGTTAATTTTTTGGGCACTTAAAATAAAAGGAAACTACTTTTAGTCTGTTTTTTTGGTACCAGAGTCTTTGTAAGCTTTATAATTTTTATTTTTTTTATGTATCATCGGGGACTAGTTACTGCAGTTGAGGAAGGTGATCGCGGTTTTAGTGTTATTTCTCATATCCCAAAATTTTGTTTTTAAAAAATTTTTTTGGATAAAAGTGACGTTAAATATCTAGAAACATTAATTATATGCATTAGTGCCAAAAATTACGTGGGCAAAAAAGATATGATATAATCCTGCCCATCAATTATACACAAATTCATAAATTTTTAAGGGGATTTTCAATCTATTTTAACAAAAAAAGACAATAGTAATTTAGAACCAAATTGATGCCAGTTTTAATCTTAAACCGCTTAGATTAAAATTAAGGATACTATTTCTATGTGGGAAACCCCGTGTGTTGCAAAACTCTGCAGTCCCCCCTTAGCCTGCAGGGGGGGGGGGACTCACCCCGGCGCCGGTGGGATGGGGGGACGAGGCCAGGGGGTGATCAAGGCTGGCTATAGGAAATAGGTTGAGTGGTGAATTTTAAAGGTGTCATAAAGGTTTATAGGGGATCATGGTTATACAACTTTAAGCAATACCTTTGTAGCTTTTTGTTCTGTGTTCTTTATATGAAGAATTGAATTTGATAAATTAAGGTGAAAGTTAATGGTTGATAATTAAGGTTAAGTTAAATGTTAATGGTAAAGTTAATGGTTGATAATTAAAGGTTGATAAGTAATGGTTTTGATGTGGAATGGTTGATAAGTGAATGGTTGTAAGTAATGGTTTATAAGTGAAAGGTTTAAAGTGAATGGTTGAAAGTGAATGGTTGATAATTAATGGTTTGAAAA
>JACEEZ010006192.1:0-26578 GCA_016584305.1 Chionoecetes opilio | reverse complement strand
CGAGGGAGACGCGACGAGGTAGGGTCGCTGCCTCGAAGGCCTCAAAGGGAAGGCAGAACCAAGGTAGATGGCGGAGTGTTCGACCGGACTTCTGTTCTTTATGTATTTTCGCCGAAGTGTATAGTTTTAACTGAAATTATACGAACTACCAAGCCCAAAGTGTCTCTCTACATCCTCACGAACCACTAATATTCCCCACTAAACGTTGATTGAAACGTGTTTACTGGACATTTGACTATCATCTACCAACAAGGTGAGTCCTTACCTGTGTGAATATTATTCGCGTAAAGGGAAAAATCTAGAACAATCATTCATACTTTCGAACAGCCCAGACGAGAGGCGAACTTTGACTGCATGTACATTTCAATGTCGCACAATATCAATCATCAATCATTGGGGGCATCGCCTGGGGCGCGTCGCCTCGCCCACCCTACGACGCCACTCCCGGGGGTCACCAACGCGCGAGTTCCCATGCAGGCTCCCTTTCCCATAACCAGCAGCTCTCGACAAGAAACATCAACTTGCCCCAGCCCACGAGCCTTTGGGCGCCCCCGTGGCTCCTCCACGCCGGATTGTCTCTTACAGATACAACCCGATGGGAAGATCGGTTGTCAGGGTAGCAGCCAAATGCCCATATAGCCGAAGTTGCGCTCTCTACGGACTATGCAGGTAAAGGCCTCGATCAGTCTCACGGTGCAATCGCTGATTTGCACGTAATCATCCAGCGTACCCCAGATTCTGCTGAAGTATACTTATTACCAAGGCATTGATTCGTCTCTTCAAGTCACTAGTTAGTGTCCATGTTCACAACCATAGAGTAAGACAGGATCACAAGCGACTGAAGATTCCGATCTTGTCCTCCTCACAGGTAACCGACAACGCCAAATACCTCTCGCGAGCGAGTCCATAACACCGTGGGCTATGCAATCCGTCGTAAGACTTCTTGACGTGACCCATCCGTCTTATGGACCTCGCTACCCAAGGTATGTAAAACTTTCCAGATCTAAATTTCCTGATACACATACGCATGAACAGACTGTACTGTTTCATCTAGTAAGTCTCCAATACCTGGACCTTGGTCTTGAGCCAGGAGACCTCAAGTTCCCAAAAGCTTTGCTCCTCGTGCAGCGCCTCAGAGCCATCACCATGACCCCAGCGACTCAGCAAAGATTACTGCATCATCGCAAAAACAGATCAGTGATCTTGGTGTTGCCGACGGATGCTCCACAATCACTTTGATCTACAACCTTGTCCAATAACCATTCCATACAAAGCGTTGAAAAGTGATGGGCATGACGCAACCCTTGCCTCACTCCTGTATTCACAGGAAAGAAGCTGTTCCTGGCCCTGGATACACCTGCCCCACACTTTCACAGGCACTCTCAGTCCCAGAATACGCCAGTTATCAAAACCAATAGTCCCTTGCATGATCCTCGAAGTCGGAGAAGATCCGAGAGTGACTCACGATGCACTGAGTCAAACGCCTTCTTGAGATCAACATAGGCTGCAAGCATCACCCGTCGAAACTCCACGTCGGCGTTTTTCACCAGGACACGAAGCGCTAGGATACGGTCCGTTGTTACTTACCAGGCGTGAACCAAGACTGCTGAGGTCTCTGACTGCTTCACCAGATGACTGCGAATTCGTGTCAGCATAGATGGGCAAGCACCTTGCCTGGTACGCTGAGGGCATGTATCCGCGTAATTGTGGGCAGTACTCTGACGGTCCCCTTTCCCTTTTTCCAATGGTACACCAGCCCCTTTTCCAGTCAGGAGGAATGTAAGCCCTGATTGCCAACGGCAGTCAGGACACATGCGACCCGCGGATCATGGCCTCACCCCAGCTTGAGGAGCTCCCGCACTGATATTACAAACACCAGCTGCCTTTCCACCCTTCACTTTGCTCAGCCTCTCTGACTTCGTCAAGAGAGGGTGCGGTTTTTCGTCAATGGGATGATCGGCATCCACTGCCTGTAACCCAGTGGTGTGAAGCTGCTCAGTTTGGAGGTCCATATGCGTGGTGATATTATCATCGACGCCCATTACAATAAAATCTGAATGAATAGCATTGCGTTCACATTGCGTAACAATCTCGTGAATACCACATTTCATATGCAGCGGTATCACACTTCATGCACAGGTGACGAGGTTTACTCGTACTTTGTCCCGTCACGTGTGTTCGCTTTATGTCTACAAACCGGGTCCCCCCATCGTATCCTGTCAGGACCAGAATGCAAACTCTCCATCTGTCCGGATGTCACAGAGAAACGCACAGTACTTGGTCTTGGCTCCATGTGGGCGAACCCTGCGAACACGTCTGACAGAATCCTCATCATGTGCCAAGGATGGCGTCCGAGTTTAGCTTGTCGCATTTGTGATTCACTAGATGATGTTTCCCACAAATCTCTTTTTTCGGCTCTCTCCAGCAATACCTTTGTGCAATACGTGTTTGTAACATTCCTTGTGGTAATGGATGTTTTCCGTATCCATGGACAACTTTGACAGATTTTCAGCCAGAGGTGCATACTGCGTTTCTCATACTGTTCTCGCTTCTCGGCAAGTTCTTTATGTTACCAATATAATCTGATGTAACATTCTGTACAAAGGTGTAGCCCTTTCCTCCCCCCGCTTGCCTTTATCGCAATGATGCGGTGAGTGAGTCATTCTTACGTCCTTTTAGTTGATCTCAACAGGCCTCGCTTCGAACGGGTGAACTTCTTCATAATTCATATCTGGGAAATACATAAAATTAATCAGTTAAAATATATACCAGCATCCGTTCGAGCATTCAAGAATCAATATGTGTATGCACATATAGTTAATTGGCATCATCAAGGAAAAAGATTTTTTTTTTTTAAATATCTTAGCTAGTCCACAAATTGCTAAAGAAGATTGGACTCGCTTCGACGGGTTTCGACTTGAGATATTTCTCACGAACAAATGACTGCATAGAATAGTATTCATTCTGTATTTCATTAGCTTTGTGAGTTAATTTGTTTCGCATCCCCTTAATGAGAATCTGTTTATTATAGGTGTCTGACAAATCGTAGCCTAGTTCAGAGACGGCGGATATCGTGGGTTCACGCGAAGATTCTGCATGTACAAATAACATATTTTGTTAATCATCAATAATTATATCCAAGATATCAACTAAATTTTCGTACACTAAATGATGATGATATGAGGAAAACACCTGATTGTTTTCATAATTTTTCCTATTATATTTTAAGCGATACATAGTTATATCAATATTAGCGCTTTCATTTCGGGCGATAATTCCACGAATGACGGTAGCCCCTTTAATCCCACCAAAAACCCAAATTACAAAGTAAAATTGCCACCCAAGTTTTTCCTGTCTACTAAGACCCTTTAGAATGCCATTTAAACAATAAACATCGCTTTTGGCACGCAATTCCACGGATCACATTTCAGGTACACGGCGACTGACTAGTATGCATATAGTATTATAATTTACACCATAGACGTTGAGGCATTTTTCAATGTACACTTTACCGCAGGCATCTACACACTGCCTCTGCTCCCGATTTTGGTTGTACGTGATGGGTAACAATTTTGGTGCCATAATTAAAAATTAAAATTGTGTTACCTGCTGGGGTAAGCGTCCCCATTTCAGCCCAGCCCCAAGTGGGAAAGTTGAGAAAACTGGAAACCAACTTAATACTACTTTCCCCAAATTTAACTAGCCCCCCCCCCCCTCAACGAAAGTCCCCCTAAAAAGGGGTCCCCAAATATCTGCAATATTTTTCCCCCCATTCAGACTCTTTCCATTGTATATTTTCCTGAGCCAGCAGAAAATGTGGGGGTTGGTGTGGTGTTATGCATTCGTGTGTGGTGGGGATTGGGGGGAGTGGGGGAGGGGGGGATAAAACTAAATGGCGGGTTTGGGTTTTTCCAAGGAAAAAACCCCCCAGAAAAGGATCGTTAAACGTTCCCGTGGTCAATTTGTCTCGCCTATACTTTTTGCAAAAAGGAGGTAAATTTTGGTGTGGAAAAATGATTTTTTTTTTTTTTAAAAAATTGACAAACATTTGTTTTTTAGTGGCCTTTACCATCGCTGGATTTTTGATTTAAATCCCTCAACAAAAAACATTTTTTTTTTTTTTTTTTCCCCTTTATTAGAAGAATTTTTATTTTGTACAAAAAATATAAAATTATATATGTCTTATAATAAAATCTTTTTCTCTTTCCAACCAACACACAAACAACAACACACCACACACCACACACACACCCAACCAACACATATATATAAATATATAATATATAATATTATTAAAAACCCCACTGGGATTGAAATTTTGGTTTACATCCCCTGACCGGGCAACAAATATGGCACCCCCACCCCCGGGATAAGACCGAAACCCCCATAAACAGGTGCCCAGAGGGGAATATTGGAAAAAAAAACAGTGTGGGGACCCCCAGTGAACCGTAAAGGGGTTGGTGGAAGGAAAAAAAACCGTAAATGCAGGAAAACAGGATTAATAACTAAATAACAAATATTTTTTATTTTGAACCAAGTCCCCCCCCCCCCCCCCCACCCCCCCCCCCAACCCTTCGTAGATAATTAAAATTTCCACAATAACCCAATAAAATCTCCCCATTCCCCCTTGAAAAACCGTTAAGACATATAAGTTAAAACATCCCGTATTTCCCTGGTTTTTTTTCAAAAGTGGACTTTTTTTTTCCTTGTCCCCTTGCCACCCCTTTCAAAATTACTGTGAAAGGGAACAGTGGTAAAAGCCCAAAAGAAATTAAAAGGATGAATACTAACAAAAAGAAGGGTGAAAGCCAGTTGGAAAAAAAATGGTGAGGTGAAAAAAGGGGTGAAAAAAAGTGAGGTTTGGAAAAAGGGGAAAAACATTTGGGAGGTTAAAGGGTGGGGAAAAGTGAGGTTGAAAGTGGTGAAAAAAAGTGAGGGTGGAAACGAGGGGGTGGAAAAAAGTGGGGAAGGTTGAAAAGGGGTGAAAAAGTGGAGGTTTTGGGAATAGAAAAACTGAAAGACCCCAACGGAAAAAAAAAACAAATAATAAATATATATTATATATATAATAAGGAAAAAATAATCCCCCAAAATTTTTAGCAAAGAAAAGGGGAAAACCGAAAAAAAAAAAAAAACAAAAAACTTATTAAAATATTTTGAGGAGAAAGGGGAAAAATTTTGAAAATGAGGTAAAAAAAAAAATAAAAGGTTTAAAGAAATGTTTAAAGAAGGCCCCCCCAACCCAAAAAAACAATTGTGAAATATTTTTTTTAAGGAGTAAACAGTTTAAGAAAAAAACCTGAAAAACCAAAGAAAAAAATTGGGAAAAAGAATGAATTTCGTTTTTTATCATCAGAGAGAATGAGAGGAGAAAGAAAGAGAAGGAATGCAGAGAGAGTGAGGTAAGAAGGGGAAAGAAGAGAGAGAACGGAGAGAAGGAAAAGAAAAGAGAGAGAGAAGGAGCGAGGAGAGAGAAGAAGATTGATTTGAAATTTGATTTGAAAAAAATTGGAATGGATGGATTTGAAAATTTGAAAATTTTGATTGAATTTTATAGTTTTTTTTTTAAAGGCGTGCCAGCAACCCTGCCGGGGTTGTGTTTTTAATTTGACGCCCCTTAGCCTTTTACAAAAAAAATACAAGTGTTAACAGGTAATACTAAAAAAAAACCAAAATGTCGAAATTTAGAAAATAAAAAGTAATAAAAATTACCCGAAAATAACCACATAAAAGAACCAATAAAAGTAAACATTTTAAAAAAACAACATAAAGTTTATATGTTAAAAAAAAACATTCAAAAATAACTTGGGGATTTTTTAGAAGCCAGCCTTCTCAATTAAAAAGTGTATGGGACGACTTTTTTACTTTTTTTCCATTCCCCCCCCCCGGAGAAGGAAAAAACACCTCTCCCCTCCCCCTCCCAATGCCAGGAAGAGACGGTTAAGCGCACCGGGGGTAATCCCCCACCCCCCTGACCACCCCCCCGCTAAAACACCCGGGACCAAAAATTTGCCACACACGTAAGTCCCCCCCCAAGACCTTGGGCAACTCGACCCATCAAGTGGCCGCACAGTTTAAAGGGGCAACCAAACAATCTCCCCCCACAGTAAAAGGGGGGGGTGGGCCCGCCGGCCGCCCCCCCTCCCAATGGAGGCAAAAAAAAAAACCCCATTGGGGAAGTTATAGGGTTAGATTGTGAACCCCCCAATACGCCCCAATCCGGGTGGCCAAAGGCACGGCAGTCCCTCCCAATCTTCCCGGGAGAAGGAACCCCGCAGTCAGCCCCCTTCCATTTCCCCCCTCCCCCGATACTTTTGGGGTGCGGAATGGGGGCTGCAAAGTTTTTTTTTTTTTATTTTTGGGCCCCCCTATAGTATCCAAACGTTTTTCTTGGGGGGCCCCAACGCTGTTGTTGGAACCTGGATCTATGGTTTGCCCGAGGCGGTACAGGTTCCCCCCCATAGCCGGCCCCCACTGTTGGCCAAAAAAATGTGATAGAGGCTGGTCTTTTTTAGCTGCAGATTTTTGCCAAGGCCATTCAACTTTTCCCCCTCAATTAACCGGCAAACCACCCTAAACATGTGGCCGGGGTTACCCCAACCAACAAGCTGAACCCGTCCCGGCCAACCCCCCCTCCGCCTCCACCCCTTTTAAAAGAGCAGATAAGCCCATTCCAGGAATTGTTGGGGGCAAAATTGGGATAACCAAGCCCGTGATGGGGGGGAGAGGTTAAAAATTAAACTAGTGGATTGAAAAGAAAAAGGCAAACTACCCAAAAAACCAACTTAAAAAAGTGTTAAAAAAAGAAAAACCATTCCCCGGAACAAGGGGGTTAAAAAAAAAAATAAGCCAATGAAATAAGCCAGATAAAAAACCATTCGCAACTTTATTTAACTTTTCTTCAGCCTAAAAACCCCGATGAAAACACTTGGAAAAGGCCGCGCTTGGAACGCCCCTTTTTTTTGCCAGGTTTAAAACGAATGGGACAATACGAACCCCACCAGTAAAATACCAACCTTTCCTTTTCGTACCCACCTTTTGGATTTTGGAAAACCCAATCATAAAAAAGACCACCCCAGGAAACCCGAAAACTTCCCTGATGTGGGTGGGTGCAAAAGTGGTATTACCCCCCACCCTTAAAAAAACTGGGGCCCAGGCACGCTCACCCTAAAAGGAGGTTTAAAGGAAACCCCTTTTGAGGAAGCGGAAAGGGCTTTTTTTGGCAGAAGGAAACACTTTTTTTTCTGGGGAGAAAAAGCCCCCCAAATTTGGGGCCCCCCGGAACCCCCCTGTCAGGTAAGGCCCCCTAAATGGCCGGGGGCCAGATCCCCCCCGTAAAGCCAAAGGGAAGGGAAAATTAGCGGGTCCCCTCTTTCACAATTAATAGCTTGTCCCCCCCCCCCAATTTGGAAACCAAAAGGGGGGCCACCTGTTTTTTGGGTTACGCCTTTTTCTTTTCTTTCCGCCGCACCCATGGGTTAAAGTTGGTGCCGATCCTTGAAAAAATCCCAAACAAGACCACACCAAGCCACAACGCAGCTAGTTGGAGTTCCCCCCCCCAGGGGGGCCGTTTTGTTTTTGGAGGCGAATTAAACCCCAACAGTTTTAAACAAGGGAAAGGGAACTGGCCCCGTTTTTAAAGAATCCTCATGGGGAGGGGACACCACAGCAATCCACCCAATAGACCCCACCCACTTGGGGATGGGAAAGAAGAAACTGAACGCCCCCCGGGTTTGGCCCCCCCAGACCCGGACCCCCCCACCCAGCATGAGTTTGGTACCCGAATCCAGCGCCTTCCCCGCCCCAAAGTCCCCCGAGTTGGGTGGGTTTGGCAGAGGAGTACATTCACCATTCCATAAAAATTCCCCCAAAGCTTCGAAAGGATAAGTTGAAGCGGTGAGATAGAAGGGAGTGGGTAGTAGCCGAATTTCACCCCCCCCCCCCCGCCTGGTTGGGTTGGGCGAGAGGGACCTTTTTTCAGTTAAGATGTTCCCCCCATGGGTTTTTCGGAAAAAGACAGTCCCCCAGTGTCTTGATGAAAGCAACGAAGGTGGTGAGGCCCCCCAATGTCCCAGGTCCCCCCCCCCCCTAACTTTGTACCCCCCAAACAAATGGACGCCCACCTAAAAAAAACCCGGGTTTCCCCCCCTTTCTTTCCCCTAACATGGGTAAGTTCCCCTTCTTCCCGTAAAGAATGTATCCGCCCCACCTTGGGGTCCCCGGGGGATGAAAAAAAAATTTTCCCCCCCCGGGTTTGTTTTTCCTGCCCAAAAATGGGGACCCGCTTTTACAGTCCTTCGTTTTGGAAAAAAAAAAAAACCGAAAAAAAAAGGTCCCCGAAAAATGTTCCCGGTCCCCCCCCGTCCCCCCCCCAATTTTAACCAAACTTTTTAATCCAATAGCAAAAGTTTAAGGTTCTTTTCCCCTCCCCCGTCCCCTGCAGAACACTAAACCCATCCTTGGAAAAAAGCAGCAAAAAAAAAGAGATTTTTTGGGAAAAATTTAAAATCCATCCCACCCGGTTAATGTACTAACAAATTCACCCCCTCCGCCCCTGG
This sequence comes from Chionoecetes opilio, assembly GCA_016584305.1. NCBI lineage: Eukaryota > Metazoa > Arthropoda > Malacostraca > Decapoda > Majidae > Chionoecetes > Chionoecetes opilio. The sequence goes on along the minus strand of JACEEZ010006192.1, from coordinate 18,020 downwards.
CATTACCATCAACACTAACCCCCATTGATGGGGGCCCACAGCGAACAGAAAGCCTACAACTCAAAGACGCCTACCCTTGGGGGGGGGGATTTGGCCAAACCTGGGAAGCGGGGGTGTTTTTTTTTGTTTTTCAGAAGAAAAACAGTAAAAATGGTTTTTTTTTTTTTGCCCCCAACCAACTCGAACTCTAAGAAAAACCCGGGGTTTTTTTGGCCATAGGCAAACTCCCCTGGGAGGAAAACAAAAGGCCAAACACACGACATCCTTTAAAGCCCCGAAACTCCCAATACCAGAAAGGAGAATTGTGCCAATTAACGTGGTCCCTCCAATCAAGGCCGTGTCCGTTTTCAAAGCCCCCTTTTGTTATCAAAGGGTCGAAAAAAAATTGGTCCAACCCCACATTGGTTGTTTTTTTTGTTTTCGAGAGGCGAATGCCCCGCATAATGGAATGACTCTAAGGAAAAAAAAATCCCCCCCCCGCTTTTCCGTAGTTAAAAACTAAGTGATGCCTTTACGGAATCCCCACAACTGAGTAAAAACGGGGTATAAACAACCAAAATTTTTCCCCCGTTTCCAAAAAGAAGCCAATACCGTTCCCCGACTATTTTTAATTTAAACACCATTTTTTTGTTTTTCTAAATAACTTTTAAAAACACCCCACTGGAAAAGGTTTTAGGGATTATGGTGCCGGAAATTCGTCCTCTCCCCCGTCCGGTTAGTTGGGGAGGTGGTTCCCCCCCCCCCTTTCCCCGGGCCCTTAGGGATCGGGGAGGGAAAAAATCAACCACCCGCCGCACACAAAACACCCAGCCCCTACTTTAATTTGGGAAATGTTTTCCCTTTCCTTTTCCCTTTTTCCTTCCCCCCTTTTCCTTTTCTTCCCCCCTTTTTTTTTTCCCCCCTTCAAACTTCCCAGATCCTAATTAATAGTATGCCTCCCCAAAAAGAAATTCTAAGGAGGGCCCCCCTCATCCCTCTTAGATGAACCAGAGCCATTGGCCCAATGGTAAAAAAAAAAAAACACAATAAAATCCCTTGGGCCTTGGGGAAGTGTCCCAGCCCGGCCCCACCCTTTCATGGGCTTTGACAATAGCCCTCCACGAGGTTGTAAAAAAGAACATTGTAAGATTCCCCCCCTCCTCTTGGGATGAAAAATCCGTAGTGCCTCCTCCTTTGTTTTTTGTCTTGGCCCCCCCCCCCCCTCCCCCCACCGCCCGTCCACCCCTGTACCCCCCCCCCCCCCCCCCCCCCCCCTACAAAGCCCCACAACTTTTTGGGAGACGCAAAGGGGGTTTCTGTCCTGCCCGGGGCCCCCCAAAACCTTGACAACAAAAAAAATTGGGGAAACAAACCAAATTTCCTTCCTCTTCCCTAAACAATCCAAGGGAATTCTGGCCACCGAACAGGGGTGTTTCCATGTATCGATAGAAAACCCCTGGAGGGGACAGGATGGGGAATAAAAACCTTCCCCCCTCACCCTTTTTCCTCAACTCTTTTTCTTTGCCCAAACCCTTGGGGACCACCCGGGGGGTTAAAAGATGGCCCCCACAGATCGTACTTATTATAGCCACCTCCCGAGGAAGTTGTGAACGAGACTCCTTTCATAACCCGTTTCGGTTATTCCTACTCTTAAAACCTGTGAAAAGATATTTTTATTTTAAAAAGGTTCCCCCCAACCCCTAACTGAAGTTTTGGGCCCCCCGAAATGTAATTGGGCCGTCCCACAACCCCCCTTCCCCCAGCCACGGGGGCGGGAAGTGGGACCCTCCCTCGCTGCGTACAGGGGGAGGTCCCCCCCCCCACAACCCCCCTGAGTCCCCCCACCAACGGGAAAAAAAACAGGGTCGGGGGGAGAAAAGAAAAGAATACAATGGTCGGAGGGATGCCCCCCTCCAGCGAGGGCTCAATGCCCAAAATGGGGATTTTTTTCCCGAGAAGAACCCACAAAAGTTAAGTTTTCACTGGCGGCCTAGGGCCCCCCTCCATCTATTTTTTTGGAAAAGTCCATTCCTAAATAATTGAATGTTTTTTGTTTCAAAAACACACGCCCCTTTTTTGAAAGTCCCCCTTCCCAGTTTCCCCCCCCCCCCACCCCCCCTTGGGGGCCAACGAAGAAGAGTGGCCCACCAACAAACCATTTTTGTTGGGAGAAACCAATCGGAAAGGGGCGAGGGAACCCCTGAACCTGTTTTTTTTAAGTAGTATGGGATTAATGGTCCCACCTTTGTGTTTCCCCCCGAAAGAAGAAATCGTGCCACCCTCCCCCAGGGGAAAGAAAAAAAGGGGTCGAGGGGCTGAACCCCTTGGGGACTTTGCAAAGATGTAGTCCAATAGCAAAGTTCAATGTTTCCCCCCGTCCCCCTTCCACCCCCCCCCCCTTGGGAGAATTTGGGAAAAAATGTTGTTGGTTCTATTTTGTCCTTACTGTCTCCCCCCTCCCCTTTTCCTCCCCGTGTTTTAATATATTTATGTTTTGTTGCCATCTATAAGAGTTGGTTTTTTTTTTTTTTAGAAAGAGATCCACCGCGACCGATGTTTCCCTGGTGGAAAATTCCCCCCAACAGAAAAATGCCGCCCATTCATGTCCACCCCTCCCAAAGGAAAGAAAACAAAAATGGACCGGGGAAGGCCCCCCTTGGCCCCGGATAGAAATTCCCCTCAAAAAATTCATTTGGCGAGGTTTATGGTCCGTTTCCCATTTTGGGCAGGCAAGGATATATTGAGCAGAACAGTGGGGGGGTTTAAAGGTGTCCTTGTGGCAAAATGGATAATACGAAACCTGGCTACAGCCCTGCAGGGTGGGATTTGGGCAAGCGGGAATGACAAGTTAAGGGGACAAAATCCGACCCGATGGGTTAAAAAGGAGGGCCACAACCCCTGTGGAAAGACCACTAAAGCCACCACCTGCCGTTGGGAGGAATGGTTTTTTTGGGGGGTGGGTGGGACAGGTAAAAAATAAAAACCTGTCCCGGGCAGAGAACCCTGTTGTTCCCCCTGCCCCCATCAAATTGTTTTTTTCCTTTTCTTTTTGTACAAAACAAAATATTTTTTCTGGGTTCCCCCCAAACTCGTTTTATTTTTTTTTTTTTGAAAAAATGAGAAAAAGGAACCTGGTTTTTTTTTCCCCCTCCCCCAAATTTTGGGGGGGGCAACGTAAATCCACGAATAATTCCCATTGGAGGATTGAAAGATGTGTTAATTTGTCCGCGTTGCCTGGGAAAGTGTTTGATGGCAGAAAGCCTATAACGGCTTGGTTAAGTAAAACGCTTTTGCGCCTAATTTTTTGAAAAAGCCCACAGCATCCTTTTGTTCTTTTCTTGGTGGTTTGTTGGTAAAGAAGAATGTAAAAAAACTACTTTTTCTTTTCTGGTAACATTTCCTTTCCCCCCCGAAAATGGTTTCGGTTTTTGGGGACTCCCCGCCCCCCCTTTGACCGTTAACACCGGCCCCCGGTTTTTGAAAAATCCGGGGTTTCCTTTCCAATACGAGGACCCCCCCGCCCCGGGGGCGCAAGTGTAATAAGTACCGTACCTCCCTCCACCAAAGATGCCGATTTACTGAACGGGATTGATTTTTAAACCACTCTTCTAGTTTTACGGAATAGCCTTTTTTCCCGAAACGAGGGTCCTTTGAAAGATTTGGCGTTTTCAAAGCCAATGGCTATTCCAAACTGCTGTTTTTTGGGTGTTGTCCATAAAGTTTTTGAATGGGACAAACCCTTTCGTCGCCAATCCAGCACTGTGGAAGTAGAGCTGTGGGGTTCACCCACGCTCCCTAGCCGCCTTCAAGGGGTGGGTACAGGGGGCCAGGTGATTTTTAGGGAAGTCAAACGTCCCCCAAGTTACTCCCACACCTTAAATCAGTAAAAGGTTGGTAATCCTGTACGCCAACGTTCCCTCACCTTCTGCCCCTCAGCAATTTGATATTTTATCCGCAAAGGGCGCCCCCACTGAACCCCTCCCTAAGGAAAACCCTTCAGTTGGAACCGTGCGAGTTTTTCCGCTTTCTGAGAGAACCTTCCCCCTTGTAGGAAATGGGGAAAATTTTCTGGGAGCCCCCTCTTTAGGGAGGACAGTCAACTATTGTCCTAAATTTTTTTTTTTCCCGCCGAGCCGGCAATGCAACTACAACGAAGGAAAGGTGGTTGGAGGCTTTTTTTTCAATTTTAGAGAGGAGGTCAGCAAGAACCTTCCCACAATAAAATTACCCACCACCACCACGCAAAGTAAGCGGAGAAACCATTATTCCCCCCTTTCTTGGGATGGGATTGGGGGGTTGTTTTTTTAAGGGTTTTGTTTTAAGAAAGAAAAATGTGGGTGGGGTGGAAACCTGTAAAGGACAGTGCTGGATTAGCCCGTCCCCCCCCTTAAGAAGACAGGGGCAGCACCCAGCCCATCACGGCCCGGGATGCCGTAGTTCCCCCCCTTTGGCCGTGTCCTCCCTCCCCTCTCGCCTGCTTTGGGTTTTCCCCTGGTGGGGGAAAATGTTCCCCCTTCTTTTCTTGGGCCGCTACCCAAGACTGAATTAAATTGGGGGAAAGGTTGGCCAATTAAAAGGGAAAAGGTTCCCCTTTTCCTTCCCTAATTTAAATAATAAGTCCCCCCACCCCAAACTGGTACACGGGGAAACCCTTCGGGGTTGGGTGGGATCAACACCGGCAAAAAATGGAAGCAGGTTAAAAGGGAGGTTTTTTTGGACCCGTTAACAGGTCCCCGCGCTGTGGCGATGGGAACCCAACGCCGAGGCATCGACCAACAGCGAAGAGGGGGATTTACAAAAAAATTTTTTTTTTTTTTGGGGCCCGTTTGCCCAAAAAGGCTGTAAGCCACTCACAAATAGCCACTGCATAGGGCGGGGGGGTTTCCCCCGAAAATAAAGGACTTTTTGTTTAATTTTTAGAGACTGGGGGGGGCGATTTTTTCCCTGATGGGAATCGGGGGAGAAAACCTTGTTGAATCCAAATAAAGAAAAGAGTTATAATGAATCATGTTTTTTTTGCTTCCCCTGACCTTGATTAGGCCCCCCTGTTTGTTTTTTGGAAAAAAAAACTTTTTTTCCCGGGCACTCAAAATGTTTTTACGTAAATTTTTTTACTTGGCCCTCCCGAAAAAAAACCCCCTCCAAAAAGTCAGCTCCCTTCCCCCCCCCCCCGTAAAGTTTTGTTTAAGAAACTACGCCTTTTAACTTGGTTTATTTTTGAACTTTTTGGGGAATGGAGGGTTTTGTGAATGTATCCGAAAAAAATGGCTTTTCCCCTTCCGTGTTGTTTGCCGTGCCCCCCATGGTGGGAAAGATGGCAAATCCCCGAGCCTGGAGTTCAGGGTACCCCCCCCCCCTTTTGGCACCCTCCGGAACAAATTTCAAGGAAAACCCCCCCCCCTTGCCAGATACCTTTTTTTTTCCCAGGTTGCCCCTCCCGGGATCAGTTTTCCAAATTTCCCTTTCTTCTAGGTACACAAACCCGCGCGGCAAGGAAACAGTTTGCCACCCACCCTTTCCCCTTATAATTAAAGCCCCACCGTACCAAGAAGGTGGGGTGGTAGGGTGGCCCCTTGTGGGCGGAAACAAGGTTGGAAGTTAAAAAAGTTGGTTGTTTAAGTTTTTCCCTCAAAAGTGGTTTTTTTTGGGGAAAATGGTAAGGTTCCCCCCCCCCCCACCCCATCCAGGGCCCCCCGTCCACCCCCCTCCCAAAACATTTTACCCCGGGAGCCAAAATGAGTTTTTTCGGGCTTCTGGGGTAATGTCCCCCCCCCACACCTGTCCAACCCAACGCCCCTCGCTGCTTTCCCCCAATTTTCCCCCCCCCATCTTTTGTGGCTTTTGTTCCCCCCCTCAATAAAGGCAGAGTAAGCATCAATCCTGCGCAGCAGCAAAATTTTTATGGTAGCCCACCTATTTTTTGATTGTCCCATTTTGTCACATAAATTAAGATACTGGATGCGGGCCCGAACCCCACAAACCATAGAAAGCCCACCTTGAAAAAATATTCCAATGTAATTGGCCTCTTGTAATTGAAACAAGGCCCCCTGGGGAACCCCAACGTTGGACCCCCAGATAGCCCCAAGGTGTCCCACCGGAGGAAAGTGCCCCCACCGAAGGTGGCCCCAGGCTTTCGGTCCCACACACCCACCCTTCAAGTCCCGTGTCCCCACCCTGCGTCCCCTTTGAATCGGGGGGAAAAACCGCCCCAAGAACCGGGGGAGCTTGAGGAGAAAGGGGAAGGGAAGGGGGCCCCGGCCCCCCTGTGACGCTTTCGTTGCCCCCCACGTACCCCCCCCCCCCCGGGCCCCCCTGGAAAAAGGCCGCGCCAGAGTGGCAAAATGTGAAAGCGGAATTCCAAAAATGGGAGAATTCGAGACAAGCCGGACTTCCCCAAGGAAAAGAGGCCCAGGCCGGGTGGGGTAAATTTTTTTTAGTTTTTTATAAACAAAACAAAATTTTAACTTTCACTCCCACCCACGCCCCTCCCCCCCACCCCCACCACGGAAGCCCCCCAAGAGGGGAAAAGTTTTTGTCCACTTGTTGGGTCAACGGGAACCCCCACACCCCAACCAGCCTCAAGGGGGGTTTAGCCAGGGAAAGTAACGCTTTCGGTTTTGCCCTAGTGTGGGGGGGAGTTGTGGGGTGCAGCCCCCCCGCGGGAACCGATGCGGTGGCCCCCCCCCACCCATGCAGCCCTCCCCCCCCGCTTGGCCCCCTAAGCCCCAACTCCAAATGAAAACACCCAGCCGAAATTTTTGATTCCCAGCCGGTGGCCACACCTGGGACCCCCTCCCCCGGCCGCACTTACCCCCCCAACCCCCCCCCCTACCAAAGGAAAAGCGGTGGTTTTTTGCCCCACACCGAAGGGGAAACTACAAACCAACCCCGCCCCCCCGCCCCGGTGTGGACATCAAACTCCCAGATAAGAAGGTCGCGTGCCCCCCGGGGGGGAATAATACAGGATGCCAACGGCAACTGGCAAACAACCGTGGGGGAGGCCGGGGGTAGCGGTGTTGGGAAAAAGTAAAATAAAAAAAGGGGAAGGAAAGAATCCCCGTGGGAAGACGGGAAAAAGAGAAAGGGGTCCCCACCTTCCAAACCGGGGCCCTAGAAAATCCGCCCCCCCCTAAGAAAAAGGAAAGCAAAAAGGGGGGAGGGAAGCCAATAAAAGGGCCGAAACCAATCACCCGGAAGGCTTTCCCCCACCCTCCCAGTGGACACGAAAGGGGGGGAAAGCGTGCCACCTTTGGTCCCCACCCGAGGCCCCCCGACGGCCCCACCGACACCCACCCCAATTGGCAAAGGCAAGGCCCCCCGCCCCACAGAAAGTATGGTGGGCGCACGGTTCCCCCCCCGACCCCAACGCTTTTCAAGCCCCCCCCCGCCAAACCCACGCAACAAATGGTTTGACCTCCCCCCAAAAAGACAAGCGGGGAAAAAACGCCGTTTGTGGAAGAGAAAAGGGAAACCCCCCCTAAGTTTTCCACCCCCTCCCCAATTTGTTGGCCCCAAACGTAAATCCCAACGCATATTTCCTTGGATGGAAAATTGGAAAAGAATTGGTTTGTTATTTTCGTGGTGCGTGAAATATGAATGCAGAAAAGCCCCCCTTAAAAACGGCACCCCCTTTGGTTTATAAAAAAAACACCGACCCCCACTGGCGACCCCGTTGGCGCCCATTTTTGAAAGCCCAGCATCTTTGTTTTTCCTGTGGTGGTTTTTTTTGTTAGAAAATAAGTGGTAAAAAAAAACTAACTTTTTTTTATGTAAAACATTTCCCCAGAATGTTGTCCGGTTTTTTTTTTTTTTTTATTTTTTTTTTTGCCGCTTTGCCGGTAACATACCACCCCGGCGTGGGTGGGAAAAATCGGGGTTCCCTTCAGTTACGAAGGAAACCACCGCGGCAGTTAGTAAAAAAAGAGAAACCCCGTAAATTCAACCCCACGCCAAAGATTGTTTAAAGAGAATTGTTACTGAACAGAAAGATTTTTACCAATTTCTAAGTTGTTTAACTGATAGCTTCCCCCGAAAACGAGGGGTCCCTTTTTGAAAGATTTTGCTTTTAATCAGCCCCCAAATGGGCTATTCCACTTACTTTGTGTGTCCATAAGTTTTTTTTTGGTGAAAAGAAACACAACCTTTCCCGCCCCTTCCAGCCGTGGGTTGTTTTTGAAATCTTTTGTGTTCCCCCCCGCCCCTTTAGCCCGCGTTCAGGTGGGGGGGTATAAACAGGGCCAAGTGAAAATAATTTTTAAAAGTTAGGGGTTACCCCCCACACGTCCCCCCCCAGTTTGAACTCCCACACCCCTATTCAGTAAAAAAGGTGGTGTATTCTTAAAAACGCCAAAAAAGTTGGGAGACCCTCCCCACAGTGAGTCCACTAAGGGACCTTACCTAGAAAAATGGCTTTTTTTTTTTTTTTTTCTTTCCCCCTTTCCCCCCCCCCCGTTGGGTGTTGGTGGTGGGGGGGCTGGGGGGTGCAATGGCCCCCCGGCCCCACAAAGAAACCTCCCCAACTTAAGGAAAAGAAAAAATATGTTGGGGGGGTGGTTGGGGACCCTGCCCCCCCCCCCCCCCCCAAAAGATGGGGTTTGTTAAGAAAAGCAACAACCAGAAGCCATCCCCCGCGGGAATGGCTTAAAGGGTTTCCACCTGCCTTATACCCTCCCCCCGCCCCCCCCCTGGACTTGGTCCCTGGTGGGGGTGAAAAAAAAGTTCTTCCTTTCCCCTGGGCGCCTTTCCCAAGGAACTGGGAAATTAAATTTGGGGGAGTTTGGCCCCAAAGAAAGGGATGTTCCCCCAACCCCCCTTTTTTTTTTCTTCTAATTTTTTTAAATAAAGTCCCCCAACCCCCCCCAACCAAAATTGTTGTCCCCCCCCCGGGAAACTCCGGTTTGGGGTTAAAAATTTCCAGGCACCGGCAAAAAAGGTGGGGTGGAAAACGGCCAAGTAAAAGGGATTTTTTGAACGTACCAGGTTCCCCCCCCAACTTGGTGGGCCAATGGGAAAAACCCAACGCCCCCACCCGATCTCCGAACCAACAGCGAGGGAGGGGGAAAAAATTTTACAAATTTTTTTTATTTTTGCCCGTGGCCCCCAAAAGCTGTCACTCAAAGCCTGCAAACTAGGGCCCCCGGTTCCGGATAAAGGGACTTTTTATCCGTGTTAGAAGAACTGCCCAACCTTGGGGAAAACCGATCCCCTGGAAAATGGGAGATCGGGGAAGACCACCTTGAGTCCGTAGAACGTGATAATGATCATTGTTTTTTTTTGGCCCTTGCCCACTGCCCCTTCCCTGAACCCCCCTTAAAATAGAAACCTGTTTTTTTTGAACAACTTTTTTTCCGGGCCACAAGTGGTTTTGTAGTATTTTTCCTTGTTTCCCTTGCCCCCTCCGTCCCCCCCGAAAAACCTCAAAAGGGTCCCACCCGTTTAAGTTGGTCAGAAAACTAATTTAACTAACTCCCCCCCCTTTTTTGCTGGGGTAATTGGAAATTTTTTTGGATGAGGGTTTTGGATGGTATCCAAAAATGCCTTTTCCCCCTTCACCCCCCCCCCTTCGGGGTGATGGTGGCAAAAATGGGGTTGGGAAAAAAAACAAAGAGGGCATCCCCCGCAAGCCCCCTGGGAATAAATACGGGTCCCCCACTTGGGTTATCCGGGAATTTTAGACCCCCCCCCCCTGGCCCCATACCGTTTTTTTTCATTTTGGCCCCCCCCCCCTCCTTTTCACCCCCCCCCCGGGGAAATCAACTTTTCCCAATTTTCTGTTTCCTCCTCAAATACCCCGCCCCCCGTCAAGGAAAAAGTTGTGCCAACCCACTTTTCCTCTTATAATTACGCCCACTTAAGCAAACGCAAGTAGGGGTGGGCCCTGTGTGCCGGAACAACCAGGTGGAGTAGATGTTTTTATGTTTCCTCAAAAGTGTTTGGGAATGGTAGTCCCCCCCCCCCCACCCATTCATGGCCCCGTCTCCAACATTTTTACAGACGACAAATCAGACATATTCGGACTTCCAAAATTGTACATCCCACTTTGGGTGGTTTGGGGCCTCCTCATAAGCAAAGAAGGAAAATGCCAAATCAAATCCCCACCTGCTTGCAACGCAAAATTTATGGGTAGCAACCTATTTTGATTTTTCCAGCCCCCATTTTTCCATCAAAATAAAAGAAACGGGATCTGGGCCGGGGGCGAAACAACCCACACCCAAAAAGCCCCCTTGTGGGAAATATCCAAAAATGGCCAATTGCCCCCGCTCTGTATGAAACAAAGCCCCCCTGGGTACACGTGGGAACAGAAATCCAGGTGTCCCCAACCACCTTTTGACAGTGCCCCCCGAGGGGCCAGGGTCGTTCACCCCCTCCCTCCAATCCCCCTGGGTCTTCCGTCCCTTGAATGCGCCGGGGGGGACCCGCCCAGGAAACCGGGGGAAAACTGAGGGCTGTGAAAGGGCGGGCCGTTGGGACCCCCCCTGGGCCCCCCCCCCCGCCGTTACCCCCGTCCGGTGCCCAACCGGGGGTCGGCCCCCCCTGGGAAAAAGGCGCCCCCCAAGAAGTTGGGGGGCAAAATGGGTGAGAGTAATTTTTCCCAATGTGTGAAGACGTCCGAAGGACCAAAGCGGAACCGTCAGGGAGAGAGGCGGAGGCCCGGGGGGGTAACAAATTTCTTTTAAGTCTTTGTTAAATACATAAAACCCAAAAACAATTTTACTTCCCCACTTTTCCCCCCCGGGCCACCCCCCCCACCACCAAACCGTACGAAAATTTGGCCCGAAGGTTTTCCCCCCCCCCCCCCCTCCCCCCACAAACCCCTATAGGAAAACACCCCCCAAAACAAACAAAGCCCAATTGAAATTTAAAGCCCCATGGCGGATTAGCCAATCTTTCAAGAAAAAAAAAACCACCCTCCCGTCTACGGGAGTTAAAATCAGGTTAAAAAAAAACCCCCTAGAGTGTTGTAAATTCCCAAATCCCCTGGTCCAGTACATCGGCAATCCCTTTGGTGGGACAATACCGGTATCTACTACCCTGCCCGCGGGGTTCCCCTCGTCATGAGACCCCCCCGATTTCTTCACCCTCCCCCGGGAATAAATACGCCAAACCCGCCCCAACCGAACTCCCTGGGGAAGTTAAGGAACACGTAAATTTTACAAACCATCTTCCTACCAACAACAAGAAAAAAACAGAAAATTCTGGGGCCCCCTCTCCAAATTAACGTCAACATCGGGTCCACTCCCAAGCCCGGTAACAGGCTTTTCTACTTCCCCTTTTTTTCCCTTACTGCATCGTCCCCCCCCTTTAATCACGGGGCCCCCCAAAACGAAAATACATCTTACAATCCCTCCCAAAACTTGTAGTAACTGCAAAAATGAAGTAGGTGAAAAATATTTTTTATGGAAAGAAATGTGGGTTTGGTGAAACAGCATGAAAAATTTTGGGCCAGACAATTTAAAAAACGTGCTTTTGGGAAGGGAAAATATTTGGCTTATAGGGGGCCCCATTCCAGAAATTACTTCCATTGGATGCCGGAGTGGGGCCACCCTGCCCATTTTAACAATGAAATGGCCTCCCAAAATAATCCTTCCTCGGGAATGATGTTGTGTATCCGACCCATAGCCATGGGTGCTCCCCCCTTGTTTTGCCTCTTTTTATGTTTTTTTTTCGCTTACGTTTTTTTTTTTCCCCTCCTTCTCCCCTCCCTAGTTTTTTTTCTGTCTTACCTAGTGGGCAATATGTACAATTTGTTTTTTGGGGTTTACAATAGCATGTTGGGGGTAAATTTGTCCACCCCAAGAATAATTCGACAAATAAAAAATACCAATTTTTTGTTTAATTATTATTTTTTGGAGGGGGGAGGCCAGAAGGCGCACATTGAATTTGGCTTGTGAAATTATGGCCTTTTGGATTCCCAGGGGGAATGTGGCAGGTTTTTTTTTTTTTTTTTGTTAGCTGTGGAATTTTGTTCAATTTAATTTAATAAGAAACTTCCCCCAGCCTAACTTTAAAAATAATCACTTTTTTCCCCCCCACATCTTTTTTTTTTGGGAAAAATTAGGGACCATATTTCTTGTCCTTCCTGCCCGTTTTTCCACCAGGCGGTGACCAAAAATGGCCCCCCCCCCCCAAAGGTTAACAGGGTTGGTTGGATCCCCCCTACACCCCGGGAAAAAAAACTCCAAACACAAGGTGGTTCCCCCCCCCTAGAAACTGACCACTGGAAGCAAAGGGGGCGTTTTGTCTTTGTCAGGAAGACAACGTCCAAGAGGGTGCTTTTCCACTGTTTCCCCAAGCCGAGGTCCTAAACACTGTTGCCACAAACAGGGAGCAGGGGGTACCAAGACAAAATTGCTGGAGCCCTTTTCTTTGTTAGGTTTTTGGACAAGGATTTGGGGGTGGGGGCCTTTGTTTTTTCCCACATAAAAAATCAAAATTCTTTTTCCCAAGGGCCTTTGATGATGGGGACTGGCCAAAAAGAAATTATGAAAAGGAAAAACCTAAACCGCGGGGGCACAAAAGGACCCCCAAATGTGGCCCCCCCACCGAACTCATGTAGGACTCTCCCTAAAAAAACAAACAAGAACAAAACTAAACAAAGCCGTTGGGGCAGAGAAGCGTAAAAAAGAAAACCCCCCCAGAAAGATGCACTGCCCTGATGACCCCCTGTCTTGCTTGAATAGCTTCAAAAGGAAGTTTCACGTCCGACCAAGAAGGTTGGCCTTTGGTAAATAAAAAAGTTGTGGCCTTTCCCAGTGGGGTGGCCTTTTCCCCCGCTTTCCCCCCCGCCGAACCATGCTTCCCTTTCCCTTGTGGACAAACCCCTGCCCCAGAATATGAGAAAGTTTCCCACCCCCCCCTTTGACTCTGAAAAAGCTCAAACATTTTGGGGCTGTTGGATTATCCAATATAAGATCCTCTGTAAAAACGGTTTTTTGAAAAAAAAACCACCGAATGCCACCATTTTTATAAGGTCCCCGTTAATATTAAAACCCCACCGCGGTAAAATGGCACCAACCATTTGTAAGTCCCCGGGTAAAAATTGGTAAGAAAGAACCCCCTTAATCCTGGTAATGAGTTAAAATTTTTGTAACCTTCCAGCCTTTGTACACATTTTATTTTAGAAAGGTCCCCCAGTTAAAGGAAAGCGGTAAAAAGAGAATTCAACAACCAGGTTAACAATGAAAATGGATCCCCCCCCCTATATTTGAGCAAAAAAAACAAAGCCCCGGGAAAGGGGTTGGGGGGTCCCGGAAATGGGGGCCCCCGGTTGAGCCAGAGCGTGGGGGGTGGTGTTTTTTTTTTTTTTTTTTTTTGGTTAACGTCCCGGAAAAATGTTTCCCGAGGTCCCCCTTTCCTTCTCTCCTGGCCTTATTTTTCCTGTTTCCTTTTTCTATCCTCGATGGGAAGTGTTATTATTGTTGTTTTTCTCCCCTTTGTTGGATAACTTTGAAATAATGGGGAATTAACACCTGCCCAACAATGCTGAATTTCCATAAAACAGTCCCCCCCCCTTTTGGCCCTAACTTTGGGATCAAGGGGCGTTTGTGAAAAATGCAAAGCTAAGAAACCCCAATGGGGTTTCCCCCAAACGGAACGAAAAGATAAAAAGGCGGGAAAAAAGATTTAAAACCGTATAAATTATATAAATAACTTTTTACATAGATTATAATATTATTAAATTTTTCTTTTAAATAATTGTGTTTTTTTTTTTCCACCCCCTAAAAAAATAACCACTGATTCTTTTGATTGTTTAAGTAACAATGAAAAAAATATAAATGTATGGTAGTTTTGTGGTATTAATTTGGTTTTTTTTACACTTTGGTGGGGCGGAAATAATAGGTTTTTTTTTGTAAATTCACCAAATAAAATAATAGGTGGGCTGCAACAGTTTAAATTCAATAATCAAATGGTTAGGAGTGGATAACTGAGAACCTGAACATTGCCCCTCGGGGGGCCCCCCCGCTTATATAATTTTTTGGTCCCTCAAATTAGTCCCCACATAAGGAAAACTTTAGTCTTTTTAGGGAAAAATTAAACAAATGGTAAAACACCCCTAAAAAAACCCTAAAGGGGCCTAAATACTATATAAAATAATAACCCTATAAAACTTTCCCCAAAAAGCATTAATTTCCTAAATCGCCTAAAAAAGTGGAGTAAAACCTCCCCCCTGAACTTAAATACGCAGAAAAAATTAAATGGAAAACAATGGGATTACCAATGAGGTTTTCAACCATCAAAGAAAAAAAATGAACCCCATGGCCCCCCGAAAGTAAAAAAAAAATTTAATTATACATATTTGTGTTCATTAAACTAAAGTAAAAAAAAAAAAAATGGGGGTTTACACATCCCAAATTGGGTGTCAAAAACAGTAATCCCCTATTTAATAAATTGTTTTTATTAAAAAGTGGTTAAGGGTGGTACAAAGCATTTGTAACGTGGTTAAAAAAACCCCCGGGTAGACTGTAAAGCTAGCAACTCCCAACTGTCCCCAGCCTTAAAGGTTAAAAAGCCTTGGTTGGAAAAAAAGTTACAGGGGAAAAAAATTGAAACCTTAAAATTTCAAGTAAAAAGGAAAAAAATTGGTAAAACCCTTAAAATTTCAAGTAAAACGTTGTAAAAAAACCCCTGAATGAATTTTTCCCCCCCCAAGTAAGACCCTGGTAAGAAAAGCGCTGGCTGGGCCCGTGTGTGGGCAATAGTAAATAACAATTAATTAGTAAAACCTTACTATTAAAAATTTAAGTACTTGCGTCCAAGTAAATCAAGTGAAGGGAAACTGTAAAGAAAAAACAAATAATAAGGTAAAAAATTGACCAAATAACTTCATCACGCCCCTGATACAATCTGTGTGGGGTGTTAAAAACCGGTTGTGGGGTAACTGTGTGGTGTAAGGTAACCTAGTACAAATAATGTTTAAAATAATAATTAATATGTAATAGTCAAAATGGTAATTTTTAAACTAGGGTGTATAAAACATCCGCCTGTATACACATAAAAATGTGGGGGGTTTGCCCCCCCAAAATTGGTTGGTGGGTTAAGGCAAAAGCCTTAAAATTTGCGACCCAAAACACTCAATTTTCCATAAAATGTTTAAAAAATATTGCCCCAAAAAGTTTATTGGGTGGAAAAAATAAATTGAAACCCCCATCAAAAGCGAGTGGGTAAAAAACCCTTGGAACCCCTGGGGGCAAAAGATGAAAAAAAAACCTGACTGAAAATTTTAAATTCAATTTTCGCCCACATTTTGGGGCGGAACAATGTTTAAAACACATGAAAAATAAGAAATAGGGTTTTTTTTTTTTCTCCTGGTTGGGGGGTCCCCCCAAATTCCAAATATTTTTTTTTCCCGGAGGTTCTGTAATTAAAGCAAAAACAAGGTAGTCCCCCATTCCCCCCCTAAAAACTTTCCTTCTGCGAGTTTTTTGGGAAATTTGGTTTATTTTTAGTTAATTAAAATTTTGAATAAACCATGGTTTTTAGTTTTTGTAGTTGTACCTAGTCATACATGTGGTGAGCAAGAATGTAGGTTTTTTGTTCAAAAAGATTATGGTTGGGGGGGGGATTTACCGATAAACCGGTCCCAACGTGACCAAATCATGCAGAATTTGTTGTTAAAAAGAAAAAAGTTTTATAGCGTAACTTTGGCTTTTTGTGGGGTCCCCCAAATTGCCATAAAGTTAACCTATTTTAATAACATGGATTAGTAATTTGTACAAACCAATCCCCTATCAATTCAAGTTATGATCGTGGGTAACAAAAAAACCAAACAGGAAAAAGTAAACAGTAAAAGAAAAAAAATTCATTCCCCTGGTAGTGAATGTAATTTTTTCCCATGGGTATACCTTAAAGTTTTTTTATGCCATGCCAGTTTTGTTTTTTTTTTTTGAGTGTTTATCAAATGCAGTTAATCGGTAAAAAGGATGTAATTCAAGGGAAAAATATGGTTCAAAATTTAATGCCAACAAATAAAGTGGTGGGGTTGTTTTTTTTTAACGTTATCTCAATGCAAGTAAAAAAAAAAAGTAAAATGTATGGGTAAACAAAAAATGAGGTTTTTAGTTAAAAATGTTAAAATGGGTTAAATACCAATTAACATGTCATGCCCAGTCAATTAATGTAATTTCCAACATTTAAGTGTGCCGTTAAGAATTTTCTCCTTCCCCCCTTTTTTTTAAAAAATTGGAGGAAAAAAAATGGTAAGGTAAAATAATGTTCCCCCATGCCAATGGGGGGGATAAGTGGTAATAAATTTCCCCCCTTTGCAATTTGAGGAAAGTAAACTAAAATATTGTCATGCAACAATACGTGGCGAATAAACTTTCCACCTTGAATTGTGGTGGAAAATTGTTAAAGTAAAATTAAAACAATTATATAATGCCTTCCTGGCACGTTGGTGGGGGCAACTTTAACTCCTAATAAAATAGTAAATTCCCTAATGTGGGAGAAAGAAGTTTTTTATTTTATCTGTTTCACATACAATTGTTTGGTTTCATATCGTGGCTAGAGTTTTTTTTTAACAAAAGGTTTAAAAATGCAATTATATTCTTTTTTTCTAATAGTTTTTGGGTAAGAATAAGGGGTTGGTAGCCTGTAAACAAAAACCCCAAAAAAAAAATATTCCCCGTAAACAATCATGGTTTTTAAAAAACGTAAAATTTTTTTTCAAGAAGTGGGTAAAATCACATTGGCTTTTTTTTTTTGGGTGGTTTTGGTGGGGTAGACATTTTGTTCCCCAAAAAAATAGAAACAACCCACACAAATCAAAATTCCCACGAAAATTAACATGGTAATTGTAAAATAATCAGGTGAAAACTGATATAAAAAATGTAATGATATGGAATGGTATGGAATGGTAATGGACACTACTGTTTTTCCGTTGTGTGATCGCAATTTGGTGACGGTAATCATTGTAGCAGTGTGTGTGTCATCATTAACTACAGGTGTGTGTCCTGTGTATCAAAATTAGTGTTTGGTAAAGCATCAATCTGTATCTAATCCTCTAGTTACTCGAAAAGTTTTTATTCGCGACCTGTATGTAGTAAGACGTCTCAAACTAAACAATCACGAAAAAAAAAAACAGAGAACATTACAGGAATCAGGGTTCAGGAATCGGTAACACTGAACTGTGACAGTGACTGACATTGCTCGCTCGGGCACGCTAGTTAATGCATTTATGTCAATCTCAGGAGCTTGCACTGGTGCAGTAGTAATGTATGAACTCATAAAGTAGTAACAGTAGTAGAAAGGTGCACTCATAAAAAGTGGTAATTCAGTAGTAAATGTGCACTCGTAAGAGGTTATGTCTCCAGAAATTGTAATATATGCATTTACTTTGAAAAAAAAAATAGTGTGGGAAAATACCGTGATCTAAAAATTATATATATAAGTGTCCTGACGGTGTCTGAACAGAAATTACTCACGTAGCCATTCGTATAATAAACGTAAATGTATGTTTTTAAAAATAGCACTATAATATTTCTAACGTTTGAAATTGTCCGCGTGTATGTGAAAAATCACTGTGTTAACTCGAAATGTACCTGCTCACCTAAAAACTGTAAAACAATTACTTAGCTGGTAGCTACTCGTATTGGTGTGTATGTATAGGTGAGGTCCAGGTGAGTGAAGGATGAACACAGCGTGGATGAGTGCCAGGATGACGGATGTAGTACAGTCACCGGAGATATACACATTCTGTCAAAAGAAGAAAATCTAAGAAAAAAAAAATAAAATAACATATTAAGACACAAATAACAAATTATGAATATAAATACTCAGACATTTGTGTGGTTGATGGCACGCGCTCAAGTTCCGTAGCTGAGGAACGGCTGGTAGTGGGGTAGTAGTGTAGTGACACTGGGTTAGGGTAGTGTCAAGTCAGCATTTTTGTGAGGGCGGTATGGTGTTGGTCTGTGGTCAGCGGAATGCTCGGCAGGCAGGAGGTGGTGTTGTCTGGTTGCTGTGTTGCTGTGTAGCGGGAGGGGTATCTGTGTTTGCCTGGCCATGAGACGATGAGGTTTTTTCAAATTTACTTTTTTGGATAC
>JACEEZ010006191.1:57886-90394 GCA_016584305.1 Chionoecetes opilio | reverse complement strand
CCCATAAGGATAGAAGAATTACACAATAACAAAAAAGAAGGTATATTGTATCTGTAAGAAACAATCCAGCGTAGAGGAGGCCAAGAGGGCGCCCCGCCCACAAGGCTCGTGGTTAGGGCAAGTTGATGTTTCCTGTTGAGAGTTGCTTGGTATGGGAAAGGAGCCTGCATGGGGACTCGCGCGTTGTGACCCCCGAGAGCGGCGTCGTAGGGTGGGCGAGGCAACATGCCCCCCGGCGTATGCCCCCAATGATTGATTGATTGATTGCTAGGTATAGTCTATTCACTTAAGCTGGATTCTTGGTAGCTGCTCGCTGCCTAGACGAGTTTGTAAGGACGTCGCTGATTGGCTGATAGACTCGGGCTGGGTGGTGATGGTGGTGGTACCGCAACCCAAAACCCTTGCCTTGCCTTAGAAAAATATTCGTATTTCTTGGCTTTACTCATCTCTTACACAAGATAGGCCTATTTTGTTTGCATCAGTGAATCAGGCAGTGATTGTTCAACAACAACACGCCATTCATAACTCAATAGGGTAAAAAATAAAGTCATGACTGACTATCACAAGAGTAGGCGGACTTTTAGGTTTTCAGTGCATTGAAATGTTGTACTCCTACCCGATATTACCAAACTACCAGATGATATTTATGAAAGCTGAGCCTACCATCGTGTTCATAATACATTGCTGCATATCATGAGCATAAAAAAATTACACTAAGATTACACTAATATTAAGATAATTGAAGGAAAGTAAAAGAGTGTATAAACATTTTTTCTTGCTTATTTTGCTTCAACTCGCTGTAACTCTATAAATTTTGGTTGCATTCAATTTTCAAGAACTGTTTCAAAATCCTTATACTTTTCCGCTTCCTGTGGTATGTAGCACGTACCAATAAGGAAAAGAGTAGGTGGTCAAAATGGCTAAGAAAGTTAAACTACTACTGCAAACTGGCACAGTGACGGGTGAGCATTGCTCCTATACAGAAGAGACTTTTTCTCGGGAGAGCTATCAGAGGCTCCACCCGTCACGGCACCAGTTTGAAACAGTTTAACTTTCTTAGCCATTTTGACCACCTACTCTTTTCCTTATTGGTACGTGCTACATACCACAGGAAGCGGAAAAGTATAAGGATTTTGAAACAGTTCTTGAAAATTGAATGCAACCAAAATTTATAGAGTTACAGCGAGTTGAAGCAAAATAAGCAAGAAAAAATGTTTATACACTCTTTTACTTTCCTTCAATTATCTTAATATTAGTGTAGTCTTAGTGTAATTTTTTTATACTCATGATATGCAGCAATGTATTATGAACACGATGGTAGGGAACTATGTGGGTCCCACATAGTTTTTCTCAATTTTTTATTTTTTTTAGATTGATTATAATCAATCCAAAACAAATTAAAATTGAGAAAAAAATCCTAATTTTGAAAAAAAAAAAACAAAATGGCTAAGAAAGTTAAACTGTTTCAAACGGGTGCCCACATGGGGTCCATAAAGCTGCCCACATAAGACATGCATCCCAATATTGGTGGGCGGGGTTAGGCCGAAACTTGCAAATATGAATAGCATTATTATATATTGTTAAAGGGTTTTTAAAAAGATTTTAATATACAAAAAAAAATTTAAATCTTACCTTTTTGAAATCTGTAAGGTTTTACTTTTTTTGGCATAAATTAACTATTATGTCCAAATTGCCTTTAGCAATAAAAAATGCATCTTTAATTAGGCAATAACCACCTTAAATAAGCCGCCCACAAAATACCCATATGAACCCAAACCTAAATCTCATGCTAACCCAAAATTTTGGGGGAATTTTTTCTTAAAAATTTTGGAATTTTTTCTTTTAAATTTTTTCTTTTCAATTTTTTTTTCTTAAAATTGTTGTTTTTCTTCAAAAATTTTTTTTTTTTTTCTTTAAAAATTGGTTTTTTTTTCTCAATTTTAATTTTGTTTTGGATTGTTTATAATCAATCTAAAAAAAAAAAAAAAAAATTGAGAAAAACTAACAATTTTGAGAAAAAAACCAAAAAATGTTGAAGAATTTTTTTTTGAAGAGAAAAAAAATTGATTTTTTTTTTTTTTTGAAGAAAAAAAAAAAAAAATTTTGAAAAAAACAAAAACCCCAAAATTTGGCTAGACATGAGATATGGGTTTGGGTTTTTCATAGGGGTGTTTGTGTAGGCATATAAAAAATCAATCATGTCTAGCCCACCGGGACCCACATATTCCCAAAAGCCCACAAGGTCCCATGTTACCCCACTGGGACCCCATAGTTCCCAAAGCCCCATAGGTCCCAGTTAAGCCCCCCTGGACCCACATATTCCCAAAGCCCACATAGGTCCCTGTTAAGCCCCCCTGGGCCCCACATAGTTCCCCAAACCCAATAGGTCCCATGTTAAGCCCCCTGGGACCCAATAGTTCCCATAACCCCCACATGGGCCAGTAACCACCTGGGCCCCCACATTTTTTCCCCAAACCCACCTGGGACCCACATATTTTTCCCCATAAGCCCCCCGGGGGACCCCATAGGTCCCATTTAAACCCCACCTGGGACCCACATAGGGCAGCCCCACATGCGGCCACACGGGGGCCCCGTGGACAAAGCTATAGGGGGTCCATTGAGATCCCCAAAAGGGGGCACATATAGTAGCCCACATGGGGCCCACAGGGGGTCCCATTTCCGGGCGGGCTGGGTGGCTGTCACCTTTCCCCTTCCCGCCCGCATTTTTTCCCAAATTTGCTGAGTTAATGTAGTTTTTGGTTTCCGATTTTGACGTTTCTGGCTCCAAAACTAACCATGGGTTTTTCTCGAAATACCCATTGTGTTTTCCCATACACAAGGTTAACCTTTATTTACCAATCCTTTTTTGGAGAAGTGCCGGGTCCCCTGCAAACCCTCACCTCTGCTAACACCTTTTAACCCAAACCCGTACCCCCGGGTCAAAACAAGGATCCCATGCAATCGAGGTCTTTTTTCCTCAGTATAGCGCCGCGTCTTTCTTTGGGTGTCGTTTGAGCATCGTATTTAAAAATCTGTCAAAGCGACAATTCAGTTGACACCGAATAAAATTCCCTCAAAATTTGCCGCAGGTGTCAGACAGAGTGTCTGCGGGGTCCCTTTTCTGAGTAAATCAATAACAGTCGTAGCCCTTTTGGGAGGGAAGTTTTTTTTTTTCGCGCGTTTTTTTAAAAAAGTCGTTTTTTTTACGGGAAAAAAGGCCGGACCTCCCCCCCACATTACCCATACCCCCCCCCCCATTCACTCACCCATTAACCCATCCCCCCCCCACCCTTTCACTCACCTTACCCATCACCCCCCACCCATTACCCCCCATTCCCCATCACCCCCCCCCCATTAAACACCCATACCACCCCCCACACCCATTCATCACCCTTTACCCATCACCCCCCACCTATTCCATCCCCCCATCCCCCCCCCCCATTCACTCCCCCATCACCCCACACCCATCCCATCACCCACCCATTCACTGACCCATTACCCATCCCCCTCATCAAGGTTTCCTCAATTCTCGTCCCCCACTTTTTTTTCAAAATTTCTCGCTAATAGGTGCAAAAAAAAAAAAAAAAATTATGGGGATCACTTTACTGGGCTTAAAACCTTTCCCCCCCGGGTCGACCGTTTCCCAAAAATGTGCCATATGAGGGGACTCCGCCCCAAGGGGGCGGCCCCCAGAGGGGACAGACAGACACCACACACACACACACTTTCGCTTATATTTTTATAGTTATCTCTCTCTCTCTCTCTCTCTCTGTCTGTCACATATACTTTTATATATGTAGGGTTGGTTTTTTCATGTTTTTTTC
The DNA here is from genome assembly GCA_016584305.1 of Chionoecetes opilio. NCBI lineage: Eukaryota > Metazoa > Arthropoda > Malacostraca > Decapoda > Majidae > Chionoecetes > Chionoecetes opilio. The sequence goes on along the minus strand of JACEEZ010006191.1, from coordinate 86,570 downwards.
ACCCCTCCAACAGTCTCAGAAGATTAGAGGAAACCAGTCAGTCATCAGTGGTGTGGTTTTACTAAAAAACCATGGACACAAGAAAGATCATTTAAGTGAAAAATATGGGCACTGTTGAGTAATATTGGGCTTAAGCTGTAAAACCCAAAAAGCGATACAATTAAGCATTTTTGGTAATTTTGGGGGTATAAGCTGTATAACCTTTTAAAGCGATACAATATAGGCACTGTTGAGTAATATTGGGCTAAAGCTTATAGACCTTTTAAAAACCCTGATACAAATGGGGCACTTTTTGATAATATTAAGCTATAAGTGTTTGTGCTTTGTTCTTTTGACGTGGTGTGTTGCAGTTTTTTAAATTTGACAAGGAAGCTAGACTCTTTTGACATGCAAGTTCAGTACAAAACCCCCAAAACGAACTACGAAAGTATGGGAGTCCTTATTTGCTAAATGATTAATTTTTTTGTTCAGGTGTAACAACCCCAAAACTGTTTTTAATTCTATCATGGGCTTTTATCAAAAATTTTTCCTCGTGTTAGGTTTCCTTTTGACCCTTTCCCATAATGACACTACTCCCCCCCCTTTTTAGGCAAAATTTCTGCCTTATTGAAAATTTCCCTTTTCATATTTAGGGGAATGTTCACACTATTATATGTTTCATCTTTCCAGGATACTTTGATCATTCTATGGAAAAACCTGCATGAAAAACACAGGGTAAATATTTATAGCCCGTTTTTTTTCTAACTTCGTCGCATGTCTTGTATTTTTTGAAAAAAATTTACTTGTCTTTTAATGCATTTGTCATCATTTTTCCTGCGCGCCCAAATATGAAGAGAAGAGTAAGGTTTTTATGCGATATATAAATATATATATGTGACCTGCGAAAATAGGACTGTAATTTATGAGGGGACAGACTGTTTTTTAAGGATTAGCAGAGAAATTTAAAACTCGGGAAAAACTTTATGAAAGTCACACCGCATGCCAACCCAAAAACTGCTGGGGCCTACCCCCTCCAGACCCCACGGGCACGGCTGCCAAACCACACTGTAACACACGCCCCCTACCCCCCTTGCCACACAGGACAATCCCACAGGACGGGTACAACCACACTTGTCCACACAACACACCACCTAAAAAGGGATCTTCATGGCTGGGCAATATTACCCCTTTTTCTTGAAAAAACTTGCTACAAATACACACTTGAACCCGCAAGCCAATGTGTCAAAGGTGTTTGGTGAGTTCAGAACGGGTATAAAAAACCCTTTTTCCCCCACTCTAGGGATTCTTGATTCTTAACACCACTATGTGTCAGGGTGTGTTTTTTGGGGATTCAGAAAGGGTTTTAAAACCTTTTCCGACACTCTAGGCATTCATGATTTTTAATACCACTGGTGCGGGGGGTTTTTGGTGGGGGTCAGAAAGGGGATAAAACCCTTTTTCCGACACTCTAGGCTACTATTTTTAAAACCACTGGTGTCAGGGTGGTTTTGGGGAGTTTTCCCCCTTTTTGCAAAACTTTTTCCCACTCTAGGCATTCTGGTTCTTAAAAAACCCCTGTGTTCAGGGTGTGTGTGGTGAGTTTAGAAAAGGGGATAAAACCTTTTCCCACACTTGGCATTCATAAAATTTTTAAAACCACTGTGGTCAGGGGGTGTTGGTGGGCACCTTTGAGCAAATTTTTCCCACACTCTAAACATTCATAATTCTTAACACCCCTGGTGTGGGGTGTGTGGTGGGGGTTATCTTTCTAGCAAATTTTTCCCACACTCTAAAAATTCATAATTCTTAACACCCTGTGTGGGCAGGGGTTTGTGTGGTGAGGTCACTCTTTTAGGGAAAACTTTTCCCACCCTCTAAACATTCATAATTCTTAAACCACTGTGTGTCAGGGTGTGTGTGGTGAGGGGCCTCTTTGTTTCAAACTTTTCCCACAATCTAAACATTCATAATTCTTAACACCATGTGGTCAGGGTGTGTTTGGTGAGGGAACTCTTTTAGTAAATCTTTTTCCCCCATTAAACATTTATAATTTTTAACACCACGTGTGTAGGTATGTTGCCAGCAGACTCTTGTATTTGAATGTTTTTTCCCCTGCTGGCACTTCAGCTCACTGTGTGCCCTTTTCCCCGAGCTGCCTGCCTCCAGGTGATTTTGCCATCACACCTGTGCCTCCCCCCCCCTGGGCAGACTGATCCTGCTGCTCCCGGCCATCTGCTGCTTCCCGTCCCCCCAGCCCCCACCGCACAACCTTGGCCACCACCGCGACGCCGGGCGACTGACGATTGTACAGAACCAGATTGATATACCAAACACCTGGAAAGGAGAAATTTTTTATCAATTTTAAAAACCAGGCGTGGTGTGTCTAACAGACTCAATGTTAGAAGACCAAATGTTGAAAATAAAACTACAAAATGTGCATAAGGGACAGAAGTGGGGGGAGTTATGTAAGGACAAAATTTTTAAGGGGGAAAAGTTAACAAAGTGGAGTATGGAGAAGGAAAGCGCAAAATGGTGTACCAATAGAAGTACAAATAGAGAAAAAAAAGACTATAGTGGGGACCTTGTCCACCCAAAACAAAAACTTGGAGGAAAGGGAAAACATGAGAAATACTAGAGGGTACCTTTAGAAGCACTGAAGGGGACATGCTAGTGTTTGCCCGACTCCCCACTTCCCCAAAGAAGCTTGGGGGCCGTGGGGAAAGGGGGTTTTTGGGGGGGGAACAAATTCGTCGGAAAAAAAATTTAAGAGTTTGTGTAGGGGGGGGGTTAAATTCCCTAGATTAGGGTAAATTCCTTGTTTTGGAATTTCCCAACCAAAATTAACCTAATTTGCGGGGGGCTTTACCCACCTAACCCAACCCAACCCAACCAACCTAAAACCCAACCCAACCAAATCCAACCCAACCCCAACCAAATCTAAACCCAACCTAACCAAATTTAATCTAACCTAACCAAAATCCAACCCAAACCCAAAATAATTAACCTAATAACCAAAAACTAACCTAAACCCAAAATTTAAACCCAACCTAAACCAAAACAATTAATTAACCAAAACCAACCTAACCTAACCCAAAATTTAAACCAATCTAAAACCCAAACTAACCAAACTTAACCAAAGCTAACCTAACCCAAAACTACTCCTAAACTAAACCCAACCCACCCAAATACTTAACCTAACCCCAACCGAAGCAAACCCCCTAGCGGGGGGTTGGGGGGGTTCTCGACATTGGGTCATCATTCGTGAGGATCATTTAGGTGCACACGTTCTGGATCAGAAGAAATACAAGATGTTCCCTGGATCTAGGGAATGTTTTCAACAGCCCCAACTCACCAACTATGATGTTTTTTAGGGATGTTTTTAACCCCGGCCTTTTAACCCGCATTGGCCCAGGTGGCCCACTTGTTTCGTGGGAGAGGGGGAGTATGGCCAAACACAGAATAAAACCCAAATTGCAACCACAATACCATGTAGTCAAAAGAATCAAAAATGAGTCATAAAAACGCATGAAAAATAGACAACCCAAAAACGATCTGTAGAAGTTTTAAGTGGATCAAAGGGTAAACAAGGCATGTAGCAAAAGTTCTTCGGGGTTGAAAGGGAGGGTAGAACAAGAAGCACGGGTTCAACTGGAAAAAGGGGGGGTTTATTAAAAAAATAGGGGGAAAAAAGGTTCACAAAAAGGGGGGTGGGAAAGATTGGCATGGGCTCAGTAGAAAAGGTAGTTATTTTGGGGGGTCATTAGGGGGCTTTAAAAGGAGGCTGGACAGGTTAGGTGGGGATAAAGGTGGTGAGAGGTTAAATAACAGGAACTCCTCGTGTAGGTCTCCCAGCCCCGTAGCTTCCTTTTTAAATTTCTAGTTCTTATGTAGCCTGCCAACACCCACCACTGCAAGACAGCGTTCCAATAATTCCTCCCCAAAGCCAACCCTAAACTAAAAACAAAACAAAAACCCTTTTCAAAAAAAGTACCTTTTACAAAAAAAAAACAGACCAAACACAAATTAAATACACATCAAATTACCACTCTTTTAAAAAAAAGCAAATACAACTACAAAAAATAAAAAAACAAAAAAATAGACAAAAATTCATTACTCCCATAACCTACCGAATAACACTATAGTCGCCAGTCACTCGCTACTGCACTAATTCGCCAGGCACAATATATTACGAATTTTAGCATCATACAGCCCCGTATGTGCCATTTAAGACATGTATAGTGTGAGTACATAATATAAAAAATACTGTGATCATCTTCATGACACATAAATTGAGTGATGCTAAAATTGTAATATATTGTGCCTGGCGGGCATTAGTGCAGTGGCGAGTGACTGGCGACTAAGTGTTTTTGACGGTACAACCCTTGCCATGAAACAGTATTTTTTTGGGCGTCAACATTGGTTCATTTTAAATTGCCCAAAAAAAATCCTAAAAAGTAATTAAACACGCTTACCCTAGATAACAGTGAAGTCGCAGTTCTACTTCTTTTTTTTTATTTACAGACGGTGGGGCGTTAATAGTTTCTTTTTAATCCATGTTTTAGGAAAGTTAGAAGGGTTTTTTGGAAAGTCTGTCATTTTGTTTTCTTCATCTGGACGTGTCAATTAGGGCATTTAAAATTTAACAAATTTCAAAAATAAATCCGAGTGGCCCCTCATTAACCTACTACAGTAAAGTCGCCCGTTAGTATTTAACCCAACAGTTTTGGGCCCCACTCGGGGGAAATTTGGGAAATTAGAGGTAAAGAAAACAAGTCTTATTATATTAGTGGGGGGAAAAATGTTGGATATATAAAAAAAAACCTCTGCAAAAGTAAAATAAATTTATTAAAGTTTGAAAGATTGGCAAGTCGTGTCCTATCGTTCGAAAAAGCTACTGTTTATGTCTTCAAACGCGCGAAGAAAAACGTGAGAAGCAAATTGCGCAACAGTTATACTTGCAGCTACAAAGCATAAAACAACGCTGAAACAGGATAGATTATACAGCCATGATATAAACTACTGTGTAACATCTTCAGTGGCACATAAAAATCAGTAGTGATGCTATAATTCGTAATATTTGGCGCCTGGCGACTTCATTGCAGGTGGCGACTTCACTGTTATCTACGGTAGTAAATGACACAGATATATTAAGCTATTTTTATTACGCATATTATTATTATTTGTGAATACAGAGTGTTGTATTAAAAGGCCTCTTACATTTGCGATATTTCAAGAACCAGTTCACGGAACCCAAGAATTCAGGCGTTCCATTTGCGCACGAAAACCTGGGTCCGAGTCGACGCGCGTAGTGACTCACCAAAAACCCATGAACTTTCTCTACCCACATCCATTGGTGGGTAGCTTGGGTAGAGTTTTCAGTTCATAACAAACAATGGTCGCCCTGGGCCCTATTTCTCTTATCGTGAAGGGTTTTCCGCATGCACGAGTCGGAGAGGATGTCAGACAGCCTACAATTAAGGGGCACTGGTGGAGGAAAGCTGTCCCGCGATCTTAAACTTGATATGATCCCTTCACATAACACCTAGCTGAGTTACCACTTTTAATCTCTCTCTCTCTCTCTCTCTCTCTCTCTCTCTCTCTCCTCTCTCTTCTCTCTCTCTCTCTCTCTCTCTCCTCTCTCTCTTTCTCTCTCTCTCTCTTTTTGCCTCGCCAGCTGAGTTGTTTGTAAAACAAAAAACGGGGTTTTTGCGTTCCATTTGTGACACGCGAACCCAGAACCAGGAACTGAACCCAACCCTGAACTGAAAGAACTGGTTCCTGGAACTTGGGCCAAATGGATGGCTGAAAGGATGAAATAGGGGAGATTTAAAGAGCCGAAAGTATTGCGTCATCAGCTAAAAGGTCACAAGAAGAAGAAGAAAGCTGGCTCAAGTAAAACACACGTTTTGAGGTAAAATAATTTGTTTTTTTATTAATTTCTATTCTGTTCGAGGTAGGGGGTTCACCGAAATCTTGTGGTGTTGCGTGAGGCTGTGAGGGTTGTGGTGTTGCGTGAGGGTTGTAGTGTTGCGTGAGGCTGTGAGGGTTGTGGTGTTACGTGAGGCTGTGAGGGTTGTGGTGTTGCGTGAGGCTGTGCGGTTTGTGGTGTTGCGTGAGGGTTGTGGTTGTTGCGTGAGGCTGTGAGGGTTGTGGTGGTGTGACTAAAATGGCCGCCCTCCCGGGTACGGCTGTAACTATTGTGGTGCTTATTGTATTCTATTGTATACTTTATGATGGTGCTTCTTACGGAGGGTGTTTAGGGGAGTATGTAAGGTTGATATGTAGTAGTATATGTAGTGTATGTAGGGTTGAGTGTATTAGGACACGTGGAGCAAGAAGGTCAAACATAATCCTGACCTCATTATCTTTAGTTATTAGAAGAGATTGAAGCTGTTGAATTTGCACTCACTCGAGAGACACAGAGTAAGGGGTGATCTGATAGAAGTTTTTAAGTGGATAAAGGGATATATAAAAAAGAGATAGGAAAACTTCTACGCTAGTTACAGGTAGAACANTTGTATTTTCATAAAACCACAACATCGAATTATGGTTAACGTTATATCAACATATCATATTAATTAATGAAATGGAGCAATTGGTTTATATATCAACCAATAATTTAAATTAAAAATCAGCATTTGTTCTTTAAATGATTATTTTGACAAGTGTTGTCAATGACAAAATCGTAAATGATTAATATAGATTCCCTTGTATATTTTGCAGCATTTACCAGACACAATGTTGGTTTACTCTTTATAATTACCCTGTCATATAACTATGATGTGAATATATGGCTCACATAGATTTATACAAAAAATAATTTTATATTTCAATCAACATATCAATTGTGGTAATGGGAACTCTAGAACCAAGTCATAACCGTGGTGAACTGGGAATCGAAATTACATGTGCATGTACAAACATGTATTATAGTTCATATTATATTCAAATATATTCTCTACATTTACACAGGACAACAAAATCCACAATATCTTGGTATATTGTTCAAATTCCAGCACTAATAACTAATATCATCATCACTATCTCTTTCCTCATCAGATACTTCATCAATTTGTCCCTCAGCAGTGATAACGTCCTCATCATACTTCATGTTGTCAGAGGACTGCAAGGTACAGGCATCATACATTTCAATCCATTTACCATACACTGACAAACTGGGAGACTACAAACACGCTTGCATTTGCAGGACATGAACTCCAGAACTACATCAGGAGCAGGAGATCCAGTCATCCAGTTGATCTGGAACTGCATTGATCATTAAGAACCCAACCAGTGCAGTCCAACGGGCTGGGAATGTTGGGATAAGTTCCAGGCTACGATTCCAGATTGCTGATTGATAGTTGGCACGGATGGTATGCATTTTCAGACAGTCATTGCATGGTGGTATCTGTCCAGACTCCACATTACCATCTTTTGTCGGAACAACATATAGCGCATCTCATTTACATCGGCAATATCCGACCCAGGAGCATATAACCTGCATACAAACTCTTCAATGCAAGCATTCAGTTCAGATGATATGTTCCAATTTTGTCCAAGTTGTGTGAATGCTTGCCGGATAGAGCATTTCCTTTAAGCAGCTCCAACTTTCCCACGACCACTATATGCACTGACTGTATCACAGCCAGTGAATGCATGCATTCCAGGCAGGGAATCACAGACCTCCTTACCAAGGGCAGTCGCTACTTTGGTTACATCTGTAAAACGGGTGTGGTTCTTGGTGCCACATTTGATGAAGATGTTGCAACTAATAGCTTCATGAAATGCCAGGCACAGGGCCGGATTTAGACCTGTGGAGGCCCCTAGGCAGCCTCTGTGTGGAGGCTCCCTTCATTACAAAATTTTACAAAGTATGGGTGCCGAGCGAAGCGAGACTGAGCAGCTGGGGGTTCCGGGGATTTTTTTGATATTTTTGCCTTTTTAGGAGCATTTTGAAGCAATAAACAAAGCTAAATTGAGAAAGTAAATTAGCTATAGTACAGTGTGACAAAATTGGGGTACTCTATCACCTAATTGGGTAAAGATTTTTTTTTAAGTGGACACAGCTCAATGAAGTATTCAGATTGAGAAGAAAACACATTGGTGTGCGAGACTATGAATCGGGTCCCCCCTTGTTAAAAGTATGAAGTATAGGAGTAGCCTAAGCCCCTTATTTCTGAAAATTGAGCTCACTGCCTAGAAATTTGGTTGCTATGAAATTTACTGACGTGAGTACTTTCGAGGTCAATTAATTTTGAATGAGTGTTTTTCTTGTATAAATAAATATATGAAGCTATGACCTAAGCCACTGGCTATAGCCTAGCTACAGTCGATACCATGCCTACCTAAAAAGAGGCTGTTGGCTTCCGATTAAAACATCAATGCAATCAAGCAACAGTAGCTAGGCAGTTGGATATAAGATAAATGATTAATTTGATTAAAAATAAGGCCTCCTGATTAAAAGAAAATGTATTATATATTACAAATATGTATGGTAAATTTCTAATGTTTGCCCATACTCTTCCCTTTCCCCAAACAAGCTTAGGAGCCTGTGGGAATGCGGGGTTTGCGGGTGGGGAGCAAATAATGCGTCGGAAACCCGTATTTTTGGAATTATGTAATAGGGCCAAATTAAACACCCTAGATATAGAGTAATTTTCCTAGATCTAGGAAAATTTAACCTAACCTCCTTGCGAGGGGGCTCCGTTCCCCTCGACCTCCCAGTAATCTAACCTAACCTAACCTCTCAGCAATAATCACCCGATAATCTAACCTAACCTTCTAACGGGGGGGCTCCACCCCTCTAGACTCCCCGGTAATCTAACAAAATTTTACCTTATCCTAAGTGGGAGGGTGGGGGAGGGGCTCGACACTCGGTTATCATTCTGTTTGTGAGGATCGTCAGTCAGGTTCACACGTCGCTGGACTTAGAAGAAATGCAATCTATTTTCCCTAGATCTAGGGAATTTTGACCATTTATACTACACCCCTAACTCAAAAACTATGTGGTTGCGACCAGAGCTGGGCACTAAATACATTGAATGTATTTAAATACTAAATACATGGGAGAAATGTATTTGAATACTAAATACATTTTACGAATGTATTTAAATACAAAATACTATATACATCAATTGTATTTAAATATATTTATAAATACATTTTAGATATCACAAATTTTAACATGTCCAAAATAATGGATTTCCTTAGGATTTCCTTAGATTTTTGGTTTCCTTAGAAATTTCGTTCTCAGGCCTAAATTTCCTAAAAAATAAGGAAATTTCCTTTAAAGTGGAAAACACTGGTTCACTGTAACATCAGGGGTTGCCAGATAGTTGGGTGGGTTTATGACCAAAATTAACTGATAAAAAAGTATTTACATTTTATTATAGAGTATTTAAATATAATGTATTTAAATACTCATAAAAATATTTAAATACTATATTTAAATACATGATAACAATGTATTTATAAATACTTTTCTAAATACATAAATGTATTTAAATACGTATTTAAATACAAATGTATTTAAAATATTGCTCAGCTTGGTTGCGACGCTTATTTGTACCCCAGCCAAATATCTCGCATTAGCCCAGGTCCCCAAACTTGTTTGGGGAGAGGGAGAGTATGGGCAAACACTAGAACAATACCAGAAGTATTAAGTAAATATATAAATAAGAAAAAACAATAGTAATATGTGGAGGCCGCCAGCCAGGCCCACCAGTTCGGCAGTTTGTCCCCATTTTGTGGAGGCCCCTGATGTGGAGGCCCCTGGGTAGCTGCCCACTTTGCCCACTCCTAAATCGGCCCTGGCTAGGCAGAGAATGAAAATGTCTGTATCCTCTGCAATGATGACAATTGATGATACATCGATGAAGCATGCCTGGCATGAAGCAGGATACGGGTGTCAGCTTCCTCTGTGATGTTTTAAGTTCAACAACTTCAACAGCTTTCATCACAGGTAATTTGGTGCAAGTTTCACCACTGGTAACATACATCACCTTCTGTCCAAGTGCCTGACGCTTTCTGGGATCCTGCCACTGATCTACAATAAATTTTACAAGCTTTGTTTTACTTGTACCACAACATAAGAGACGTCGCCATTGTTGAATTTTATGACCTGACACTATATTGCTGAATCTGAAGCCGGTGTCAGAACCTCTGGTGGCTCGCTCTGGATCTTTTATTGAGAGTTGTTTATACACATCAAATACAACATCCACACATGACTGGGGCCAGCAGCTCTCATAACATGGGCATGTATTTGGTCAGCTAGCTCATCGAAGGTCATATGGTCTCCCATTGGTTTTTGGGATCAGACTCATTCCATCTATGATACAAGCTGAAGGCTGCACAATTTCTTCAGCTGAAGAAACATTAGCCTCAAGTTTCCTGGCAAGTGCAGCCTTATTTGTTTTCTTTAGAGTTCCGTCACAGTTAGCAAGTGACCATGGGAGAGGACCCAGAGGATACTGCAGTACCTCCTTCATTTCAATTTCCTGCTTGAGGCAACCAAGAGCATGTGCCCAAAGAGTTTATGATCAGTCTTTAGGATCAACTCCTTGTTTGATATCTTTTTAGTCACCCTTTGTTTGATTGCTAGCGAAAGTTTTTAGTTGTAGTCTGGGTATTTTATCTAAAAATCCACACTTGGTCTGCCAATCCTGCTCTCCGGAATGTTGTGTACACTTTCTCACCTTTTTCTGAGCTGTAAGGAGGTCATTGACAATCTCGGGTGGTGCTGAAGCACCTGTAGATAGACTAACCAGTTCAGATGGTTCACTACCAAATGGATTCGTCCAGTTGTTTTCCATCAGCTCCACCAGGGACTGAAACTGCTTTCTCGTCTTTTTGTCTCCTTGAAGGAGTTAGGTCTACATGACTCTGTTCTGAGCTACCCACTTGAGTCATACTTCGAAGTTGCTTCAGACAAAGGCTCCTGTACTCTGCATTGATGTAGTACTTGCTGGACTGCCCAGCTTTGAGGCTGAATCCCTTCGTTCCTCCTGCGGTCTGAGTATCTTTTTTGATTGTCTCTTCTATTGTTGATCCACAGCAATACGATCAAATGGGTTATGATCACTTGACTGTACAGAAAATCCTCCATTGTTCTGGAAATAATCAAATACATACGGATGTGTCTCCTGAAGGGTAGTCATTTGGCAGTAGATTATCGATAGATACCGAGAGTAATTTTGCTTGTCATGGGCAAAAACACCAGGGGATCATTGATCTTATGGCTGATAGATATAGCATCCAATTCCCCTCTCGTGATGACCTAACCATTACAAGCATGTCTCTACCATATCAACAAAGGACATCCAGAATGGGGCCCAAAACTGACCATTGGCCAACCGGAGATGGTCAAGATATGTGTCAAAAACAGGTTGAATACTCGAATACATGATGCATCAGTTCGACTGTATCTACAGTTTCGCCATTTATGGTCTCCTGCAGGGATTCCAGAGCTGTCTTCATTCCAGTCAAATGTGGCAATTCAGCAGGATGGTGTTCTTCTAGCAATTGTCGAACCCTCTCCATGCTAGTCTGAGCATGGCCTCATACACCAACTTGTAAAGACGGATTCTACGATTGTAATTACGTCTTCTAGAACTGTATCACTGAACCCTCTGCTATGATTTCCGACTCCACTGAGATATCACGCAAACCAGCTGGGCCAAATCACTTGCCTATGATAGATAGGAGATTTCATAATGTATGAAATGCTCCCATCCAAAGAACAATGTTCTGTTCATTCTTCATGCTTCCATGTGATTTCTGCTGCTTTGGCATATAAAGCCTGATCAAAAACACATATAATCTCAGGAAGGTTCAATGACTTTTGAATATTCAATGCTTGATTAAGAACTCATGAACTGGGGAAACATCTTTGTGGCTGGTGCATAACCGTAGGCAGATATCCCACTGTGTCTTTCTTGACATTTATATGATCACGGACTTGTATGTTGAAACTGTCCAGGAGCAGATTGTTTAATCAGAGCTGTTGATTTGCCTTGCTGCTGACCACAACAGGTTACGGATGTGTGCATTTTAAACAACTATTTGGAAGTTCATGGCAACTGGCTTAGTTATTGAGGGACCAACACGTTCACCTGCATTATAGTCGGGAAATTTTTGATGTGGACTGGAGTTATACTACGCTTTTGCTTGGTACTAGCTTTAGCAATACTTTGATGAGTTGAGGAGTTGTGGCTTGTTGTTGTATTAGGATCCCATTGACACGATGTGACGTAACCGCCACCACTGAGTGTTTCTTCTAGGCGATCAAATTTTATCAAAGGCCAGTGTTGTGGGTTTGCTTGTGTGGACATTTCTAGGCAAAATAGCATCATGATCTGCTGTCATGCTTGCTTCTGGAGACATAGAGTGGTATCCAATCCACCAGTTGGAGTAAGACATTCCATGACCTAAGCGATTCAGCATTGAATCAGTTCAACATTTCCTGTCAAGGATTTTACACTCCAAGGTACTAATAGGGTGTTTTGCTGGTATTATAGCACCATTGCTAACTGCATAGACAAAGTTCTGGCTAGTGACTGAATCAGTCGGTTACTCGCGTGAATTGGAAACCCGGCACGAAACTGCTGTGCATCCTGCTGTCAGTTGATATGTAAAAACATCATCAGAGATTCAGGTAGTTCCATGTAGTTAGCTGTAAGCTCATCAGGTTGTGGTGGCCATGGTTTCCTCTTCATTTATTTTAATATCTGATCGTATGTGAGATGCTGATTTTGTCACTATTTCCACAAACTCCACTGTGATACAGAACTTAATTTGCTCTTCAGTTCATCATTCTCTTTGGCAAGTGATTCAATTGTTCAGTTATCAGGGTAGACAAGAAGTTTCCCACCGGTTTTTGTTACAAAGTGGAGAGATTCACCAAACTCTGATTGAAGTCTACGTCGTATTTGTTTCTTGGTTTGTGGAAGAACTTCACATGATTATAGCCCAATATGCCCATGAGGTCTCTAATATTCTGTCAGGCTGGTCAGTTTTACAACTTCTGGTCCTGAGAACAATGTATTCCTAATATGTTCATAGAGCTTTTGGTATGCATTCTGAACTGATACTTGATACTGTTGTTCTGCATCTTCAGCTGACGATGTAGTTACTTTCGGTTTCTCACATCTAGTAAAGTTACGATAGCATGAATTATGGTATCCGGCTTTGCAGCAAAACCCGCTCTCTAGATGTGATTGCCAAGATTTGTCATTCATCTGATTTAAAGCTGCTCGGCGCACTGTCTCGTCAGATCTCAAAATCTCTAGCCTGATGTAGCACTTCTCGTGACTTGGTCCCCTTAACGTACTTGTTCTTCTTGTCACAGAAGATGCAAACTTCCTGCATAACTGTTGATGATGAAGAAGATGGCTCTCTAGCAGACTTACGCTCAACTGGTTGGGTTTGACTTTTTCTGCCTTCCCTTTGATTTTTTCTAGTGTCTTTTTCTGAGTAAATGTGGCTCGACAGTTCCTATGGTAACATAATTTGTCATCATAATCAGTTGGGTCCAAATCTGTTATACGACTACAGTTCTGTAATTTTGCTGCTTCCAATAGAGTTTCAACAGAAGCAGCATCTTTTGGCTTTGTGATATCACACATTGGAGATATTTCCATGCATATTATGCACACAGCTTGCTCTGTGCGTGCCTTCTTGTGTGGTGCTTCCATTATGTCTCAGTGGTCACCCGCAGTCTGAAAACAAAGGGCAAAATTGTTCAGACACTCATGACTTTATTTTCATAGTTCTTATCTAGCACTGCCCAACCAGACATAACCACATTAGCTGCTCAAATTAATATTTGTGTTAACTTAAATATTTACTTGGCAAGGGGCATGTAACTACATCAGAAAAGATAAAATTAAAGCTTATCCTACCATCATTTCAGGATGAAATCTGAAAGAAAACTTATCGATTTACTAATATACTGGTAATCTGAAATAAATAAAATGACATATAAGTACAATTGCATACTCAGTGATATGGTATTATATATAATAGTAGTCACACTCATTATCATCTAAAGTTTGGAATCATTTCAGTGTTTGAGTTATAGCTACTCAATTATCTTTCAATTTTCGGTTCATAAGTCATCAATAATTCCACAAGGAAATTCATAGGAAGGGTAATGATTGTGAAACCCATGGCAATATGCATATAAAAATAATTGCCTTCATGTGTATAATCCAGTAATAACATCTCATAACACTTTTCTACAAAAAATTAGACAGAAACAAGTTTTAATTGTGTTTAGTACTGAAAACGGCCCTCGACGAGAATGAGCAAATACAAATTCTAAAATTTTGTAATAACCTCTTTGAGCTACCATGTTGGAAAGTCTATCATGCAGTTTTGTACTGTCTTATGGTGTACTCAAGCAATACAATGGTTTTGTGAAACCCGCCCTCATATGATACCGCTTTCTCCTCTGGCCCATGGACTAATACTGTTGTTGTTACTAAAGGTATCGTTCACCGACTTGGTGTTTAAGTCATTAAGTCTGTGGTCAAAATAATTTTTTATTTTTTTTCTGGCCTCAATGCTAACTTACGAAAGGTAAGGTATAGGTGGGGGCATACGCTAAGCTGCGCGTGGCCTCGATGCTTATCTCCGTCGCATTAGCCCTTGAGCCTGTGTTGGGTGAAACCCGTTACCCCGGGACACAGGGCTAGTGTGACATCCAGGTTACCACAGTTACCTTTCCCAGGTTTCTCCAGGTACCCATTTATCCTCCAATCCCGAAAGGAAATATGTACAGCTGTTTGGGCTGGCCACCAACTTGCCCAGGCCCGGATTCGAACCAGGGCTCGAGGAGTTCGTAGCTAGGCACGCTAGTAACGTCACCACGGAGGCGAGATTTGTATTTGGTATTTGGATAATAGATAATCACACTATCGAAAAGCGTGATATTTTATTTGATTTAATAAATCACAAACTGCTGTAAAAAAAAAAATCATCTGAAGATCAATCAAAAAATTATTTTTCCCTCTTAGCCAGACCGTTGTGATGTAGTAAAAATAATATATATTCATCATTGTATATTCTGGATCGCCTGGTTTTTTTTTTTTGTGTGTGTGTGTGTGTGTGATGTGTGTGATGTGTGTGTGTGTGTGGTGTGTGTGTGTGTGTGTGTGTGTGTGTGTGTGTGTGTGTGTGTGTGTGTGTGTGTGTGTGTGTGTGTGTGTGTGTGTGTATTGTTTCAGTAAACAAATACAATCACCACCACACAAGATAATCAAGCATGGAAGGCAATGGTGCGTGTGGAGGGGGGTTGGGGGAGGATTGGCGGCGGTAGTTCCCAGCGGCCAGTTTATTACGGCCACTTATTAAAGCCAGGAAAGGAGAGATCTCTGAACACCATCAATGCACGCGCGCGCACACACACACACACACACACACACACACACACACACACACACACACACACACACACACCCCACACACACACACACACACACACATATATATATATATATGTTGCTAACGAAAAGGACATATGGTCGCTCCCTTTTCATTGGGCATTCAGGTAATGGACGGAAGCCGAGATGTCCCACAGTGGTGCCTCGGCCGCCATGCCTCATTATTCCGTGTTGCAAGTCGCCAGCCTTCCGCTGCACCCCCTGGTAAAACCCTCACCAAGGCAAGGCAAGGGAAGGCATGATTGGGAAGAGTGGAGGATTGGGCAAGAGCCTTAAAGCAAACAAGATGAAAAAAATACCTCGTATTGAATGCTCTTTGAGACAGACAGGTAGATGGACGGACAGACATAAGTATGATAATTTCAAACAGGGAGCCTACAGGTTCATTGTATTCTCCGAGGTGTCTGTCTACTCTCCCCCGGTGACAGATGCCCTGGGATTATGATCGCTGTGATGGTGGTGGAAGCTGAAAGGTGACGCGGAATGGATAGTGTTTATAGGGAAAGACACATGAACACAACCCATAGATACAAAGTTAAACTGGAACGAATTATATGCACGAGATTGGCACGAATTGTTTAGCTACTTGAGGAACGTAAAAAGTAACAGACGGGGGAGATAATAGATAGACAGGAGAGGTGTGCTGGTCAGAAAGCTGTACTGTTGCCCAGTTGAAGGGAGAGGCAAAATGTGTGTGAATGGATAATGTTACACAGAAACAGAGACGATCTAGAGTGGGATGTGATGAAGTAGAAAAGTGAGGTCGCCTATATAGTAGGAAACATAGTGAACTGAATCGGCATGGAGGAATAAGATGGAACGATAGAAAACCCTGCAAAAGGCAAGTTGCCTATCAATTTTTTTTTTAAATGGCTGGCCAATAGTTTCCTAAACTGTTAAAAATAACTCTAAGCATCATCATTTCAAAGAAAACAGGCAAGAAATATATACAAATAAGTTTTAAAATTGCCAAATGTCACGTGACTGCAAAAAGCTCCGACGTGGTCGTGACGTCACGAGTCGTACAGGCGCGGGAGGTTTACTTTGGCTGTGTACGGTGTGTTTACCTATAATGACACCGCAAAGCCATATGTCAAAGGAAAGGGGAAATAGACATCATTGGTGTTATGTACCAATGTGCTCTAACACGGGCAGGTCAATATCAGGAAGATATCCATGTCAATTCCCCAAAATACAAGATAAGGCAGCGATGGTGGCTGCCTACGCCGCTTGTGTATGGTGGAAAATTGGGGGATGTACAGGCCGGGGGGGGGGGGAGAGAGAGAGAGAGAGGGGAGAGAGAGAGAGAGAGAGAGAAGAGAGAGAGAGGAGAGAGAGGGGGAGAGAGAGAGAGAGAGAGTCTGCCTGCCTGTATCCCGTTATGATCAAGGGACTATATACACATGATAGGAAAGTGAGTCTGCGACCAATAGAAAATTGGGTGACCAAAATACGTTTTGGGCACCTGGTCGCCTCACGCCCCTCTATAGTCTTTAGGCATAACTATATTTCACACGGGGGATTTTTAATGGGTATCTGTTGTAAATCTTTTAATGGGTATCTATTGTAAATCTTAAGTACCCGCTCATGACAGTCAAGCTACATTGTTTCGCTCATCCTGATATTATTTACTACCAATGCTTAACCTTTCCTAACATATTTTTCCTAGTACATGTGGTCAATAATGGGAGTAAAGCCTTCTATTAATCCTACAATAAACTACGCATTGGATATGTAATGATATTTGGCCATAATTTACCACTGACAAGATTATGCATGTGTTTTCACCTGATGTTATATTTATTAATCACTGTGCCTGTCTGATCGTGATCATCCAGTAATTGGTGATTACAAGGTTTTGATAGTTTAGCCCTTAACATTATGATAATTACTGTACTTTATTGAAATGTACTTTTTAGGTTACTACTGAGGAATATCAAAAAATGAAAACAATAAGATTGACAATACGAAGTGTTTGGATGAAGCTGTAACATCAGTATTGCATTAGCAGGAACAATAGGATTCATGGAATGATAATGTTACACAGGACAAGAGCGTGGGGTAGGGAGGATGAAGTAGAAAGGTGAGGGCGCCATCATAAGGTAGGGGACATAGTGAAGAATCGGACATCAGGGGGAATAGAGAACGAAGCAAACCCTGCAAAAGGCAAGGGCATCAACTGTTTTTTAAGGGTGGCAATAATTCACAAAGGTTAAAGTGAACTCCAGCATCATAGTTTCAAAGGGAAAACAGCAGGAAGGAGATATAAGAATAAGGTTAAATGCCAAATTCACGGTGACTCAAAAGCTCCGACGGTGGGACTACGTACATACAGGCGAGGGGCTATGGCTGTGACGGTGGTTTAAGAATGACACCACGCAAAGCCTATGAAAGGAAAGGCAAATAGATCATTGGGGTCTGCACCAATGTGGGCTAACGGCAGGTCAAACAGGAAAGATGTCAGTCAGATTCCCCAAAAAATAAAGAATACAGCACGCGATGGTGGTTGCTACGGCTTGTAGGTGGAAAATTGGGTGAAGGACAGGCCGGGGGGGGGAGAGAGGGAGAAGACAGAGGAGGAGAGAGGAGAGAAAGACGAGAGGTTAGAGAGGAGAAGAGCAGAGGAGTAGAGAGAGGAAGAAGACAGAAGGGTAGAGAGGGACATCTACCCTGTATCCGTTATGATCAAGACATCATCACAAGGATTAGGAAAAGGGTCTGCGACCAAGTAGGAATATTGGGGACCAAAATACGGTTTGGTGGCTCCGCCTGACGCCCTCTATAGTCGTACGCAGTAAGGATATTCACACGGGGACATTTAAGGGTTGGTTGTAATGGTTTTAAGGACGTATTGGTAAATCTTAAGGTACCCGCCATGAGGTTAGAATTATCGCTCATGGGTTTATTTACACCAATGCTTACTACCACATAGTTTTCCTGAAGGGACCAAAATGAGGGTTAGAAGCCTTCATAACCACAATAACTACGTGGATATGAATGATTAGGCCTAGGGTTACACTGACAATCAAGATTTTAGCCGTGTTAGGGATTAATCACTGTGGTTTGACGGCATACATCACGTATTTGGTTAGAAGTATAACAAGGGGTTGATTATGTTTCAGCCTTTACATGATGATTTTTTTAACTGCTCTGATAGTTCTCTTTAGGTACTGAGATGTAATATCATAAATAGTTAAACAAACGAAGATGGCACTTTTATTCAGGGACATACTGCAATTTGGACAGCAAGGCTAACACAAGATATTTTCAAGGGAGCAGACATAGGTGGTTAAGACGAATTCAGCAGACATGGACGATAACAGACGTGAGGGTTAAGAGGGGAAAGACTACAGCACTGAGGGGTTAGAGAGGGACATCACAGCACATGAAGGGTTAGGAGGGAACAAAAGCACATGAGGGGTTAGAGAGGGACATCACAGCACATGAGGGGTTGAGAGGGACTACACAGCACGGGGGTTAGAGAGGGACTCACAGCACATGAGGGGTTAGAGAGGGACATCACAACACATGAGGGGTAGGAGGGGACATAACAGCACGAGGGGTTAGAGAGGGAAATCCAGCACGTGAGGGGTTTGGGAGGGCTCATGACGAAACTTCTTGTTCTTGTTTTAGGGCTGCGAGGATCCCTTGGGGAACACTAGGAGCCCTTGACGAAACTATTTCTTTAACTTGTACTTTGTTTACATGCAGAAGACGCTTTTTGATCGTCGCCAACGCCACGTACATTCGTTACCCAGCAATATGGGTAACTTCTGAGGTTCTAGTTAGGGTTAAATGTATATTATAGCTTTCCTATCATGTATATATAGTCATTGGTTATGATCCTCAGGCGAGAGAGAGAGAGAGAGAGAGAGAGAGAGAGAGAGAGAGAGAGAGAGAGAGAGAGAGAGAGAGAGAGAGAGAGGAGAGAGGAGAGAGCGACGAGAGAGAGACAGAGACCCGAAGAGACTAGCACCTCGCCTGCCGTGTGAATCGGCCTCCCCGTTATGATCCTCCGTGTAGAGGAGTGAGGAGTACCGACGATGAGTAGGAGAGGGCCGAGAGAGACGACGCGAGTATCCAGAGAAGAGTAGAGGAGAAGCATGAGAGAGAGAGGACGGCGAGAGAGAGAGAAGACGGGAGAGAGGGTGAGGATGAGATGAGAAAGACTGATGAGTGAGATTGAGAGGAGGGAGTACGGGATGAAGAGGAGTCCAGCCAGGGAGAGAGGGAGGAGATGAGAGAGCGAGAGACGAGGAAGGGAGATGGACACGGGATCGTGCTTGCAGCGTATCCACTTATACAGACAGTTCTCTCTCTCTGGCTCTCTCTGGCTCTCTCCCCTCCTCGTCTCTGCATCCTCGCTCTCTCCTCGTCTCTCCGTCTCTAACAGTCACCTCGCACCTCGGTTCGTGAACGGACCTCCTCCCCGTTCTTTCGTCTCTCCGCTGTTAGTCGTGGTGGTTGAGTTACCTCCCACCATGACGTCTACGCGGAGGCGCCCCGAGGACCCAGACGACGCCGGCTTCATCCTCCAGAGGAAGCGCTTCAGGGTGACGAAGCCTTCTTCACAGCAGAGTGGTGCCACGGCTGCGGAGCGACCAATCCCGGTGTGGAGGGTCGTCAGGCATGACGACTTTCCCAGCCCCTATCAGCTTGTTCGGTGGTTGGAGTGCGAGCTTCGGCTCGCCCTCAAGGTGGATGTCTCCGCCTCCGGGGAGTTCCTTCTCCGGGGGGCGACTGAGGACGCCGCCGCCACCCTCCAGGAAGTGGCTGATGGCCAATCACGGGGCATCGTGTTGGCAAGGAGGGAACCCAGTAGGAGAGGTGTTCTTGTTGGATACCCCACTGGCCTCCCCCTGGACCCTGTATTGGAGCACCCGCTCGTCGTGTCGGCGGTGCGGTGCTCGTACAGCGCGGGCCTTAAACGGCAGCTCCCGACCCGGCAGGTTCAGCTGACGCTGCGGGGGTTCGTCCCCGCCGCCCTAGACCTTGGCTGCTTCGGGACATTCGCGATGCGCAGGTACATCCAGGAACCTGTCCGTTGTTACCGTTGCCAGGCGTTTGGGCACTACCAGCGCCAGTGTCAGCGGCGGTAAGAGCTGTGTGTTGTGTGCAGTGGGGAGCACGCTTCACGGGACTGCGTCCGCCTCCTCCGGGAGGGAGAAGAGCGGCCCGTGGCTCGGTGCCCCAGCTGCGGTGCCAGGCATCACGCCTGGAATCGTCGCTGCCCTGCCCGGCTCCGGCAGATTCCTGGATCCACGGTTCCTCGCCAGCTGCAGTGGAAGGAGGCTCCCCTGCTTCCACCTCGGTCTACACCCCAGCCCCCCGTTCCACGGAATGAAGACGCCGCCGTGACCCGACGGCCCCGCCGCAGGAGGAGGAGGAAGAGGCCCCAGCGCAACCGTCTGTTGTCCCCTGTGGGGGATATGGACGTGGACGCCCAGGCCCCCGTGATGACGCAGGTCCCAGCCCCCTTGGAAATGGCGGCCGTTGGAGGGGGGTTGCAGCTTGCTGTGGCCCCCCGCCATGACGCCGCGTCCCAGTGCAGGCCGCTTCCCTCTTTGGTCGAGTGCGGGACGCAGATGGAGGGCCGGCCTTATACCTTCGAGAAGAGGAGCCTCTTCTTGCTCCTTACGTCCTATGAGTTCCTGGTCAGTCAGGAATCCGTGGCTATCCAGTCCCGTGTCTCGCACTAGCCGGCCTTCTCTTACGTGAGGCAGGCGCTGCGTGAGGGCCGCAGGCCTGGCATGCAGCTGCCCACGGAGAGTCCGATTAACGTGCCGGCCTATCATCGCCGCCGTAATGAAAGTGACTGGGTGAGCTACGACCCCGCCGCCGGAACTCATTAAGGCCACATGTTTGTCTGTTCTTTGGATTTGTTATTTTTTTTTTTTTTGCATGTATTTCTATTTTTTGTTCTTTTGTATTTTTCGGGCCATAAAGCCGGGCTGGGCCCGCAATAAAAAAATTTTAAAAAAAAAACAAAATTTCCTCTCCTCTCCTCTCTCTCTTCTCCTTCTCTTTTTCCCCCCTCTCTCCCCTCTCTCCCCCCCTTCTCTCTCTTTCTTTTTTTTTTTTTTTTTTATATATATAATATTTAATAAAATTTTAAAAATTGCAAAAAAAAGGGTTTTTTTTTTTTTTTTTTTTTTTTTTTTTTACTCTCTTTTTTCTCTCTCTTTCTCTGTTTTTCCCCTTCTCTACACAACTTTTCATGCCACAAATTTAGACAAAAATTGCTTGAGACTTAATTATTTATTTAAATTTTATATATATATTTTATATAGGGGGGTTTATATATATATCTATTTTATACATTATATTATAGTATTTTATAATAAATTTAAGTCTCAATGAAATATTGTCAAGGGTTTTAGGGGGGTTTTTGGAGTTGTTTTTTAGGGGACGGTTTTTTGGAAAGAGGAAAGCGAGAAAAAAGAGGAAAAAAAAATAGCCAATGAAATTATTAATTTTATATATATAATATTTTTATATATATATTTTTATATATTTTATATATATATAATAAAATATATAGAGGGGAGAAGAGAAGAGAAAAAACGAGAGGAAAGAGAAAAAGAGGGGTTTTCCAATTTTTCAAATTAATTTTTTTATTTTCCAAGGTTGGGTTATTAATCAGAATAGCTTATAATAATTGGGTTTAAAATTTTTCTACAAGTCAAATTTAAATTTTAAACATGCAAAAAATATGGGAAAAAAAAATATGTTTTTGAGTAACAGGGAGCTGAAAAATGAGGAGTGTAAACTTTAAAATATTGGAAACCAAATTTCCCAAAGGTCGGGCATTGTAAAAATAATCTAGTAAAGTAAAAATAAATAAAATTCCAGTCAAAACAGGCAGAATTCCAGTAAAACTAAGATTACAATAAAAAGAAATATGTAAATTTGCTAAACATTATAGTAAGACAGCAGAATTCTAGTAAAATATAAAATTACAATAAAAAGTAAAATCTAAAATCTGCTAAAAAATTCAGTAAGACAAGTAAAATTGCAGTAAAACCTAGAATTACAATAAAGGATAATATGTAGAATCTGCTAAAAACTACTCTACTAAAAATAATTTTGGTCTTGCAAAATATAGTTGACTAGTCTAGATTTAAATAAAGAAAGTGTATTTGCCTTCGTGACGTTGGCTGGTAGGGAGTTCCATTTTTTGGGTCCATTTACTGTAAAATTTTTAGCACCGGTGATTGTCTTAACTCTAGGAATAACAAGGTTACTTTGTTGTCTCGTCATGCTACTTGTTGTGCTGTGGACTGTTGGGAGTGAGTGGAGCCAGTCGGGATACATGCCGTTCAGAGATTTATACATGGCAATGTTAACATAAAAAAATATTTTTTGTTTAATTCTGAGCCATCCTAGTTCTTTGAAGGCAGGGGAGATATGGTCATATTTTCTTATACCACCTATCGAAACTCTGGCAGCAAAATTTTGTGGTTTTTGTACTTTCTGTAAAAGAGTAGTGTTGGTGGTACCCCAAATGCGTATGCAGTATTTAATAAGACTCAATACAAGTGACTGGACAACAATTTTCCTGCTAGATTTATCAAAATGTTTACTTATGCGGCATATATACATTAACATCCCAATGATCTTTTTATTTAACTCGTTAATATGTGTGTCAAATAATAAATAGCGATCCATGTATAAACCTAAATTTTTGACCTGTGTGCTGGGACGGACGCTGGTGTTGTCAAACCTAATCATAGTATTCTCAGGTACATGTGACAGTAACTGTCTGCTTCCAATGAATATACATTGTGTTTTACTGGCATTGATCATCAGGCCATTACTAAGAAAATATTCTTTTGCCTTAGTAAGGGTTGCTTCCGTTTCTTTAATGATGGTGCCTAAGTTTTCGAGAGATCCACTGTGAAGAAACTGTGTGTTGTCAGCGTACTGGACAAGTGTACAGTCATTGAAGTGTTGAGCCATGTCATTGATATAAATGTTGAATAATACTGGTCCCAGGATGGAACCTTGAGGGACGCCATAGCTGACATTTTCTTTTTTTTATATTACTTTTTGTAACTTGACAGACTGACTTCTGTTACAAAGATAGCTGTTAAGCCAGAAGGAGTCAATGTTAAAGTTAGAACATTTTCTTAGGAGAATACTATGGCTGACACTGTCAAATGCTTTTGATTTATCACATAATGTTAACAATGATATTTTCTTATTATCCATATTGTTATATATTTTATCAGTTATCACAGTTAGAGCAGACTCGGTAGAAAGCTTAGGTCTAAAACCATGCTGGCAGTTAGAGAGATACTTGTTATCTTCTAAGAAGTTTGAAAGCTAAATAGATACAATTTTTTCTAAAATCTTAGAGAGTACTGGTAAAAGAGAAATTGGGCGATAGTTAGTCACATTGTTGAAATCCCCTTTCTTAAACAAAGGAATGACATGTGCATGTTTCCAGGCCAGGGGAAATATACCGGTAACGATAGAAGTATTGATTATGCAAGTTAGGTAAAAGCCAATAATACATAAGGCATCCTTGATGAACTTAAGCGATATCCCATCTGAGCCCACAGAACGAGTATCATTCAGACTTTTTATTGTTAATATCACAGTATTAGTGTCCACGGGCTTAGGTCTAAAATTTAATTTTTCACTCCCTCTATTACACTCTGTAATCAAGAGGTCCAACGAAGATAAGTGATTTTTCTGTAAAGTCTGTTGTGTTTGATCATAAGTTGTCTTTCCTACATTTGCAAAGAAATTATTAAAACATTCGGCCTTCTCACTTACATTTTCGAATTCAAATGATTCAGAGCCACACTTCTTTGTAGGGACTAATTCTTAAATAAGATTCCATATATTAGATGAATTACCTTTAGAATCATAGAATTTATGGACATAATATTCCTTTTTAGTTGTAGCAATACGAGACTTAATTGCTTTCTTTTCGTTAGTGTACTTTTGTTGCAAAGAAATGTTAGACCTGTCTCTCCTCAACTTACTGCGAGTATCATCAAGTTTCTTCATGGCCAGACGCAAATCGTCATTAAGCCAAGGTGCTAAAGGTCTTTTAACTTCCTTGGTTACAAAGGGACTTTGCACATTTGTCCAGACATTTGGTAAAATTATTATTAAAATATTTTACTTGTAAGTCAACATTGTCGGTGTTCATTATTTGATTAAGGTTTTGAGACTGTTCCATAAGTAAGTCACACAGATAATCCTTACTATATTTACCCAGATGACGAAAGTTTTTATCTCTGGCTTTCGCTTAGGCTTACTAATATTTACATTAATACTGATGAAGTCATGGTCTGATATTATTTCCGGAACAACAGATTTAGCTAAAACAAGGTTTGCTTTGTTGGTAATTATCAAAGCTAGTAAAGTAGCTGATGTGGGTGTCACCCTAGTGGCCTCTTCTATCAACTGTGTAAGTTTATTGCAATTGATTATACCACTCATTTTGTTTTCTTAGAAAATAAGTCATCATTAAAATCACCTAATACATAAAACCCTTTCTTAATTACACATACTTGTCTAAAAACATCCTGAATATACTCAAAAGAAGCCACTGGGGCCTTAGGGTGCCTGTAAACACATCCAATGATAACGGCTGGCAACATATGACTCTGAACACTCAGCCATAAGTCCTCTACACCTGGTTGTTTAGGAAGAGGTAGATCTATTATATTAGTTTTCAGTAGTTTGTTAACATAAATACATACACCTCCTCCACGTCCAGCATCACATCTAAAAACTGTAAAACTAGGAATGTTAATATGTTCATCAGGAGTTTCAGCACGTAGCCATGTCTCACTCACACACAACACATCAATATCTCTATCAGATATAAGAAGCTTAATTTCATCAAAATTAGACTGTAGGGACTGAGCGTTTATATGTTCAATAGTTATCAACTCCCTTCTAATATAACATACATCGGCAGATTCTTCTTCGCCACATCCCTATCTACTATCTCGATTACATAATCAAGACTTATGTCCTAGGGCATGGCAAAATTCACATCTGAGTTTGTGGTCATGCCTACAAGTTGACTGTTTGTGGTTGAATTCCCCACAGTTGAAGCATCCTATTTTCGTTTTCTGATGTGTGTTAGAGTGGTCAACATTAGTGTTAATGGGTGAAAAGATTCGCGTGTGGTGAGGGTCGCGTCGCGTCTGTGTTCTTCCCCAATGATTATTCTGTGTTTCAATGCATGTAGTGGGTGAGTGGGTGCCCGCAACAGTGCTTCGCGGAATTGTGAATTCCCCGCAGTTGAAGCATCCTATTTTCGTTTTCTGATGTGTGTTAGAGTGGCCAACATTAGTGTTAGTGGGTGAAAAGATTCGCGTGTGGTGAGGGTCGCGTCGCGTCTGTGATCTTCCCCAATGAGTATTTTGTTTCTCAATGTATGTAGTGGGTGAGTGGGTGCCCGCAACAGTGTTTCGAGGCCTCGAGGAGTAACCTGATGGCCCCCTGGCGGGCGGTGGATGATAGGCACCCAGCTGGCCAGGTACTGTTGGGCCAGGGTTGGGCATAAGGCCGGGTGGGGGGTGGTAGGCAGTAGTTTGGTAGAGCGTATGCCAAGGGGTTGGGGGTCGGGTGGGGGGGGGTTGCCATGCTGATTGGCAGTTGTGAACTATCTTTTTGAGTAGTAGCTGTGAAAGGGCTGTGTCGGTTCGTTACCATGACTGGTGGTTGGTTAGCGTCAACATAATGGTTAGTTGTGGAGGGGGGATAGGGGCGGGGAACACCTTGGCGTGAGGGTTGCCTATCGTGTCTATTTTGTGGATGCATTCTTGTTCTGAATATCATTGTGAAACATAGAGGTTTGTTTCTTAACAGTATTCCAATTTGAATCAAGATTAAATCCTGGACATTGTTTATCTATGGTGCACAACAACTTAACTGCGCCTAGTTTGTTCAGGGTGAGTAATACGTTATCCTCATCCTCGCTAAAACAAAAATAATCTAAATCTCCAGTGCCAAGTCTGAACGTTGGAACTGGGTTAATGACAGTCACTCCGTTTGTTTCACACCATTTCACTAGCAGTTCGTTAAACTTGTTTATCTTGACTTGGATTTCCTGAGACATTGGCACTGGCACAACTTGACACACACAAATCTTCATATTATTGTTCTTCACTTTGAGAGCACTAATCAATGAACCAAAATTATCTAAAATGCTATGAGGGGCTACGTCATCAAGTATGTCATACAGCCCACCATATATCACGCACTCAGAAGGAATCCAGTTGAGTTTTTCTGTCACCCCACTTCTGAGCAGGTCGATGTTTGGACCGGGAATAGTCCTTACTTTGCAGTTTTCTGCTAAATCAGAACTTAGTACTCTTTGCAAGTTAGTATCACCCAATAGGAGATTGTTGTTAGGTGATGGAGGGTCTGATTTTATTTTGTGCTGTTTACTGCTAGTGATATTTTGCTGCTCTAATACACTTACACGTTGTTGCAGGGATTCAATGGTAGTATAAGCAATCTTAATTTCAGTGCTTAGCAGTTCGACCTCCATATTTTTTGTTTCTAGTTTAGACATGATTGATTCAATGTCTTTTGAGAGTTTATGCACTTTGCCAGCTATATCATTTGTATCAAATAAATCATTAGCTGTGTGAGCTACCTGCGTGGCATATAGGGATGGCTGAGGTATCTGTGAAGTGACTGGAGATTGGGAGGTTGTCGTTGGCTCTGCCGGCTGCGACGGGGCTGTTCTCGAGTCGCCAGACGTCAAAAGGGTCAGCCGTAGGTCAGCTGGCGGTGTAGGGTCTAACCACATGTCGTCGGGTTGAAGAGGGGTCAACCACAGGTCGGCGTGCGGTGAAGGGGCTGGCTGCATGTCATCAGGCGGAGGGGCTGGCTGCATGTCACCGTGCGGAGAGGGGGCTAGCTGCAGGTCCCCCGGTCGAGCTGGGGTTGCCTGGGAGGGAGGCAGGGGTGTCTGTGGCTCACTGGGGGCTGGCCTCGAAGCGTCGGGTGAAGGAGGTGCTGGCCGTGGTGCGTCACTTGTATTTGGTGTGGGTTGACATTTCTCCAGTAACATGGTAATGAGTTGGCTCTTGGTCGTCCAAATATTGGTTAGCCCCATTTCACGGCACCGTTTCTGTAGATCTGGCTTGCGTAAGTTAGTGTCGAGGAATTCCCTTGTTGGGTACGGTAAGGAGGGATGAGTAGTACCTGTTGGTGGGTGTGGCATCGCTGGTGCAGGTTGGAGCAGCACCTGCGCGGACGGCACTGGCAAGTTGTCTTCTGACATGTTTCTTGTTGACATCACCTGATTATTTGCCGTGCTCATGAACATGGATATTTCACTCACTTCTTTGGCTTCGTTGTGGATTGAAGAGTCTGCTGACACCGATTTATCATTCCTTGTCCAATGTTTACATATGCGCATGCGCAGTCTGGATAATCCTGAAGGTCACTAATTTAAACAGAGTTGTTGAAGCCGTACACCCTTGCCTAATTCCACTTGTTACATTTATTTCTACTTCCTTACCTGGTCCTAATTCAACCTTGGTCTTGTCTCCTATATATAAGTTTGCAATGAATTCAATAATCTCAGGATTAATCTTATATTGCATTAATAATTCTATAATTTTTCCTCTCTTAATACAGTCATAAGCCTTTGCAAAGTCTATAGAAATGACTACTAGTGGTTTCTTTAGTTTATAGGACCTCTCTATACAATATCTTAATATGAATAAATTATTTTCTATTCTAATACCCCTTGTGAATCCTGCCTGTGTGTCTTTCCCTATTTCATTTTTCCTAATATGATCCTCCAAACTATTTCTAATTAAAGCCATCATCAATTTATATCCAACATTAGTTAGTGCTATTGGTCTTAATTCCCTAACTTTTGGCTTGCTAACCTTTGGTATCATTCTGTCCTTGACTCCCTGCATCTCCTGGCACATTCCCTGTCGCTAACACTGTTTTCATACCTTTTCTAACGCTGTCATCAATGTCTTACTCTTAAGAATTCTTATAATATTCTGCTTTATTTCATCTTTCCCGCTGCTTTTTTGTTCTTCACTTCTTTAAACACTTCATCACCTTGTCCTCATTGATCTGCTCCTCTTCAAGTATATACATCCCCCTGTACTCTTCTCACCATTTCCATGTTTCTCTTACTCCTAGCTACACTCTCTTGATTCCCTTTCCATCTCTTCCCCCCATTACCCTTGTAACTTAATTCCCGGTTCCCGTCTATGTCCTGCCCTTTAACCCCTTTACCCCCCCCGGTTAAATTT
>JACEEZ010006191.1:55000-56606 GCA_016584305.1 Chionoecetes opilio | reverse complement strand
GACAAGGAAGCATGTATATGTCAGAACTGTAGCTCTAACAGAGTTATATGTAAGTAAAAAAATTATGCAGTATTGTAATATTCCACTAACATTTTGGTATATATCGTCTAGAGGATTATAAAAAAAAACTATTTACCACTCATAAATAAACTGCTGATTTTGAAGATAAAGAAAGCTAGGTATACATACAAAAAAAATCTCACGTAATCTTCCATATCAATACTTTGGTTTACTATGTATTGGGCAAAGTTTATGGTAACCTATTCATTTTATTGTTAAGTAATAGAAAATTCCTCTTACAATACTGAAACAGATATGCACCATAGCATTTATATTATAGTATACAACATAGTAATTCATATACTTTTCAACTAATGTCATACAGGCATCCTACGAACTGATAGGAATGAGTTTTTGAATAGCAAACAAAAGGAGTGGCAGAGGCTGCTGGACCACAGCCCAATTCAATGGCGCTCCTGTCCTGAATTCACAGTACCAGAGTCAATCAATCGGCTTAAGTTAGTGATTTAGAGAATAATTCATACCATAGTCAATCAATTGTCGTCCCCGTGGTGTTGTGGTTAGTGCGCCTAGCTACGAATTTGCGGGCCCTGGTTCGAATCCGGGTCAGGGAAGTCGACGGCCAGGCCAAACAGCTGGCCAACCTTCTAGAGTCTAGACCAAGGGCCAGAAACCGAAAAAATCCCCCCCTTCTTTATACCTCCTACAATATTTTTCAGCTACTTTGGTGTCTAA
Organism: Chionoecetes opilio; assembly: GCA_016584305.1. Lineage (NCBI taxonomy): Eukaryota > Metazoa > Arthropoda > Malacostraca > Decapoda > Majidae > Chionoecetes > Chionoecetes opilio. Next base: position 55,850 of record JACEEZ010006191.1, on the reverse strand, counting down.
TCTTCAATTCAAGCGATTTCTGGTTGCAATCAATCAATCATTGGGGTCATACGACCGAAGGCGCGTCGCCTCGCCTACCCTACGACGCCACTCCCGGGGATCACCACACGCGAGTCCCCATGCAGGCTCCTTTCCCATACCAAGCAGCTCTCGACAAGAAACATCAACTTTCCCCAGCTACGAGCCTTGTGGGTGCCCCCTTGGCCTCCTCCACGTCGAATTATCTCTTACATATACCACCCGATGGGATGGATCGGTTTCAGGGTTGCGTGCCACATGCCCATATAGCCGAAGTTGTCGCTGACGGACTATGCAGGTAATAGGCCCAATTCAGTATCACGGTGCAATCGCTGATTTGACACGTAATCATCCCAGCGATACCCCATGATTCTGCGAAGACACTTATTACCAAAGGGATCGATTCGTCTCTTCAAATCGCTATTTAGTGTCCATGTCTCACAACCATAGAGTAAGACAGGGATCACAAGCAGCTTGAAGATCCGGATCTTTGTCCTCCTTCACATGTACCGACAACGCAAAATACTCCTGGTGAGGGAGTCCATAACACCGTGGGCTATGCCAATCCGCCGTAAGACTAATTGGCGTAACGCGCCGTCATTATGGACTGCGCTACCAAGGTATGTATAACTTTCCAAGACCTCAATTTCCTCGCCGCACGCATGAACAGACTGTCCTGTTTCATTTAGTATTCCTCCAAACACCTGGACCTTGTTCTTAAGGCAGGAGACCTCAAGTCCCAAAGGCTTTGCTTCCTCGTGCAGCGACTCGAGAGCCATAACCAGGACCTCCAGCGACTCAACAAGGATTACTCCATCATCAGCAAAAACCA
>JACEEZ010006191.1:20000-50000 GCA_016584305.1 Chionoecetes opilio | reverse complement strand
ATAGACAGGGGGGTTGGCCAACGGCCAATTTTGTTCGGGAGGTGTCGTGTGACTTCTCTCTTTAAAAAAAAATACGTCGTAGGAGGATGGAAAAATAGAAACAGGAAGAGAGTTCCAGAGTTTATCAGTGAAAGGGATGAAGGAGTGAAGATACTGGTTTACTCTTGCATTATGACAGGATGATGGACAGACTAGGGAAGATAATTAGTAGAAAGTCATGTGCAGTGAGGCCCCGGGAATGGGAAGGCATGAATTTTACAGGTTCAGAAGATAAGTGAGCATGGAAATGACGGTAGAAGATAGCAAGATAAGCAATATTGAGCCGGTGATTTAAGAATTGAAGATAGTCAGTCAAAGGAGGGGAATTGATGAGACGAAAAGCTTTTGACTCTACTCTGTTTAGGAGAGCTGCATGAATGGAATCCCCCATAACATGAGAGGCATACTCAATACGTACATGGGCGGATAAAGATTATGTACAGAGCAAGCAACTGGGAGGTAGAAAAAATGGACGCAGACGCCACAGTACACCTAACTTCTTAGAAGCCGTTTTAGTAAGAGATGAGATGTGAAATTTAAATTTCAGGTCTTTATTTATGGACATTCAAGGAATGGTCACTGTAAAGAGGGAGACAATTGTGTGTCATTGAAGAAGAGAGAATAGCTGTTTGGAAGGTTATGGCGGGTATTGTAAATAAATTGTGTTTTGGAGGAATTGAACCAAGCAAGGTTTGCTTTGCCCCAATTAAAAATTATAGCAAAATCAGAAGTTAGGGGCTATGCGGCATTTCTCTGTAAATAACTTAGTTCCTGTTCAGATTGACATCTAATAAACGACGTTGAAAAATGCAGGGTAGAATCATCAGCTCATGAGTGGATAGGGCATTTAGTTAGATTTGAAAGATAATTAATGAATAGAAAGAGGTGATGGGCCATGGATGGTCCCATCACCATGGAAAGTAATAGGACAGAACCCTTAAGAACACAACTATAGCCGTCTGTCGTAGCTGTATACTAGAACGGTTTGAAAGAAATTTAGGTTGAAGGTGCAGAGAGAAGGATAATAATCGAATGAGGGTAGTTTTGAAATTAACGATTTATGCCAGACTCTATCAAAAGCTTTTAATATGCCAAGTGCAACAGGAAAAGATACACCAAAACCCCACAAGGAGGAGGACTAAGATTCAGTTAGGAAAGCTTGAAGATCGCCAGAACCGTACTGACGATCAGATAGAAGATTGTAAACAGATAGATGCTTAATACTTACTTAGTATAGATTCAAAAACTTTAGAAAGGCAGGAAGTCAGAGCTATAGGACGGTAGTTTGAAGGATTACAACGCTCATACTTTTTAGGAACAGGTTGATTGTGACCAAACTTCTAGCAAGAAGGACAGGTGGAAGTAGACAGACAAAGACGGATATAAAAATATAGATAGATATAGATATAAAAGCTTGACCAGGCGGGGTGCAAGCACAGAAGCACAGTTCTTGAGAGTTATAGGAGTGGTTACGTTAGAGCTGTTAGCCTTCCGAGGATTAAGGTCAGAAAAAAAGCATTACGAAAGATCTAGGCATAATGTAGTCAGAGAGTGGATGAGAAGGAGGAACAAGGCCTTCATCAACGAGAGTGGAGCTTTTAGCAAATGTTTGAGCAAAGAATTCAGCTTTATAAATATATGAGACAGCTGTGGAGCCATCCGGGAGCGGGAGAAGCATAGGAGGGAAAGGTGAAGAAGAAAAAAAAATAGATATTTTTTTTAGCTAGATGCCAGAAGTTATGAGAGGAGTTTGATTCAGAAAGATTTTGACATTTTCTATTGATGAAGGAGTTTTTGATAGGTTGAAGAAAAGATTTGGCATTATTGCAGGCAGATATGTGAAGGGCGTGAGCTTTAGAAGATGGACGGTTATGGTACCGTCTGTGAGCCGCCTCTCTATTTTAGATAGCATGAGAACAAACAGAGTTAAACCAAGGTTTACGGGCTTTACGATTAAAGCAAGTGTGTGAAATGCATGCCTCCATGCTAGAGACAATGACCTCAGTTATGCACTCTGCACAAATAACTGAGTTGAATTGCCAGATGCACCTCCTCCTGGGTGGGTACTGAGGCAGCATCGGAGCGATAGGATAGGTAACATAAATAAGATTGTGATCGGAGGAGCCCAACGGAGGGAACAGTTTCACAGAGTAAGCAGAAGAGTTAGATGTTAGGAAAATATCAAGAATGTTGGGCGTCTCCAAGGCGGTCAGGAATACGAGTAAGGTGATCACCAGCTCCTCTATGTATTGGTAGATAGAAAAGTTGTAGGCTTGTTCACGAGGTTGGTGAGTGAAAGAAGATAATAGCTAATGATGGTGGTGAACATTGAAATCACCACGAATGGAAATTTCTGCTAAAGGAAAATGAGATGAAAGGTGCTCCACCTTGGATGTTAAGAAGTCGAAGAATTTTGCATAGTCTGAGGAGTTAGGTGAGAGATATACAGCACATTTTTTTTATTAAGCGAGTGACATTGAAGTCGAAGTCAGATGGCATAAAATTTTGAAGATGCAAGACCATGGATCCGAGAGCAAGTGATGTCGTTGAGTACATATGCGTAACAGCCAGCTTTAAGTTGAGAAATATAATAGTAGAGAGTAAGAGGAAAAATAAAAGGGACTGCTGTTAGTGCTCACAGACGCATCAGTTTCGTTGAGGAAAATAAGATGAGGTCTAGAGGAGGAGGGGTGATGTTCCACAGATTGGCAACTAGATATAAGACTGCGATCTAAGCTTTGTATTTGCAGCGTTTATTGGGGTTTACCAACAAGTAAAATGATCTTGAAGCCCCAAAATAACAATTCAAATCGATATGTCACCCAAAAAACAGTTGGAATACAAAATTACGTATTGACTTTAGCCTTGCTGGTTGAAACATAGCTTTGTATTCAAATTACCCCCCGTCCACCAGCTGCCATCTTTAATATCTATTTACGGGTAATAGCAACCAGAAATCGCCTGACTATCAAAGCTTTTCTTGAAGCTTAAACATCAAAGTAACTGAAAAAAGGTTGGCAGGTATAAAGAAGAGAGGGGACGAAAGAGGGGGAAGATGAGGGGTTATCATTGCCCTTGCTCTATTCCTTTCAGGGTTGGTCGGTATGGGTACCTGGGGAAACCTTGAGAAGGTAACTGTGGTAACCCTAATGTCACACTAGCCCTGTGTCCCGGGGAAGTGGGTTGTCACCCGCCACAGGCTGAAAGGGCTAATGCAATGGAGATGAGCATTGAAGCCACGCTCAGCACGGCTTATGTTCCCATATTTTCCTCTTATAGTCAATCAATCGCGTAGCTTTAGTTGACGAGGAATCGATAGTTATTTTCCCATTTAAAAGGGTCATACAACTTAATGAATAATAAGGAGAGAAGAAAAAACGATGGGTAAGGGTAAGCAAGCTTCGTAATGCTATATTAAAGCAGTTTATGATATTGAAGAGTTATTATATTCTATGATAGCTACCATGCGCCTTTTCTAGTCAAAGTTCTTATTCCCAATTGTCCATTAGAGGAAACAATTTTTCATATCAAAACCTTGTCCTGTTAGGTTATGCAAAGCATGAGAAAATGTATTTTCATTAGTAACTGAAATTATTGCATCTCTGATGAATATGATTGACGTGATAAAGATTACTAAACTCTTTTTACATATTAAAAGCCTGCCCAATGACTGAATATATTAAATTGAATAAATCCATTATCAATTGACTTTTTAACATCACATCGGCAAAGCACAAAAAAAAGAAGTTGTGATTTGATTTAGTTAGTGATTTCGACAATTATTCGAATCAAAGCCGTGTTCATTTAGGTTATCAAAACCATTGGAAGATGTAGTTTCATTATTAATTGAATTCATAGCCTCTCTGAAGCCTAGGAGTGAACTAATACAAGATTGCTACTACATTTTCAAAAGACAGCCCAATGACTAGTATACTATTTGGATAAATCCAATGGCAACACATTTTTTTAGTATCATATCGGCATAGCACAATTATAGTTTGTAATATTTTTAGTGATGTTATTACATTAAGCCGAGTACGAAAGTTTATGCTTTTACTTATTCATTAACTCGTGTATATCAAAAGTTTCAAAATAATTAAGTGAAAATTAAAACCAATCATGATAGTGTTAAATAAAAAAATAACCATCAAAGTACTCATCAGATAAATATTACCATGATAAATATTATTACCAATATGTAATAACTTCTTCAAAAAGGCTTCACATAAATAATGTGGATTTTTTTTCTCTCTCTCTCTCTCTCTCTCTCTCTTTGTAACAGGTCGAACCAGCTCTCATTTACGACAGCGTTCATGTCTTTGCCTTGGGTCTACAAGCCCTGGAGCGTTCAACAACCCTGAAGGTGTCAAATCTTTCTTGCGACCATGAGCTGCCCTGGGGAGACGGATCCTCCCTCTTCAACTATATCAACTCGGTATGTGTGTTTTTTTTCTTCTTCTTTGTTTTGTGTGTGTTTCTTCTCTGATTTGCCTGCCTATATATGTTTGTCTGTCTCCTCTCTTCTCTTTTCCTTTCCTCTCTTCTATCATCGTCAATTTATGTTTGTCTGATACAATTATCTGTCTCTCGCTGATTTATTTATTGTTCCTTCTTCCTCTCTCATTTCAATATATTTTGTACAATTTTCCTTTCTTGTTTCCTTTTTTTTTGTCCTTTTTTTAATTTTATTTTTTACATTTGTGCCTATAGCGCCTGTAGGCTGTGGTGACCCATAGCTCGGATGGTAGGCTCTGGAGGTTCACTTGAGGGCTCTGATGGTTGGTCCTCGCCCGTGGTGGTGCAGGCAGGATTCTTATAGTGACGCCTGTGATTAGAGGCTCATGCCGCCCCCCTGTGTCCTCCGATGCACTCGCAATCGAAGGTAGAGTTGAAGGGCAGGGGCATGTGGGTGTTCTTAGGCCACTCGACGGTGCAGAAAGGTTTTCGTTTTCATCGGGGATCGAACTCGGGTCACCGAGAACGCCAGTCGGAGACGCTAACCACTCCGCTATCGCCTCCCCAATTTGTCGTGCTATTAAAATCCTTGTAATGATGGTAATAGTAATATTACCAATAATTTGAGAAAAAAATAAACACTACAACATTATCATCTACATCACCAATAGCACTATATCCAGTTACATTAATTACTATTATACTGGTAAAGAAATAACTACTACAATGGTCCAGCAGCCACCAGGCTCAACCTTGTTTTAGGGTCTATAATTATTTTTTTCATTGGATTTTGTTTGCCCATATATCCAATTTGAAAAATATCTTGGTTGGCTCGCTGTCAACCTTGGGCAATTAGAGATAATTAGCATAAAACAAAATGGCCGCAAATGAAATATCAAAATACATAATATACCATAATTCCTTTACAAATTGACATAACCGGTCCACCAATACATGGAATCCAGGGTATTTTCACCCAGAAAATTCATTTCTGGTATTTTCTTATCCCAAATGAGCACCATTTTCAAAATAGCTGCCTTTTTTTTTCTCTTTTTCTTGTGTGTGTGTGAATTTTTATACTTATACTAGTATATAAGAATGTTACTTGTTCAACATGAAAGTAATAAAGATTGACAGTTTTTTAGGCAGATCGTTTTGAGTCCTCAATTTCTAATGGGCATAAATACATAATTCTTGAGGTAATTAGTAATCATCCTCATCCTCCTCATCAACTGCTGTTCGTGTTTGATCATTGCAACATTCAATGGAGGATTGACAAGCACAAAACATTGTGCATGGTAGCCTCGACTTGTTACATGCGCATATTGAGGACTTACATGGCTGTTTACTTGAACATGTGCATCGTATCAACTTTAGTATATGATTCGGTGCTAGCTGAACATTGGTAGGGACTGTTGTAGGCAGCAGTGACTTTGTTCTGCTTTCTTTGATCCATCCATAACTTGTGGGTTCCAAATCTGGTGGATCTAGTTTTTTTTTTTTTTTTTTACATTTGTGCCTATAGCGCCTGTAGGCAGTGGTGACGCAGGGCTCGGATGTTAGGCCCTGGAGGTTCACTTGAGGGTTCTGATGGTTGGTCCTCGCCCGTTGGTGGCGCAGGCAGGTTTCTTATAGTGACGCCTGTGAGGCTCATGCCGCCCCCCTGTGTCCTCCGATGCAGTCGCAGTCGAAGGTAGAGTTGATAGGCAGGGCATGTGGGTGTTCTTAGGCCACTCGACGGTGCAGAAAGGTTTTTGGTTTCTTCGGGGATCGAACTCGGGTCACCGAGAACGCCAGTCGGAGACTCCAACCGCTCCGCTACCGCCTCCCCTGAGTTGCAGGGCATTCTTCCATATGCATGTTTGCAGATGAGCCCGCTTGACATTCTCAATGAAGGTCTCTGTAGTAGGTGGAAGAGAACATAACTTGGGAGTAACTGTTGCTCCCGACTTCCCCGTTCTTGAAGTCCACACACTTACTCTGGCCTCAGACATAGAATTGGTATTTGATTGTGCATAACAGGAAGCTATGAATTGTGTTGCCTATTCCAACACCTCAGGCCAGTTAGCCTCAGCATTACCTATTATATCCAGATTCAGACCTGTTTTCAGTATTTTCAACATCTTTCCTTTTCCTATACCAAAACATGCTGCCACTGTATCACATCCAGTAAGAGCGTGACCTGCCAATATTGCTGGAATTATGTTCTGATGTTTCTTTACAGTGGCCTGGATATCAACAACAGTTCTCTCTTTTACAGGTGATTCCATAAACATTGGTGTTTGTATGCCTTGTTCCAGCTAATGATAAAGAAGAAGTGCATAACCATCTGTATCATCTGCAAGAACAGTGACAGGTTGCTGCTGAGCTACAGCAACTACTATAGCTTGCTGCACAATGATGTTATCAGCTTCTTCATGAGTGGTTGCCATGTCAGCTCTTTTTACAATTGTACCACTACAACATACTTCTACAGGTGTTTTGTCCTGACCTGTTATCATAAGTTTGTGCTGTGTTGTATTCTTCTGAATGAAATCTGTGTCATTCAGAATGTTGTCGCAAATAATATTGATCAATTGCTTCTTGTTTTCTGTCATTGTAAGGGCAAGCTTCTGAGAAGGCAGAGGCGCTGTGGGACTTAACTTAAATACGCGGCAGCCTTCATTCCCTCTACAGGTCCTTGTAGAACATTTTGTACTGAAATCCTCATAATTGTCAAAGATCAAAAACACATCTTCAGTTTTCAGCCTCTGTTCTATGTGGCTTTTGAATTTATCTACATAATCAAGTACCACAGGCTGTTTAGTTGGACTTGATGCTGGCCAATGAAGAATCCACAGGAGGGCACAACCATCAATGACTGTGCATACTGACTTCTGAGTCAACTGTCTGTTTGATACATCTATCCTTGTCTGGGTTTTCAAGACAGACTTTGATTTAGAGACTCGTATTTCTCCTGATTCAGTAAAGAGAGCTGTGGGGACTAGTGAGAGCTCATATTACAGAACCTCTTTAATATCTATATCTCTGGAACTAGCTTGTAGTCCCATCACTCGGGAATAAATCAGGTTTGTATCATAAACCTTATGTTCCCCCATCTTGATTGACTTCTTTGTGACATTCATAGTTTCAACTTCCTTCTTAATTGTATCATAGAAGCCATCAGGTAATTTTCTTTCAAACTCATTCATTTGTCTGGTGCCAATATCTAGCACTTTATCAACATTTACTGATGGTGGAGCAATTCGTCCAGTAACCACATTGATAACTGTACCTTCGGGGTGCTGTTCTGGGGCTAAAGGGTGTATACTCATATCAAGTTTTCTTCGAAGCCCTATTCTGTCAGCGTTATCTGCATCAATTCTAGCTTTCGCCTCTTCTTTGTGGGTTGTCTTTGAGCTCTGTAACCTGTCAGAATCTTTCATACTGGAGACATCCTGTACTATCTGGCCACAAGAATGCAGACTAAGAGCCCAGATTTTCAGTGTTTCAGGTTTTGTTGTGATGCCTATTATGCCAGTCCTCCCATGGCCATATCGCATAAAAGTTGTCTCAATATACATATCACTCCAGATTCCATTCCACAGTCCCATCTTGTGTCTCATCACATGGGATCCTTTCATGAAGTGTTCCAAGACATTTTGTGGGAGGGCCTCCATCCTTCGCAGATAATAGAGGCCATATCGTGCATAATTCACGTGCCCAGGTGCATAGAAGTAGGGCATCATGAGCTGAACTGCTTGTAGGTGAAGGGGCCAATCACCCTCTCTTGCAGCCCTCACATAGAGCATCAAGATCATTACTGGTTTTATGAAAGCATCTACCCACATCTTTGTAGTGCGACTTTTAATTGCCAAGCCTTGCAATTCTGTCATGAGATCCTCATGGCTCTGTATATGACTTTTGCCAGTAATAGCTCGTAGCAACTCTGTTGTTAGCATTATCATAGCTCTCACATTCATTGGGAGCTTCTTACCAGTAAGCATTTTAGCTACACCACCAAAAACAGACTCATGAATAGCTTCTAATCCAGACTCAGCCATCAATGTTCCGACTGCACCTACAAAACTCATCAGTAGATGCATTCCACCTAATCTGGGTATCAAATCTGGAAACATATTTGGGTAAGCCCACTGAACCTCTACCACAATCCTGTACAGCTGTTGGTCTGCAGTAAACAGGGTGAAGGCTTGGCCAGTTTCTCTGGTGTTCATGTGCTTTCTTCATGGCAGTCATGATAGTGTCAGGATCTGCTGGTGGCATATCAATCAATGGTAGATACACCGCTTTAGTTTTTGGTTGAGGGGACTGACCTTGCTCACGACACAGACGGGTATTGTAACCATTGAACTCTGGACAATTATCAAACTTTACTTTATCTGCAAGGAAAGCAAAATCTGTCTCATTGGCTCTTCGCTGTGAAACCACTTTATGTGCTAAGAGTCTTAGAGAAGGTATTTCTCTTTTCACAAATTCAGCAGGCAAATTTGATTTTTTGGGACCATTATACCTGAAAATTTCAAGTTCATAATCTATTTCTCGTGGCATCTCTGCCTTGTTCAGGCGTTGTATACTCTGTTCTTGTTGCTGTGCATTAACATCAGATTGAGTCATGAGGACAGCCAAAGAATGGGTTGATAATTTACCATTCTGAGATGAAATGTCTGCATCAAAATTGTCTGCTACAATTTGTACAAGACCATCTTCTGCCCTTGAAATTGCTGTTAATATGGTATTTTTTGCCGCACCTACAGCTGCAGATTTTTTTAACCGTAGCAACTCGTCATAGGTACATATTACTCCAATGTCATTCATTGTCTTGACTACTTCTTTTGAATCTCGTAGAAATACAGCCAAGCTAATCTGCAATGGAGTTGGATTGTTTGTTACTAGTAGGGTACGCCGTATAACAAATATTCTTTTTCTCAACTTTGGCATGCCATTTTCCTATGTAAAATGGAATTCTAAGACGATTTTATCTCTTTCCATTTTTGCATTTGAGCAATTCTTACTATGCAAAATCGCACTTTTATATTGCACCCTTATCGAATAATGCTTAAATGAGTACGCAGTGTCCGGTTGGTCCTGTGTATTGCATCATGCACCAATATGAGTTCCAAATGACTAGCGTGGTAAGCTCTTTCTGATCAGTTGGTAGGCACTACATCACAGTGTCACAGCCTCTACGTTGGCCTAGAAAGTGTCCATCATGTCCTTCTTAGACCTGAAGCAGGGCATGGTCTCCCGGTGGTGGGCCCGAGCCCGGATGAACCCGTCTCTGGCCTGTTGCCCCACCACTGCTGCCGCAGCCTCTGTCACCTGCTTCACGACTCTTTCGGTGCTCTGAGTGTGGATAGAGAACTCCGGAACCTCGTACGGCTTGACCAGGATCTCTTGGATCTGATCCCCGGCCAATGAACAGGTGAATGCCGGCTCGTGCACCTGGCCAGGCTGCCAGCTGATCAGTGTCTGCAAGCTGATGGCTGACAAGTTCAGCTTGGGTGTGATGCGAGGTCTTACACAGGTGTCCCCATTAGGGTGCCAATAGCGCATAGGGGTAATTTTTCAAAGTCAATATTTTTTCACGTACTTTTGTGGTGTTCTGCCTTGTACTTAGAAACTGTCGTGTGCAAGGTTTCAGGCTAATCGGTTGATATTTAGAGGTGGCGGATCGATCTTGAACATTTCCTCTTTTCGTCCTCAGGTCATGACCACGAGAAAGCAAACTGAAGTTTGGCTTCTTGGCCATAGTGTTCCTACTATCACAGGAGCAAAACTTCCCAGCCGTGGAGACGTTTTACGACGATTTTTCTACGCACACAAGGAAGAGAAGAAGACGGTGCAGCAGAGTGCAGCTGAGGCTGCAAAGGAGGTCCTCGACTTCTGGACACGAGCTAGGATCCCCACCATCGCAGAAACTAGCGTGAGGAGGAAGATTACTGGACTTTTCGACGAGTGGAAGATCCTGAGCAAAAGCAAGAATAACTCTGGAGTCACGCCTGCCGAAAAACAGAAGACCTTCCAAGAAAGTCTCCCAGACCTTTTGGACATCACCCACTCCGACGCCCTCACTTTGATGACCATTCCTGAAGACAAGGAATTCCTTCTTGCCCAGCGGGAGAAGGGGAGGCGGGGTTCGATGGCTGGTCTGGACAAGAAGCTGAAAGAATCGGTTTGCCGATGTGAAAGCTCTCTCTCACGTAGCCGTCAACAGACGCCAAAAGGAGAAGAGATGGTGGAGCTGGAGTCGTCATCGACTGAGTCATCAAGTCCAGCCAACGCTGCCAACACATCGACTTCTTCTTCCGACGCCGGGGTCGCTTCTCCACCAAAGCGATTGAGGACACGGGGCACGAAGTCCGTCCTATCCCCTGATCTTGTCGGAGCCCTTGACAGAACTGGGGTCAGTAGCCGCCAAGCCCTTCGAACTATGGCGGCTACGGCAAGTAGCTTGGGCCACGATCCACAAGAGCTTGTGCTGAATCCCGAGTCCATTCGACAGGCAAGAGCGAAGTACAGGTCCACTTTGGCGAAGGACATCAGAGAGACTTTCAGTCCTCTTACCCCTCTTACCGTTCATTGGGACAGGAAGATCCTTCCTCAGGACGATGGCACTCGCGCCGAAAGACTCGCCATCCTCGTCACAGGAGAAGGAGTGGAGAAGCTCCTAGGAGTCCCGAAACTGCACTCCGGAACTGGTGATGCCGCCGCTACAGCTGTGTTCGAGGCTCTAGAAGACTGGGGGGTCCAGGAACGAGTCGTGGCGATGTGCTTCGACACAACCAGTGCCAACACTGGAGCCATCAATGGTGCATGCACCATCTTGCAACAGAAGATCGGCCGACCCCTCGTTTCACTTGCTTGCCGTCATCACGTCCACGAACTTGTCCTTGAGAAGGCCTTTTCTACGTGTTTGGGGTCATCTTCTGGTCCTGAGATCACCATCTTCTCTCGCTTCAAGGACTACTGGTCTTACATCAACCAGTCGGCAATAAACCCTCCCACCAACGAAGATAAGATCTGCCGGAGACTCTGGTCTCCAAGAGGGACGATCTCATTCAAGGTTTGAAACGTCTGCTTCAGACAAAGCAGCCCCGTGACGACTATAAGGAACTCGCTGAGCTGAGCATCCTTTTCCTCGGCGGCGCTCTTCCGAAGACCTCGATCCGTAGCCCCGGAGCGCTTCATCGAGCGCGTTGGATGGCGCGTATCATTTACGCTCTGAAGATGATCTTGTTTCGGGAGCAGCTGACTGGAGTCGTCACACCTCGAGAAATGTCAGCCCTCCAGCGGTTCTCATCGTTCGCAACCGAGATCTACGTCCTGCGATGGTTCGAATCGACGGTTCCATCCTACGCTCCCGCCAACGATCTTGGATTCGCTAAGGACATCCTTCAGTACCACGACGAAAGTATTCGGAAGGCCTGCTTCACCACTCTGAGCCGACATTTCTGGTACTTGAGCGAAGATCTCATTGGCCTGTCACTGTTCGACTCACGTCTCCCTGTCTCCAACAAACAAGCAATTGTACACAATGTACAGGCCATTCTCTACGATGAAGGAGCCGAGGAACCCGCCAAGCGAATAAACCTCCCATCATCACAAGTTCCTGCGGCAACACTGCCCTCCTTCGCCACGAAAAATTCCCTCCGCCTCTTCAAAGCTCTTGATATCAAGACCGACTTCCTGTCCGCCAACCCTCGGAAGTGGCAGGAAGAGGAATCGTACGTCGAGGCCTGCCGCCGAATCGAGGGACTTCGCGTCGTCAACGACATAGCCGAGCGAGGAGTGGCGCTCATCCAGTCCTTCAACCTCCGGCTGACCAAAGACGAGGAACAGCGCCAGTTCCTCCTCCAAGTTGTGGAGGCCCATCGCCATCAACAGCCCGGGACCTCGAAGGCTTCCCTTCCCCGGCCAAGCCGGCCACAATCAGTGGGGTGGCTCCCCATGATACCCCCCCCACCGAGGGGCTAATACTCACCAAGAGGGGGACCAGCAGCCCTGCTGGGGAAGGGATGTCCGGCTTGTCCGCTTTCAAGAGATGACATCCCCTCCTTAATAGGCCAGTGCATAAGGGTAAATAACAAAGCTGTAATCCGCCACCCCTAAATATCAACCGATTGAGGTCAAACTTTGCATACGATGGTTTCTTGCATAGATGCACCATTACTACAAGGTAGAAAGAAAAATTCAAACTTTAGATTTGTATTGGCACCCTAGTCCCCATACTCCTCGCCAGCCCTCAGCTTCAAAATCTGGGTCACGGCGAACCTGCGGTCGTCCTCACTCTGACTCGCCATCAGCGAGAGGAGGACACATTCTGAGTGTGCGAGCCATGCTCCTGTCCGTACGTAGAAGGTCACAGCTGTTTGGACCTTCTTGGGCTGCGACCTCATCACTTTGAGCTGCGTGAGGATGTGCTTGGGGCCGTCCTCTAGTCTGTGGTGAACCTTGATGTCGCAGTAGAGTTTGAAGTACACCTGCAGGCAGTACTTGACTAGGATTTCCAGGGTGTTTAGTTCTTTGCCAGTCAGTCCAGGCTTTCTGGTCCACATGTACACGAGCGACTGGGCTGTGATGAGCCACCTGGAGTGGGACACCTTGCCACACTTGATCTCCTGCAGCTCGGACGGGAGAACGCCCCGCTTCACAGCCTGGACCAGCTGGTAGGGGACTTGCTGGTCAGTGGACATGTTGACAAGGATATACTCCGGTATCTCCGTGAGATCTTCACCGCCTGGCACTCCTCTGAACTCTGCGTTGTACTTCATCTCATTCACGCTGGACAGCAGACTGCACACTGGACCCGTGAAGCATGTGTCAGATGAGGTAGGCCCGTCGATGCTGGTGATAAGGTAGCGCAGGGGCAACTCGTTTGCGTGCAACACGCATATACTCCAGAAGAGCTTGCGTCCCAGCATCTTCTCCAAATGGGCGTGAGTACCACCCTTCCACCCCGTGTTGGCCCTAGTTGAGTCACCTTGCAGTACGATCAGTGAGTCGGTGGAGTCGTATGTCACCAGCAGATCATAGAGAGCCTGAGCCACCTTGAACGCAGGCTTCTCAGGTGGCACCGGGTCCTCTGGTACAAAGTGCCAAAGGTACCTTCCAGATGGCTCCTCTGTCACTGACACATGGTCCTCCCTGATCAACCTTGGGTGCAGTCTCCCATAGCTGTCGGGCACCATCGCCCTGGTCTTGTCCTTCCTCCCATCGTAACCTAATCCAACTATTTTGGTACCCTGGTTAGGGTACGCCGTATAGCAAAAATTCTTTTTCTCAACTTTAGCATGCCAATTTCCTATGTAAAATGGAATTCTAAGACGATTTTATCTTCTTCCATTTTTGCCTTTGAGCAATTCTTACTATGCAAAATCGCACTTTAAGCTATGTTTTGCATCTATATTAATAAAAGCGAAAGTGTGTGTGTATGTCTGTGTGTGTGTGTGTGTTTGTGTGTGTGTGTGTGTGTGTGTGGTGTGTGTGTGTGTGTGTGTGTGTGTGTGTGTGGTATAGGTTCCGCCCACCGTGGCGGAATCCCATCATATACCACATTTTTAGAACCAGGTTGACCAGGGGAAGGTTTTAAACCCAGTTATGAGATGATCCGATCACTTTTTTTATCTTTTTTTTAGCAGCCTATTAGCGATAATTGTGAAAAAAGTGGGTTGCGAGAATTGAGGAAGCCTTGATGTAGGGTGATGGGTAATGGGTGAGTGAATGGGTGGGGTGATGGGTAATGGGTGTGGGGTGATGGGTGAGTGAATGGGTGGGGGGTGATGGGTGATGGGTGAGGGAATAAATGGGGGGTGATGGGTAATGGGTGAGTGAATGGGTGGGGTGTGATGGGTAATGGGTGAGTGAATGGGTTGGGGGTGATGTGAATGGGTTGGCGTTAATACATACATTTCTACATCCATGATTTCAGGAAAGTTAGAAGGGGCTATCTGGAGATTCTGTGTTTGGTGGGCCGAAGGCCCACCAATAGCCCTCCGCAGGAGCTAGCCAAAAAATCCGCCCGGAGGGCGGCTTTGCTGCTAGTATAAATAT
Source organism: Chionoecetes opilio (assembly GCA_016584305.1). Classification (NCBI taxonomy): domain Eukaryota; kingdom Metazoa; phylum Arthropoda; class Malacostraca; order Decapoda; family Majidae; genus Chionoecetes; species Chionoecetes opilio. The sequence continues at coordinate 35,456 of JACEEZ010006191.1, read as the reverse complement.
AAAAGTCCATTTTTGCATAGCAAGAAGGGCTCAAACCAAAAAGTTGAAGAGGACAAACCACCCTTAAAATTCAATTTTACATAAGAAAACACCCTGCCAAATTCGAAATAATCTATATTTCACTTTTCATTGGACCTACGGCGTACCCTAGTTACTAGTGATGTGATAATGTTACCTATCAAAAGAGTAGGTAAGCTGTTATCTAATTTAGGTGACAAACGAGCAAGGAGATCCTGAACTGTGCTGCTTACATATTATGAGGCAATTTCATGATTCATCTTGGTATTATAGCTATTTTTATCAAATGTAATTTCATTGACTTCTTTACAAATCTTTTTCCTAACCTTGTGAATTGCAATACCAGTGTCATCATTTTCTGCATCTGGAATGATGCGTAGAACCTCTGCTGCCTTACTCTGAAAGGCTAATATAGAGGCAATACCAGGGGAAGACAGAACTACAAGGTCCTTACCAAAGTGCGCAGATAGTTCTGCTATTAGCTGTCTACGGGACAGAGCATCGCCTTCATTTTCTATGTACAAATTGAACAGATCAACTGAGCTCCAAATATGTGACATGTCTTCCTTTAAGATACTGATAACAACCTGCAAACCTTTATCCAACTCAGGCTTATCTGCCTGTGCTTCCTTTACCGCAGCAGAGGTTGATCTACTTGACATAAAGTTGGTACGACATGCAACATGGTAGCGTGTATCAGCTGCGTGCAAATCACTGATAATGACTCACCCTAATCTGAACTTGTGCTGCCCAGTCATCATTCCGTTCATCACATTTTGCAAGGATTTCTGTCTTAAGGGACATTTTCTTTTCTGGCCTGTTAACTTATCTGCAGAGATATGCTGGTTTCCATCTTGATGGATGCTTGGGGTCCTTCTAAACTTGGCAATCTCCTCCACAAAATATACAGTGCTCAAAGAAACTGAACTTCAGTTGTTCAGAACGTCTTGCTCGTTTTCTAGGTGCAGCATCTGCTTCTTCTTCATCTTCCTTTTGGCCTTTCAGGGCCCTTTGAACCTCTTTTTGGATGAACGTATTTATTCACACATGAGCTTCAAACTCAGATCCTTGTCATCACCATATTGCAACTGCAGTTTCTGATGGATTTCATCTGTGTATATTTTACTGCATCTTATGATATTTTCTATCCTCTTAGCTTTAGCATTTATCAAGACTTCTTTCTTCTTCGAATCTGTGCATTTAAACTTCCAAGCAAAATAGCATTCTTCCCTCCTTTGCTTCATATACATGTACACTTCAATTGTAAATTGTAAACTGTAGCAATAACTTACACTATTACCAATCTAACACTTAGAACATTGGTCTCTGTTAAAGGCCGAGGGTTTATCATTTTACCACCTTTAACAATATGCACTTTCATGTATGGGATGCAACTAGGTTCACACAGTTTATATACTACTCCTAGCCCGATCGTACATCCAGTGCCATTTAAGTCCCGTGCGATCTGTACACCATCCGAATGAATTAAGCCCCTTCAGTCTTGGCTCGGCTATCCCACGTGGGTACACCCTGTCTATTCAGGTACGGTTATCTAACTTAAATGGGGCAAATTAGATAACATTTGGGACACTAAGTTACATCTTAGCTGACACTGAACCCCATGCTGGATTTCACAGCAGTGAAGTCACCAGTGTGCCCTGGTAGTGCAAGGACATTCACTCCTTTATGATAAACAATAAACAGAGAAATAAAATGTCACACAACAAATGTATGTGAGGATTACGAGGAAACAAACACGTGAGGATCAATCACCTATACATATCTGATGTGAATATAGCATGTTCAGTAGGGTGGTCCTTCGTGAGGGGTAAATTTTCGAATTAATTTATTTTAAGCTCCAACCCCCGGAATTCGTTGGAATAGTCGAGAAAACTCTCCTCGTGCATTTATTTTCAAATTCCAACAACATTTACCCCTCCCTCGTCGACCTTGAAGTTTAGCCTCAGTTTCTCGGGGCGGCTGACATTAGAACGACGACCAATCGGCCTGTGCTGATCTTTGAAACGCTCCTGTAATGTCCAATCGTCTCTTTTGATGTGATACGTCGATCTGTGTGTTTGTGTATTATGTGTAATGTGTAATGTGTATTACTCGTTCTTCTCACCGCCCCCCTAACAATGTTTTTTTTTCAGGTTGAGTTTTCACTCATCAATCTATCATTCTATCAAGCATGGCAGCAGTGAACCTATTTGATTGCTCCGTTGCAAAACATTGCCGGGTCTCAACTTCCCTCGGAAGAAGAAGTGCTGGGACTGTTGATATGCCGAATCGGCATATCAACATTCGAGTCCGGTGATTCCCACCCCCATGTGCGTCCTCTGCTGGTCCCTGTGGACAAGAACTGGTTCCAGAGCACCCTGATCAACCACAAGGGCCTTCGGGACGACTACCGGGAGCTGCTGGAATTGACTGTGATCTTCCTCGGCCAGGTCCCCCCACGAGGAGTAAGGATACTAGCCCCCGGACCCATGCACCACGCAAGGTGGATGTCGAAAGCCATCTACGCACTGAAGGTGTGGATGTTCCGGAGCCAATTCAAGCTCACAGAGAGGGAGGAGAAGGGCCTGCGGCAAATCGCCGTCTTCATCAGTCGCCTGTACGCGAAAGCCTGGACACTGGCTCCGGAGGCCGCAGCTGCCCCTCGACACGACCTGCAACTGCTGAAGGATTTGATGACCTACACGGACGTCAACCGGGACGTGGGCAAGGAAGCTCTGACCAAGCTGCAAGGGCACCTGTGGTACCTCTCGGAGGAGCTTGTCGCTCTGGCGCTCTTTGACCCCCTGGTCACGGTGGAGGAGAAGAGGCAAATCCTCACCTCACTTCACACCACGGTAGGAGATGAATCTCCAGCGAAGCGCCCAAAGCTGCCCAGCCAAGCCGTCTCTGGACTCCAACTGCAAGACTTGGCATCAACCAACACGCGACGGTTCTTCCAGAAGCTGCGCCTGGAAGACCGACCCGATCGATCGACCCCGATCCTGCGACCTGGCTGGAGCGGGAAGACTTCCGGACAGCGGCGGCCTTCGTGCAGGGGATAGCGGTCATCAACGACCACGTGGAGCGAGGAGTCGCCTCATCCAGGAGTACAACCGAAGGCTAACTCAGGATGAGGAGCAACTGCAATTTCTCCTCCAAGTTGTCTCTCGTCATCGCGCGGAGTTCCCGGACTCCAGAAAGAAGACCGTGGCTGCTGGTGTGGCGGCCCACCAGGAGCAGGAGCACTAAGTCGGACGGGCCTAGGAGCCTTGTGAGTAATCTGTTAGAGTCTTCTAAAGAGACTCAGATTGTGTTCATGGAACAAAAATTATACTTCCATGTTGTGTTAAATATACTGCAGTTACACTTGATTTACGTTGGGCTACAGCCGCTACAAACTACGTATTTGAGGTAGAAAGACATTTTGCTTAAGATTTGTGAAGTTCGAAAATGGTCAAATTTTCGAGTGTTTCTTTTTTCACTGATATTAACTGTGGATTGTGGTCATTTAACTGTGTAATGAGGTAACCATTTATAAAACACTGTATGTTGAGTGTTATAAGCTAACATTTTGGGAATGAATGGCACAAATTTAGTTTTTCAAGGATTGTTATTTTTGATCCTCAGGGTGAAACTTCAAGGTCGATGAGGGAGGGAAAAATGTTGTCCGATTGCAAAAAACATTCACCAGGTGAGTTTTCTCGAATCTTCCAAAGAATTCCGTGGGTTGGAGCTTAGACTATCCGAGTTTCAATTTTAAGGACCACCCTAATGTTCAGGCATCCCTAGTTTTCAACAGTTTCTATCAAAAACTATACACACTGCACCTTCAGATAATTTCATGAGTAAATGTACAAACTAGTAAAATCTACTAGTAAATTAACAAAGTGTACGAATCATACATACGTCAAAATTACGATTTGCACAGTTCAATTACTTATTTGTTGGGCAGCCATTTTTAAAACAGTGGCCATTTTGAATTTGAAAATACCAGAAATAGATTTTCTGGATCAAAATACCCTGGAATTCATGTATTGGTTGACTCTCTGTGTAAATGTTCATGGGATGTATGGTATTTTATGTATTTTGGTACAATTTTGGCGGCCATTTTGTTTGCTAATTATCTCAAATTGCCCAAGGCTGAAAGCGATCCAACATATATATTTTTCAAACCGGATATGTTGGTAAACAAAATCCACTGAAAAAAAAACTTAAGACCCCACAACAAAGTTATAAGAAAAATGTACTTTGGCCTGTCGGGCTACAATAACAACAACATTTGGCATTTTTTTTTTTTTTTCTTTACATCTATGCCTATAGCGCCAGTAGGCAGTGACCTACAGGGCTCGGATGGTAGGCCCTGGAGGTTCACTTGAGGGCTGTGATGGTTGGCCATCGCCCGTGGTGGCGCAGGCAGGATTTATATCGTGACGCCTGTAATTAGAGGCTCATGCCGCCCCCCTGTGTCCTCCGATGCACTCGCAATCGAAGGTAGAGTTAATAGGAAGGACATGTGGGTGTTCTTAGGCCACTCGACGGTGCATAAATATTTAAAGTGGATTTATGGGTCTCACTCGGGATCGAACTCGGGTCTTCGAGAACGCCATTCGGTGACGCTAACCACTCTGCTACCACCTCCCCACTACTACTACTACTACTACTAGTAATACTTCTACTACTACTACTACTCCTACACCTACTCCTCCTCCTCCGCCTCCTCCTCCTCCTCCTCCTCTCCCCTCCTCCTCCTCCTCCTCCTCCTCCTCCTCCTGCTCCTCCTACTACTACTACTACTACTACTACTACTACTAATAATAATAATAATAATAATAATAATAATAATAATAATAATAATAATAATAATAATAATAGAACTACTAATATTATTACTATTATTACTACTACTACTACTACTACTACTATTACTTCTACAACTAATACTACTATAAAAAATAATACCATTACAACTATTTGTATAACTCTTACTGCTTAACTGTTGTATAACTTGTATAACTTGTATAACTGTTCCTATATTATATATTATATATATATATATATATATATATATATAGGTATATATATATATATATATATATATATATATATATATATATATATATATATAATATATATTATATATATATATATATATATATATTATAATAAACTACAAATTTATTACAAAAAAAAGAACACCAGCAACCTCCTTCTCCGTAACAGCCCAAGCCAGACGAAGGAGACAAAACAAAAGTCCCATGTCGTATAATAGGATCACATGCAAAAGAGGAGACTGTGAAGTCCTCCCCTCATCCTACTTCGGCATGACGACAACGAAGCTGTCCAGTCGTCTTACTTGCCACCTAACTTCCGGAGCCCCAAAAAGTCACCTATTAGAAAAACCTGGCATCATCATCACAAGAAAATTTCTAGAAGAAAATACAGAATTGGTTGACATGTGTGCAGATGTGCGGCGACTTCCAATTCTAGAAGCACTATACATAAAAGAGATCAATCCCAAGCTTAACGTACAGGCAAACGACCAACAAGCTCTACCCAGCATGAAAAGAACAAAAGCAAATAACAGCCTACTCACAGAAAAGCAAAGCGAGGACCAAACAACCAATAAGCGTCTCCCACTCACGGAGACGAGAAGCAGAAGCTATCTACCAATCAGCGCCGCCAATAGGCTGCGTGGCAGGCAGACTTCATCTATAAATAGCACTTCACCCCGCATCTAAGTCATGCTCAGCTCTACACCTGAGGAGAAAACATCTTCCACATGCTGCTGAAGAACGGTTCTTAGACCCGAAATCGCGATACAGCAAAATGACAAGCTACGGCGAAGTCATACAAGTGATTACAAAAGAGAATAAGACACTCTTAAGACAAAGAGAAAATATCTTTAAAAAGTAATAAACGCTGAACCTAGCTATCACTTTTAACGAGATCTGTCTCAGAAAAATTTTCCTACCCGTATATACTATATCAAAGACTACTCTATACTGGACTTGCTACTGCTGCCCCGCGCAACCCCGCCTATGACCAGTGGGGGCCCAAAGTTTTGCGATTTCTAACATTTTCGAACTCACCCCCTTTTCCCCTTCCTGTGGTTTATCAGTATAAATTATTTTAATGTTACCCTTCGTAAATGTTTGTTCTATAATATTATCAAATAAAAAACAGTAAAATACACTAAAGAAATGCGATTATAAAAGAGTGAAAAAAAATATGCATGAACTTAATGTTACTTAAACTCTTCGCCATTTAATATTTTGCGAGAAAACATTTAGATGAAACATACCAATAGAAGCGGTTTTTCATTAGCTTTCCATTGATATATTTCGTTTTCTGATAAATGAATTACCCCAGCATAAATTAGCGTTAACTAAAAAAATAACAAACAATCGGATCGGCAAGTAAAAAAGTGTTCCCTGAATACAGTAGACTGATTTATCAGTATAAATGATACACTGCTATCTTCGTAATGATTGTTTATAATATTATCAAATAAAAAACTGTAAAATACACGAAAGAAAGCCATATGAGATGAAGAAATAGCATGAACTTTTTATGCATTCACTTAAAACTCTTCACCATTTAATATTTGCGTAAAGCTTTTTTCATGAAACATACCAATAGAGGCGGAATTATATTAGCTTTCCATGATATATTTTGTTTTTTGATAAATGAATTAGAACCATGCATAAATTAGCGTTAACTAAATAGATAACATCATCAATCGGGTAATTTCCCGATTGATTAGGTTATTTTTTTTGTTAACGCTAATTTTGTATAGTTCTAGTTCATTTATCAGAAAACGAAATGTATCAATGGAAAGCTAACAAAATTCCGCTTCTATTCGTATGTTTCATGTGAAATGTTTTCTCGCAAGATATTAAATGGCGAAGAGTTTAAGTGAATATTAAGTTCATGCATATTTCTTCACTCTCTCATAATGGCATTTCTTTAGTGTATTTTACAGTTTTTATTGATAATATTATAGAAGAAACATTACGAAGATCACGGTATATCATTTATATGGTAAACCATAGGAAGGGAAAGGGGAGTGATGTTCGAAAATGTCAGGAATCGCAAAACTGGCTTCCACTGGAAATAGCCCAAAATGAGTAGCAAGTCCAGTATACAGTAGTTTTTGGGACTATATTTTAAGATATATAATATATATATATATATATATATATATATATTTTATATTATTATATTATAAAAAAATAAAAATAAAAATATATATATTAGGGTGGTCCTTAGTATGTATGTAAATTTAATTTTGAGAAACTTTATGTCCTAACCCGGATATATGTTCTATGTTATGAAAATACTATGTGAGTAAATTTTCAGCCGAATCGGTTCACGAAAAGATGTTGCACACGCCTCCTCCAATTTCACCCTGGCCCTGGCTCCAGGTCCCCCCTCAGTTGAGGTATTAGCCGCTCGAAGGCGGGGGTATCGTGCTTGCCGGCTCCTCACTGTGGCCTGGTGTGGGCCAGGGTGCGCTTCCGCGGGTCCGGGAAGGCCTTCCGGTGGTCCGCCACCACTTGAAGGAGGAACTGAAGCTGCTCCTCATCCTTTGTGAGGGATCCGTTGAACTCTTGGATGAGCGCAACTCCTCTTTCCGCGTGGTCATTCACCACAGCGAGGTTCCGGACGATCTGAGAGGACCGCTGGAACCCCTCGTCCATCTGCCACGAGTCCGGTGGCAGATCGAGGAAGGCCTCATCCAGGTGTAGCTTCCGGAAGAAGTGGAGAGTACGTCCACTGACGAAGTCTTCCAGGTGGAGATCTCGGACCGACTTCTTTGGAAGCGTGACTCTTTTCGGAGCCGTGTCCTCTCCGTCAAATTCCTCTCGTCGTAGGGCCGTAACCATGGCGTTTTGGTCTCGCAGGACACGTCGGAGTCGAAGAAAGACAGCCCAACCAGTTCTTCTGACACGTACCACAGATGGCTTGACAGTTTCGACAGCGCGACGTCTCCGATCTCAGGGTCGATCTTGTTGTAGGTGCCGAGGGCCTTGATGAGTTCGAGGTCGAGTCGAGGGGCTTGAACCGAGAAAGAAGCCTCAATCCAGGCCTTTGCGTAGACTCGGACGACGAAGAGGCACAACCGCTGGAGTCCACGCTCCTCCTTCTTCGTCAGCGGAACTGGCCCCGGAACATCCAAATCTTGAAGGAGTAGAGGACTTTTGACATCCATCTGGCCTGGTGCATTGCTCCAGGAGCAAGGAATCGAATTCCACCGGGAGGGGCACCCCCGAGGAAAATGATGACAGTTTGACCAATTCCCGGTAGTCATCGCGAAGGTCCTCACGCTCTTGAAGGACTTGAAGAGTCCATCGAAGAGCCTCATCCTTGACGTCCTCTAGAACAGTCGCCCCTTCCTCCACCATGATTCCCGTGCCGAAGTCCTCTCGGTCGATGCTCTCCCATGAGGTTGGAAGCGTTTGAAGAGCAGATGCTCGGGCGATGAGGAACACCAAGAACACGGACGAACACCGCATGTACCACCAGCTCCAGGATATGGTGACGACAGGCGAAATGCAGCAGGTCTTTCCCATTTTCTGTTCGATGAGGACACAGGCCCCGTTTTCTGCGGCCGGTGTTGGATGCCGTGGTGTCGAAGGACATCCCGACTACCTGATCCGCGACTCCCATGTCTCCAGGGCCGAGACCACCGCTGCCGCCATGCTCTCTCCCGTGCCACTGCCCAACTTGGCGACGGCGAGCAGTTGGGGGCCTCCAATCCCGGAAATTGATGATCGGGGAGACGGTCCACATGTTCTTTCGTGGTCAGGTCCATCACGAGCCTTGCCATCCCAGTGGACCACCAGCGGAGTTCCTGACCGAAACTCCTCTCTGATCTTTGAGGCCATGGCCGCACGATGTTTCAGCGTTGGCGTCGGATGGATGAGCGGTTGATGTTGAGCTCTTCGACGTTCTGGCCTAGGCAACGTGCGGCTTCAGTCAGCACGTATGTCGCGGAACGATCGGTCAGCTTGGTTCGATCCAGCGTGGCCGCCAGTGCTGGAGAGACGATGTTCTTCGTGGCCCGTTTCGCCCGCTTCGCAGGACTCGCTCCTCCAACTGCTCCGTATTCTTCATCTGGGGACAACAGCTGAAGTTGGAGCTGGACGACGGCGAGGACTCGAGCTGCGCCACAGATGAGGAAGCGGCAGCCTCTTCTTGTTTGCGGGCGGAGAAAGCAGCGGCCTTTTCCAAGCGAAGAGATTGCCTCGTCTCCTGAGCAGCAAGGACGGAATCGACGCCGCCCATCCTCCTCGACGTCCTGGCTCCCGTTGGGCGAGGAGGAACTCTTTTGTCCTCCTGGTTGGTCATCATGGTCAGCGCATTCCCGTGTGCCACGTCGAAGAGGTTGTCGAGAAGTACCTCAAAATCCTTTTCTTTCGAGATTTGAGCCTCCGATCGCCGATAGCGACCTTTCTTGAGGAGCTCGTACTCCCGATGGAGCTTCTCAATCTTGGTGACAATGTTGTCTTTTCGGATCATTGGGATCCGCGCCATATCCCAAAACTGAGCCACCATGGGGGTCACGGCCAGCGTGACATCGCGGAGTCATCTTTTTGAGCTGTAGACGGTGGAGAACGACCCGAGAAAACCCCTCTGTTGGAAGGGAGTTTGGAGCCAATTACCTCCGTTTGGGGAACCACAAGAAAATCTTTGCTCCTAGTCGCCATATCAAACTGAAAAGAAAGGAGAATATGTTCAGAACTTAATTTTTGACAAGTAGAATCGAATTCGGAAGGAAAATATTGTGAAAATAGGAGGAGGAAATGGAGTATGTTCCAATAACACCATGACCAGTCGAACGAGTCACAGAGGGAAAACTTCGGGTCATGTGTGCAACATCTTCCTACGAGCCGAATTCCATAAAAAAAATTCAGGGTGATTTCCACTTGAATGGTAACAATTCCCGGGTAGGAACAAAACAATTCCAACTTTGTTTTTAAGGACCACCCTAATATATATATCTATATATATATATATATATATATATATATAATATATATATAGATATAATATATATATATATAATATATATATATAAAATATGATATATATTATATTATATAGTATTATATATATATATATATATAATATATATATATAATATATATATATATATAATAATATATATATTTTATATATATATATAAAATATATATATATATATATATATATATATATATATTATATATATATATATATATATAAAACTATATATATTTCACCGGATTATACCATTTCGACCACTTTAATCTAATATATTTTATATATATAGTATTATATATATATATATATAGTCAAGACTACTGTATACTGGACTGATATCATTTTGGTATTTCCAGTAACAGTTTTCGATTCCTGACATTTTATATTCCTGACATATTAATATATATTATACACAATTACGCTCTCACGGTTAAATTCATAGTAGAGTAATATATGAGTGATCCTGTTATCAGTATTTGAACACTGGTGCACAACAGTCATAGAAAATTGTCAGATAAGAGATGTTAGCACAGACTGTTAGTGCTCTGTCTGGGGTAATTCGACGTAGCAGTACTATGATTGTGTGCCAGTCAGCTGGCTGTCAGTACTGTGCAAGCTCACGTGGCTGGCGTGGAGGGTGCTGTATGACGGGTTTGTTGCTCTGCTGGGATAATTGACTTGGTGGAGCTAGGGTATTGTTGCCTTACGCACCGTGAGTCCGAGGAGACCTTTGAGGTCTCGGCTGGAGTGGAGAACGGGTGCGGGGTAGTGCATCTCACTCCCCGTATGTGCCGTCACGAGGTGGTAGTGGTGGTAGTAGTGGTGGTGCCAGGCTGTGGCGTGGCAGCATGGTCCCCTTGTAGCAGGGGCCATGTAGCCACGTAGCTATGGTGGTAGTGGTGGTAGCAGTGGTGGTGCCAGGCTGTGGCGTGGCAGCATGGTCCCCTTGTAGCAGGGGCCATGTAGCCACGTAGCTATGGTGGTAGTGGTGGTAGCAGTGGTGGTGCCAGGCTGTGGCGTGGCAGCATGGTCCCCTTGTAGCAGGGGCCATGTAGCCACGTAGCTATGGTGGTAGTGGTGGTGGTGCCAGGCGGTGGCGTGGCAGCATGGTCCCCTTGTAGCAGGGGCCATGTAGCCACGTAGCTATGGTGGTAGTGGTGGTGGTGCCAGGCTGTGGCGTGGCAGCATGGTCCCCTTGTAGCAGGGGCCATGTAGCCACGTAGCTATGGTGGTAGTGGTGGTAGCAGTGGAGGCCAGGAAGGCTGTGGATAAGGACGTGCCGGTGTCCTCTCAGGTTCCTGGGACCGACTGTAGTACATCAGGGTCACCAGAGAAGGAACTCGCAGAGAAGGGTGTCACCGCAAGGGGGGTAGAGACTGAGAGCGCCGGTAGGGAGGGCGACGGGTCGCACCTTGCGGGGTACACCAGAGGTGGAGCTACACTTAGCACACCGTCCTCTCAGGTTCTTGGGGCCGACTGTAGTAAGACAGGGCCCCTAGAGGAGCTTGAAAAAACATGGGGTGCTACTGCAGAGGGTGGGGAGAGTGAGGGCTTCGGTGTTAAGTCTGACGCGCTACACCCTGCTGAGTGCACCGGAGGCGGGGCTGACGCCAGCCCTTCGCTTGGTCAGGATCCTGGTGCCGACTATAGAAACACAGGGCTATCGAAGGAACCTGTGGAAAGATGGGGTGCTACTGCAGAGGGTGGGGAGAGTGAGGGCGTCGGTGTTAAGTCTGACGCGCCCTGCTGAGTGCACCGGAGGCAAGGTTGAAGCCAGACTTTCGCCGGGTCAGGATGCTGGGGCCGACTGTATGCCTACAGGGTCACCACCTGAAACACCCTACACTCAGGGTCTTGTTCTGGAGGAAGAAGAGTTTGATTCCCCGGCCAGGCGCACCCGAGGGAGCACGAGGAATTGCGGCGATTTGCTGCCTGGTGCTCGGCTTAAGCCTTTACCCCCTACCTCGTTGTTCTCCAAGGAGTTGATGTCAATCGGGTCGACTGAATTAAGCCGCAAGCAGCAGGAGGACGAGACCTTGAAGCCCCTGTTCGCTAGAAGGCGGGAGGAGAAGAGAGTAGGGACAGGTAAAGAGGAGTTCATCGTTGTTCAACGTGATGCACCGTCGGTGGACCGATGCGGCCACCGAGACTAACGGAGGAGAGGGGGACGTGCTACAAGTGGTTGTTCCCACGGAGCATCGGGAGGCGTTAGTGCAGTTAGCACATGAGGGGCCCTTGGCGGGTCACCTCGGAGTGAAGAAGACGGTTTAACGCTTGAGGCGTAACTTTTGGTGGCCAAAAATGCCTGCCCATGTGTCTTCGTACATCAAGGCGTACCACACTTGTCAGGTAGTGGGCAAACCGATCCAAGTTTTTCCAGTGGCCCCCTTAGTCCCCATTCCTGCCGTGGAACCCCCGTTCACCCGGGTGATGATTGACGTTGTGGGGCCTTTACCCCCTTCGTCGGCAGGGAACAAGTACCTGCTCACGATTATAGACGTCACTACCAGGTACCCTGAAGCTATCCCAGTCAGGAGCATACACGCCAATGCTATAGTTAAACACCTCATTGGCTTCTTCACTCACTTTGGACTGCCTAAGGAGCTGCAGTCTGAGCTAATTAACTTTACCTCGAACGTATTCAAGCAGATGCTAAATGACTGGGGGATTAAGCATGTGTTGTCTAGTGCCTACCATCCTCAGTCACAGAGTGCACTAGAAAGCCCCTATCAAAAGCTAAAGACCATGCTGGCATGCTGCGGTCCTTTTGCTATGACAGTGGGAAGTACTGGGATCTGGGAGTGCCTTTCATCATGTTTGCCGTGAGGGAGGTGCCCTCGGAGTCGTTAGGTTTCTCGCCTAATGAGCTAGTTATCGCCCACCGGGTGCGGGGTCCTTTGGATGTAGTGCGGGAGGCGGCGAGTGGCGCCGCCCAGGGCAAGGCTGAACCATTGCTTGACTTTGTGACCCGTACCCGGGGAAGGTTGCACCAAGCTCTAGAGGTGGCTCAGGAGAGCCTAGTTGTGGCCCAGGCTAGAATGAAGGTCTACTATGACCGGAAGGCCAAGGTAAGGAGTTTCCAGCCAGGGGAGGAGATACTAGCTCTGTTGCCTCTGCAAGGGAAGCCGTTAGCCGCAACGTTGTGTGGTCCATACAGAGTGGAAAGGAGAGTGGGCGATTGGGACTACTTGATCGCTACTCCTGACCGACGCAAGGATTTCCAACTGTGTCACATAAACATGCTGAAGCCTTACTACCGCCCCTCATACCTCCAGAAAGGGTTGAGTGATTCTCTCAGTTTAGGAGAGGAGGAGGAGGAGAAGGAGAGTGATGGCCTGCCGGTGGTGGGGAGGTGGAGAAGAAGACGGAGTTAGTGATGGTGAGAGTGGTGAGGCTCCTTTGGGTGAGCAGCCACCGCCAAAGGGACAAGGTGTAAGCCCGGAGGAGGGGGCACCCTTGGTCCTGACGCTTGGTGCAGGAGAGGAGCCAGGCTTTGGAGACGTTGTTCCTGTCGGACTGTGGGAGAACAACAGTCAGGAGGCCCTCAGGGAGAAATTGCAACTCTCTGTCTGAGAGGGGAGGAGATGTGTCGGCGGCTGTGGCAGTATCCCCGGGTCTTTGGCAGTGCCCCCGGGCGGACTACGTGGGCTGAAAGAAAATTTTGCTCCTGGGAACAAAATTTTCCTAGGAGAAGGGCGTGTAACACCTGCCGGGAAGCCTGGCTGGTCTGTGTCCTCGGGTGAGTGAGGAGGAGGAGAAGAGGAGAGAGAGATGAGGAGAGGGAGGTGCCCCCACCACTGGTGGGTCCCGCGTGGCGGGCAACGCTCGGGTTCACTGTTGAGTAGAGGTCTGGCCTTAATAGCGAATACACGTGCCGCTCTGCTCCGCAGCCTCTTGCTATCCATCGTCGTTGAGTTGTTGCGTTTTGGTAGTTGTTGAGTCTTTGTGTAGGAAGTTTGCCCTGCATTCACTTGAGTCAGTGAATAGCTAGAGGATGTCTGAAGTTGTAGTATTTCTTGCGTAGTATTGAAAACACGTGGGTTCCACCATTTGGGTGAGGCTTTCGGGCTGACCACGTGCTAAGAGTTTAGTATTAACAAACGAAAGGCGGGAAATGAATGGTTACCGTGTTTTGGAGTATTGGCTTGCACAGGAGACACTGACACACACATACATCGCCTGTACACTAATTAACTTTTGTTCTGCGATGCCAGCTTATATCATGAATACCAGTTTCCCGTCCTTCTGGGCAGTGGGATGAGAAAGGTGGGAGGTGCACTCCAGTAATAACGTAGCTGGGAGGAACTTTCCGTCACCACTGTTTAACCGCCCATAAATACAATCGCGGTAGCATTTTGAAGCGTTACGTAGCATATTTCTTCATATATCACTTAGAGTGGAGATGAGAGCAGAGGGTGCTCTCACTCTTGTTGGTTTAGTGATACAGCTGGGCCTGTCCGTAGCCTAGGCTGTAATCGGTAGTATACTTTTGTATTTGAGCAGGAGAGTAGAAGGGAGGGTTACGCCCATCATCTTCTCTGGATAGAAGCTGGGGGCCTCTATGGTTCAACGGTTGTGACAGTCTTTGCGCTTGAGGCAGCAGTCGTAAAGATATAGATATATATTATATATATAATATGATATATATATATAGTATTGATATATATATTAATTATAAATATATATATATATATATATAATATATATATATATATAATATATATATATATACCTGTATATATATATATATATATACTATAATATATTATATATATATATTATATATATATATATATATATATATATATATATATATATATATATATATATATATATAATATATATATATATATAGTTAATATATATATATATATATATATATACACCTGTATATATATATATTATATCTATAATATAATATATATATATATAATATAAATATATATATATAATATTATATATATATATATAATATATTATATATATATATATTATATATATATATATATATATATATATATATATATATATATATATATATATATATATATATATACTATATATATATATATATATATATATATATATATATATATATATATATAAATATATATATATATTATATATATTATAATATACATATATATATTATAATTATATATATATATATATATAATATATATATATATATTTATATATATATATATATATTAGGGGTGGCACTTAAAAATTGATTTTTTATTTTAAATGCGTGCGGGTGGTTTTCTGGTTCCATTCCCGTAAAAAATAACGTATGCAAATTTGTTTTGAAAAATATTAATATTTAAAGGTCGCGAATCGAGGTAAAATTGAGATTTTGGGGGCAAATTTCAAGATTATCAAATTCGTTTCTGACGTTGTTGTTACACTATA
>JACEEZ010006191.1:0-15000 GCA_016584305.1 Chionoecetes opilio | reverse complement strand
CATGTTCGCTTATAATGTCAGATTAGTCAGATTACTGTGATAAATAAAGTTGTTATATATATGCAGATTGTTTGTTTTCGTCTAACTCATAGAATTACGTACAAACTTATATAGCTAACCTGCCACTTATAGAGATAATCTGAAGGCATATTTTTACAGCGACAGGACATTCTGAAACAGAAGAACTCCTCATTGTTTTTATTTTTGTTTAGACAAATATTATTGTTTTCAACTTAACTAATTCAATTTACCTAACCTAAATAAATTGCTAAGATAACCTAGCTTTTCTAACTAATTAATTTTGCATTGTTTACTAGCTGTCTATTAAATTATCAATCGTATTATCAGACATATCATTGCTGCCACATATTACACATCTGGAGCTGAAATACCACCTCCGCCACCCTCGCCCGGGCCCTATATATGCCTCCTAACTAGTAAAAATATAACCAATAAAGTTCCATTCTTACATAATAACCTAAGCTACCCTAACTGGTTGGTGAAGAAGGGGTATTTAAGATTAAGGGGTATAAAGTATTCATCATGTACGTATAATGAAAAGTTTTAAATAATTGAAATCACAGCAAAAGAAATGGTAAATATGCATTTTCAACCAATACTCCCTATTGACCTATACTCTTCTGAAATAACTGGCGGGGCTACACCCTCCAGACTTAAACTAACCTAGCTTACCTGGGCATTGATTACATAACCTTAGCTCACTGAGGGGGTTTCGCCCACCCCCAGACTCCCCTTGTTATTTATTATTTTTTATTCCTGCCGGTGGTAAATATGCAGTTACAACCAATACTCTCCTGACATAACTGGGGGAGCTTCTCTCCCCCAGAGCCCCGCACTAGTTAACTAACCTAACCTGGGCATTGATTACGCAACCTAACCTCACTAGGGGGGTTTCACACACCCCACACCACATTGTGTTATTTTTTGTATGGGTTATAAATACTCCTTAGCGATGAGAACGAAACGCAAGGAGACGAGACGCTGGAGAAAATCGAGGAGAGTCGCGCTGCCAGGCTGGCTGGGAACCGGGACCAGCACAGGGCTCTGTCACGCCGGACTAGAACCCTCCTGATGAGAGACAAGGAAAGGTATGTCAGGAGTCTCGCTGAGGATGTCGAAGGTCATTTGAACTCTAATGACCTCCGACCCGCCTACCGAGCCCTGAAGAAGCTCCGTTCCAAGTCTCCTTCTCGGGCGAGTGCTATTCGAACAGCAGATGGGCGCCTCGTGTCGGACATGGATGGGCAGATGGCTCGTTGGGCTGAGTACTTTGGGCAGTTGTTCACGGTGGACCCTCCAACTGAGCAGCTTCACACCACTGGGTTACAGGCAGTGGATGCCGATCCTCCCATTGACGAAACCGCACCCTCTTTTGACGAAGTCAGAGAGGCTGTAGCAAAGTTGAAGGGTGGAAAGCTGGTGGAAAGCTGGTTGAAGGCTGGTGTTTGTAATATCAGTGCGGAGCTCCTCAAAGCTGGGGGTGAGGCCATGATCCGCGGGCTGCATGCTGTCCTGACTGCCGTGTGGCAATCAGGTACCATTCCTCCTGACTGGAAAAGGGGGCTGGTCGTCCCTATCTGAAAAGGGAAAGGGGACCGTCAGGACTGCAACAATTACCGCGGTATTACACTGCTCAGCGTACCAGGCAAGGTGCTTGCCCATCTATTGCTGACACGAATTCGCAGTCTTCTGGTGAAGCATCAGAGACCTCAGCAGTCTGGGTTCACGCCTGGTAAGTCAACAACAGACCGTATCCTAGCGCTTCGTGTCCTGGTGGAACGCCGACGTGAGTTTCGACAGGGGATGCTTGCAGCCTATGTTGATCTCAAGAAGGCGATGGACTCAGTGCATCGTGAGTCACTCTGGGATCTTCTGCGACTTCGGGGGATTCCTGCAAGGACTATTGGTTTGATAACTGGTCTGTATTCTGGGACTGAGAGTGCTGTGAAGTGTGGGGCAGGTGTATCCAGCTTCTTTCCTGTGAATACAGGAGTGAGGCAAGGGTGCATCCTTGCCCCATCACTTTTCAACGCTTGTATGGACTGGGTATTAGACAAGGTTGTAGATCAAAGTGATTGTGGAGCATCCGTCGGCAACACCAAGATCACTGATCTGGTTTTTGCCGATGATTCAGTAATCTTTGCTGAGTCGCTGGAGGTCCTGGTGATAGCTCTCGAGGCGCTGCACGAGGAGGCAAAGCCTTTGGGACTTGAGGTCTCCTGGCTCAAGACCAAGGTCCAGGTGTTTGGAGACTTACTAGATGAAGCAGTACAGTCTGTTCATGCGTGTGGCGAGGACATTGAAATCTTGGAAAGTTTTACATACCTTGGTAGCGCAGTCCATAATGACGGCGGGTCACGTCAAGAAGCCTTACGGCGGATTGGCATAGCCCACGGTGTTATGGACTCGCTCAGCGGGAGTATCTGGCGTTGTCGGTACCTGTGCAGGAGGAAAAAGATCCGGATCTTCAAGTCGCTTGTGATCCCTGTCTTACTCTATGGTTGTGAGACATGGACACTAAATAGTGACTTGAAGAAACGAATCAATGCCTTTGGTAATAAGTGTCTTCGCAGAATCATGGGGTATCGCTGGGATGATTACGTGTCAAATCAGCGATTGCACCGTGAGACTGAATCGAGGCCTATTACCTGCATAGTCCGTCAGCGCCAACTTCGGCTATATGGGCATGTGGCACGCTACCCTGAAACCGATCCTTCCCATCGGGTTGTATCTGTAAGAGACAATCCGGCGTGGAGGAGGCCAAGGGGGCGCCCACAAGGCTAATGGCTGGGGCAAGTTGATGTTTCTTGTCGAGAGCTGCTTGGTATGGGAAAGGAGCCTGCATGGGAACTCGCGCGTGGTGACCCCCGGGAGTGGCGTCGTAGGGTGGGCGAGGCGACGCGCCCCCCCGGCGTATGCCCCCAATGATTGATGATTGATTGATGAGAACGAAACGTGCAGGATACTTAACCAGCGATCGTGCATTGATTTAAACTGCACATATACCCTGCTGGCTATTGTAGGGGTTAGAATTGCTCCTTATGATGAGAATATTCAGGATATCATAAAAAAAAAACGATCTTGTATTGGTTTAACATATACCAAAAAAATACTAGGAAATACCTAATGCTTATATAAGGGGATGTATTGTGAACTTGAATAAATTTATCTCCCGCTACTTTTTTTTTTCTTTTTTTTTATATCACAAAGGACTGGCCAAGGGCACAACAAAATGGGTAACACAAAGCCCGCTTAGTTGCCAGTCCCTATAAAGAAGACAGTAAGAGAATAATATATAAAAAAGAGGGGTGAGCCAATTTAGTTCGGGAGGTGTCTTGTTATTCTACTTTTGAAAAGATTTAAGTCATAGGAAAGTGGAAAAATAGAAACCGGAAGAGAGTTCCAGAGTTTACCAGTGAAAGGGATGAAAGAGTAAAGATACGGATTAACTCTTGCATTAGGAAGATGGACAGAATAGGGATGAGAATGAGTAGAAAGTCTTGTGCAGCGAGGCCGCGGGAGGGGGGGAGGCATGCAGTTAGCAAGTTCAGAAGAGCAGTGAGCATGAAAATAACTGTAGAAAAGAGCAAGAGAAGCAACATTGCGTCGGTGATTTAAAGATTGAAGACAGTCAGTCAGAGGAGGGGAGTTGATGAGACGAAAAGCTTTTGACTCAACCCTGTTTAGGAGAGCTGTATGAGTGGATCCTCCCCAAACATGTGAGACATACTCCATACATGGGCGGATAAGGCCCCTGTAGAGAGCAAGCAATTGGGCGGGAGAAAAAAAAGGACGCAGACGCCGCAGGACACCTAACTTCTTAGAAGCTGTTTTAGCAAGAGATGAGATGTGAGATTTCCAGTTCAGATTTTTAGTAAAGGATAGTCCTAGAATGTTCATTGTAGAAGAAGGAGACAGTTGAGTGTCATTGAAGAAGAGGGGATAGTTATCTGGTAGGTTTTGTCGAGTAGATAGGTGAAGAAATTGGGTTTTTGAGGCATTGAACAAAACAAGGTTTGCTTTGCCCCAATCAGAAATTATAGAAAGATCAGAAGTTAGGCGCTCGGTGGCATCTCTCCGTGAATCACTTAGTTCCTGTTGAGTTGGACGTCTAATAAACGACGTTGAAAAATGCAGGATAGAATCATCAGCGTAGTAGTGGATAGGGCTTTGAGTTAGACTTAGAAGATCATTAATGAATAATAGAAAGAGAGTGGGTGATAGGACAGAATCCTGGGGAACACCACTATTGATAGATTTAGGAGAAGAACAATGTCCGTCTACAGTAGCTGCAATAGAATGTTTGGAAAGGAAACTTAAGATGAAGTTACAGAGAGAATGATAGAAACCGAATGAGGGTATTTTGGAAATTAAAGATTTGTGCCAGACTCTATCAAAAGCTTTTGATATGTCAAGGGCAACAGCAAAAGTTTCACTGAAACCCCTAAAGGAGGATGACCAAGATTCAGTTAGGAAAGCTAGAAGATCGCTAGTAGATCGCCCTTTACGGAAACCGTACTGACGATCAGATAGAAGATTGTGAGCAGATAGATGCTTAAGAATCTTCTTATTAAGTATAGATTCAAAAACTTTAGAAAGACAGGAAGTCAAAGCTATAGGACGGTAGTTTGAAGGATTAGAACGGTCACCCTTCTTAGGAACAGGTTGGATGTGAGCGAACTTCCAGCAAGAAGGAAAGGTGGAAGTAGATAGACAAAGACGGAAAAGTTTGACCAGGCAGGGTGCAAGCACAGAAGCACAGTTTTTGAGAACAATAGGAGGGACTCCGTCAGGACCTTCCGAGGATCTAGGCCAGAAAGGGCAAAGAAAACATCATTACGAAGGATCTTAATGACAGGCATAATATAGTCAGAGGGTGGAGGAGAAGGAGGAACAAGCCCTTCATCAACCAGAGTGGAATTTTTTGCAAAGGTTTGAGCAAAGAGCTCAGCTTTAGAAATAGATGAGACAGCTGTGGAGCCATCTGGGTGAAGCATAGGAGGGAAAGATGAAGGAGAAAAATTGTTAGAGATGTTATTTGCTAGATGCCAGATGTCACGAGAGGAATTTGATTCAGAAAGATTTTGACATTTTCTATAAATAAAAGAGTTTTGGGTAAGTTGAAGTAAAGATTTGGCATGATTACGGGCAGAAATATATAGGGCATGCGTTTCAGGAGATGGATGTGTAACGCGGGAAATTACGTTAATAAGGGAAGAGGTGAAGTAACTTATAATTATCAATCATCGAAACAAGTAATTTTCCTCCACTCCTCAGTCCTGAATCACTGGTTAGTGAGAGAGGGTTATATTTTAGACCAGTGGTAGTTGGCCACGTATCGAAGCGAAGTGAGAAGGGGAGGTTAACGTCATGATAGCCTTAGAAGCAGTCAGACACTCGCTGGGTTAAGTCGCCTGTGGGCAGGTGATATTCTCGCTAATGGAAAAGGTATGTGACAGAAGGTTTATAGGGTTGAGATGTAGGTGTGATTCACTGGTGATTTTTTCTGTTGACATAAGGACTAATGGAATATGTTATCCAGGGTCCCAAGCTAGGAGCTGTTGGTGGACATGGTGGCCAGGCGGTCCCAAGTTAGCGGGTGTGTAAAAACTGCAGCGTATGACAGCCAGCCGGGTGAGGCAGCGGAGTGAGAAGGGAAACAGAAAAAGTGTGAGAAGGAACTTTAGACGTGTGATAGACTACATTAGGATAGAAGAACGACTTGAACACTATATGTGCGTATCGTTAATGTGGTAACAGTGCGACTGAAGCTACTAGAGATAACAGACTACATTAGGATAGAATAACGACTTGAGCACTATGTGTGCGTATCGTTAATGTGGTAACAGTGCGACTGAAGTTACCAGAGATAACAGACTACATTAGAATAGAAGAACGACTTGAGCACTATGTGTGCGTATTGTTAGCGGGATAACAGTGCGACTGAAGTTATCAGAGATAACAGACTACATTATGATAGAATAACGACTTGAGCACTACGTGTGCGTATCGTTAGGGAATAGGAATACTTAGGATTAAGGCGGTTTGTGAATGTACTCCAGTGGGGAAGTGAGACAGTAAAGAGTTAAATATATTATAATTAGAAATATATTAACGCGTTGTCATTCAGATCCAACCAGTACTTACATATTTTCTTACATCTTTTATTTTTATTCATTTATATTTTTGTTCCCACTTAATGTGGGTGGTGGCAGCAGAGTAACCAGGACTGTGGAGCACACAGTCAATGTGGGCGACACATATGCTTACGGTACCGTTTATGAGCCACCTCTCTATCTCGGACAGCATGAGAACAAGCAGAGTTAAACCAAGGTTGACGGGCTTTAGGATTAGAACGTGTGTGGAATGTATGCCTCCATGCCTTAGTTATGCGCTCTGCACAAAGAGATGGGTCTTTGACATGGAAGCAGTAATCATTCCATGGAAAATCAGAGTAGTACTGCCTTAGGTCTTCCCACTTAGCTGAGTTGAAGTGCCAGAAGCACCTCCGCTTAGGTGGGTCCCGAGGCGGCACCGGAGCGATAGGACAGGTTACAGAAATAAGATTGTGATCGGAGGAACCCAACGGAGAGAATAGTTTCACAGAGTAAGTAGAAGGGTTAGTAGTTAGGAAAAGATCAAGAATATTGACTGTTCATTGGACCACTATAATATCGTTAATTATCACTGCTATTTATTGTATTTTCATTATTAATTATAAGTAGGCTCCAATACAGTACTTAGCAGTTCATGTCAATGCATGTTGCGGGATAACATTGTAGTCTTTCGACTGTAATCGGCAGTAATAGCATAATTTTTTCTCAAATTTGTCTCTGTTTGGGCAGCCATTGTTGCTATCATGACGTCACACCTCGCAGAGCGCCCTACCTCTGTGAGTTGGGCGCTCGGTTGCCACTTGAGCTGCCCGCCTGAGTCGCGCACAGCCGTTTGAGAGAGAATTTGAGCGGCTCGCACCGCTCAAATTCTTCTTCTCAAACGCACCCCAGGTACTGACATGAAGCAAACATTACACAGTATTCTGCAAAGAATGATATTAACTTGCTCAAGATCATGCTGAGGTACCCAGATAAGGAAATTACTGCGGTGGTCACAAGGTCCTTTTCCCGGCATCTCTGGTACCTGTCCAAAGATCTGGTTTATATGGCTTTCTTCGATGATCGGTTAGAAAAAGAGGTGAAAAGTCACATGATTGAGAAATTGTCAAAACTGGGAAAAAGCTAAAGAGGGTGAAATGGAAGGGGCTCCAACTCACAGATACAACAACCCTCTCCAGCTTCGTAACCTCTCGGAACAAACAATTTTTCCAAATTTTATCAGATTCGAGTGTTTATGATGTTTAGGTTCTGATTTAAAATGAGACACTCTGGAGGAGGGTTAAGGCTCTGAAAGTCGTCAATGACATTGCTGAAAGAGCTATTTCACTCATCAAAAAATTCAACAACTCAGTCATAAATGAAAATCTGAAGCAGTCTATCATTCAGATGATAGCATCATCATCTTGGACATCATCAGCGCAAGATGATGCCCAAGGGGACAAATAGTGCTTGTTCTGACTTTGATATTCTAAAGAAATAGGATATAACCATTCTATAGAAGTGTATGACTGACTATAATTATTCCTGAAAGTGAGTTGAGACTCCATTAATTTAACACAACACAAAGAACAGTAATGTTGACTTATGAGAAAAATGTCTTAAATTTCTGCAGAAGTGTGCGACCTGTAAATATTGAGCAATCATTGTGAAATTGAGTTTGTTTACTTCAGTTTTTCAAATAAAAGAGGAAGGGCAATATGACAATGTTATTTCGATTTTGATTATTCCTAAAATGATGTGAAACACCCTAATATATATATATATATATATATATATATATAATATATATATATATATATATATATATATATATAATATATATATATATATATATCATATATATATATATATATATATATATATATATACATATATATATATAATATATATCTAGTATATATATATATATATTAGTGTGCTCACAAACCAATGTTACGAAACGAGGGGGGGGGGGGGGGTCAGCCACCACCATCAACTTCGTCACACACTTACGGCTCGGGTCAATGGAGGGGACGGGAAGGACTGAAGGGAAACCCTTTAGTGCTGTGCACGGCTCCTTTTATTTGCACTGTTGAGTCACTGTCTCTCACACGGGGGGGGGCACGCCCACTACGCAACTGAGTCACTGTCTCAACACTTGGTACGCCCACTACGCAATGTTAACCGAGTCACTGTCTCCACAACACCGGGCACGCCCACTACGCAATGTTAACCGAGTCACTGTCTCACAACACCGGGCACGCCCACTACGCAATGTTAACCGAGTCACTGTCTCACAACACCGGGCACGCCCACTACGCAATGTTAACCGAGTCACTGTCTCACAACATCGGGCACGCCCACTACGCAATGTTAATCGAGTCACTGTCTCACAACACCGGGCACGCCCACTACGCAATGTTAACGAGTCACTGTCTCACAACACCGGGCACGCCCACTACGCAATGTTAACCGAGTCACTGTCTCACAACACCGGGCACGCCCACTACACAATGTTAACGAGTCACTGTCTCTCAACACCGGGCACGCCCGCCGTGCAGTCACTGTCACTGGATGTCAGAGGAGGGGGGGTGCTCCTCAGGGCACTTTCTAGGCCGTCCAGCTGTCCAGTAATCCCGGTGAAGACGAGATACGTGTGTTGTGTTATCCCCGTGAAGGTCTGACTTTCACTGCCTGGCGTGAAAATATATATATATATATATATATATATATATATATATATATATATATATATACATATATATACATATAATATATACTATATATATACATACTATATATATATACATATATATATATATATATATATATATATATATATATATATATATATATATATATATATATATTATATATATATATATATATATATATATATATATATATATATATATATATAGTATATTAGGGCAGGAGATTTTCTCTGAGACAGATCTCGTTAAAAGTTATAGCTAGTTCAGCGTTTATTATCTTTTTCAAGATATTTTCTCTTTGTCTTAAGAGTGTCTTATTCTCTTTTGTAATCACTAAAAGCCAACGAACACCGGACACTGCCTCAACGGAGAAAGCGAATGCCCGCAGAGATATAAAGACTCCACAATCGGTGCTTATATCAGAAGAGCTCTCACACACTGCAGTACATGGCAACTTATGTACAAAGAAATCGAGCGATCCACTCAAGTCCTCATCAACAACGGCTTCAGCGAGAGAGACATCAACCGTCAGACTAAGAAAATCATGGAGAACTGGTACAACCCTAACGCCACAAAAAAGAGTCAGGACATAAGTATTTTCTACCGGGCTTTCTTCTCCACCGCTCATCAGGAAGAAGAAAGAATAATATCACAAATCGTCAACCGTAATGTGAAACCTGCAGACCCAGAGAGGAGAATAAAACTACAAATTTATTACAAAAACAAGAACACCAGCAACCTCCTTCTCCGTAACAGCCCAAGCCAGACGAAGGAGACAAAACAAAAGTCCCATGTCGTATATAGGATCACTTGCAAAAGAGGAAACTGTGAAGTCCTCCCCTCATCCTACATCGGCATGACGATAGAAGATAGAAGCACTATACATAAAAGACATCAATCCCAAGCTTAACTTACAGGCAAACGACCTACAAGCTCTACCAAGCTTGAGAAGAACAAAGGCTAATAACAGCCTACTCACAGAGAAACAAAGCGAGGAGTCAACAACCAATAAGCGTCGCCCACTCACGGAGACAAAAATCAACGAGAAGCAGAAGTGATCTACCAAGCAGCGCCGCCCACTAGGCTGCGCGGCAGCCAGACTTCATCAATAAATAGCGCTTCACTCCACAACTAAATCATGCTCACTTCTACAACTGAGGAGAAAACACCTTCCACATGCTGCTGAAGAAGGGTTCTTAGACCCGAAATCGCGATACAGCAAAAATGACAAGCTACGGCGAAGTCATAAAAGTGATTACAAAAGAGAATAAGACACTCTTAAGACAAAGCGAAAATATCTTTAAAAAGATAATAAACGCTGAACTAGCTATCACTTTTAACGATATATATATTTTATTTTATATATATATATAAAATATATATATATATATTAATATATATGATATATATATATATATATATATATATATTATATATATATATATATATCTTATATATATATATATATATATATAATATATATATATAATATATTTTATATATATGTATAAATATATATATATATATATATATATATATATTATATATATATATATATACATATATATATATAATATATATATATATGTATACCTATATATATATATATATATAATTATATATATATATATATATATATATATATATATATTTTAAATATAAAATATATATATATATTATTTTAATTATATATTTTATATACATTGAAGCAACTACTCCAAGTTCCTAGATGATAATTCAACCCCAAGTCGAACAAAACCCAACCATATTAGACACACACTATGTTAAAACTTCCATTTTACGGCCATCTCAGTTACACCTTTCGAAAAAAACCAATGATTCTACTTAAGTTACATCTTCCTAACTCAAAATTTTAATTTATTTTTACTAATTCATTACCTTAAGAAAACATTTTCAATATAAAGACTCTATACCTAAAGCCCTTATTCTAACATAATTTACGAATTCAAATATTCTAGCTGTAACGCTAGATACGTCGGCGAGACGACAAGGAATCAACCCTTAGGCTTTCTGAGCATAAATGTGTTTCTGCACGTACGGGTCGACCATTTCTTCACCTTCGCAATCTGCAATCCGCTCACACTCACATGATTTAGATCACCCTTTTTCTATGAATGACTTTAGTATCCTACCCAAGGCACACTACCCTAGTGACACTAAATTATTAGAAGCCATACACATCAAGCATCTGTCTCTGATCTTTAATAACCAAGTCACTTCACACCAATTTAAACATATACTCAAATGATTATCACACTGTTTCGATTGTCCGACTCTCGTTTCGATCGCCACACACGAGCCGAAAGTTACCCTCAAACTATTGTTCATTCAGTCCTCTACCAACTCAGACAGCATACACACCAAGGCCCCGTTAAGTACAAATTGTTTTTTTTATTTATTAGTTAGTATTTTTAGATAGTATAGGATTACTTATTGTTTAAATAAAAAATAAAAATTTAGATGTTCGCTTTTTAGCACTGTATTTAAAATTAAATTTTTAAACTTTTTTTAGCCTGAATGATGCCAAGTGTCTTTGGGCGAAACCGTTGCGCATAAGCAACCCCAAGAATGACGAGTGTCTTTGTCACCCTGAAATATCAATTTATATTATATATATATATATATATAAGTTGATTTTCTTGTAGTTTCATCATGAAGTTTCGGGTGACAGAGACACTCGGTAAACTTGGGGTTGTTTTGCAACGTTTCGCCAAGGCACTGGCATCATCAGGCAAAAAATAGTTAAAATTTAATATATATAATGCTAAAAGCGAACATCTAAAAAATTTTTATTCTAAGAGACAATAAAAAAATTCCTATATTTTCTAAAATTACTAACTAATAAATAAAATATAATTTGTACTTAACGGACCTTGGTGTGTATGCTGTCTGAGTTGGTAGAGGACTGAATGAACAATGGTTTTTGGGTGACATTTCAGCTTGTGTGGGGCGATCGAACCGAGAGTCGGGCATCCAAAACAGGGGTTTAATCATTTGAGTATATGTAGTTGTTGTGAAATGACTTGGTTATTAAGATCAGGGACAAGTGCTTGATGTGTAAAAGCTTCTAATAATTTAGTGTCCTAGGGTAGTGTGCCTTGGATAGGTATGAAGTATTCAAAAGAAAAAGGGTGATCTAAATCATGTGAGTGTGGGGCGGATTGCAGATTGCGAAGGTGAAGAAATGGGTCGACCAGTACGTGCAGAAACACCTTTTATGCTCAGAAAGCCTAAGGTTAGATTTCTTGTCGTCCCCGCCGACGTATCTAGCGTTACAGCTAGAACATTTGAATTCATAAATTATGTTAGAAATAAGGGCTTTAGGTATAGAGTCTTTGTATGAGTCCCTAAGAACTCATTTCAAATATAAAAGACTCTATTACTAAAGCCCTTATTTCTAACATAATTTATGAATTCAAATGTTCTAGCTGTAACGCTAGATACGTCGGCGAGACGACAAGAAATCTAACCCTTAGGCTTTTCTGAGCCCTAAAGGTTTCTGCACGTACTGGTTCGACCCATTTCTTCACCTTCGCAATCTCAATCCGCTCACACTCACATGATTTAGATCACCCTTTTTCTATGAATTGACTTCAGTATCCTATCCAAGGCACACTACCCTTAGTGACCTAAATTATTAGAAGCTATACACATCAAGCACTTGTCCCCTGATCTTAATAACCAAGTCATTTCCCCAACAACTACATATACTCAAATGATTACCACTGTTTCGATTGCCCGACTCCGGTTCGATCGCCCCACACAAAACTGAAATGTCACCCACAAAACCATTGTTCATTCAGTCCTCTACCAACTCAGACAGCATACACAAACCCAAGGTCCGTTAAGTACAAATTATATTTTATTTATTATTAGTAATTTTAGAAAATATAGGAATATTTTAAATTTTCTCTTAGAATAAATTTTTTTTTGATGTTCGCTTTTAGCATTATAATATATTAAATTTTACTATTTTTAGCCTGATGATGCCAAGGCCTTGGCGAAACGTTGCATAAACAACCCCAAGTTTAACCGAGTGTCTCTGGCACCCTGAAACTTCATGATATATATAATATTATACTATATATATTTTATAATATATATATATATATGTATATAATATATAATATTTTTATATATATATATAATATATACTTTTACTATGTATATATATATAATATAATATATATATATATATATATTATACATATAGATAGATAGATATATACATACATACATATATATATATATATTGTATATAACATATTCAATATACATATATAACATAAAGTCAGAAGATACTATAATTATCCTTTTATCGTGTTAGCCCCATATGTGTCACTACATACGAGGTAACATAAGGCGTTTCTGGGGGGGATTTCGCTTGCAATCGAAAAATTTTGATTGCTCAAATTTCGCTTGCTGTTCAATCATCCAGGGAAGATGATTGCCCGACCCCCAAGAATTTGTTGTTGTTGTTGTTGCGGCAGCAAGCGAAATGTTTGTTTGGGCACTGTCGCGTTCGGCTGACGTGGCGGTGGTTTGTGCTTCAATAAAATGTAACAGTAGAGTACTTTAGTTAAAATCAATCACCCCTCCTTATTTTAATATCTTATTCTATAATCTTGAATCAGATAAGTGAGGTTGCGGCGTGTAATTAAGGATAAAATAACCGGCACATCTTTACATATTCCTATATATGCATTCAAACAGTCTTTACACACACAACACAGTGAATAGCCTCCGTCGGCCATCTTCCATCATCCTGTCCACTTGTGTATTCCTCTGTTCCAAGCTTCTGTGCTGCTTTATTGACAATATGAGCGTCACTTTTAGGTAAGAACATAGAACTGATCCAGCATAAAATCACTCGAGAAACTTTGGTCCGTCGCCATGTTTTGTTTACATCTCAGCCGCCGCCCTGCCATCTCAGGAGCAAGCGACGGAAATGTTTTCTGCGGGGGGAAAGTGACCGCTTGCAAGCGAAAAAAATTCGCTTGCAAGCGAAATCCCCCGCAGAAAACGCCAAGACACTTACTTTTTGGTAAGAGTGGAGAAGTAGCCGAGCGGGGGGCTAAACAAAACACAAGGTTGTTTTATAATAATTATTATTATTATGAACAGAGTGAATCGGCCGAATACAGCTGTTGGTAATTAAAGTCCTCTGTTATTATCAATGCACAAAAGGTATTCACCACAACAAAATGTTCAAGTATCACACACGTCCACATCACACGAATGTCTATCTTTCTCTGACGCATCTTCACGTTTCATACCAGCGGGCGAGTTAGGGGATGCCCGCTCTCCGTAAACAAAGGTGTGGCCTTCTCCAGTAAGTGCTGTCCTCTGACGGCATGTGTTGTAGACGACGGGACACGGGCGTCGTCATGGGCGTGACTTGGCATATCAATAACTTGAAAATAATTACATGATTAGCAGAAAAGGTGCATGCATGAAATATAAATGTAGGGATTACATATGTACTACCTATAAGGGCCAACAATCTGCCTCATTTCATTGTCTGGACTCCGTAATTTCCTCCTCTATTCAGCTATCTATTATATGCTATTGAATGTGAATGTACTATTTAACTATCATCTACCTCCAGTCTGCCCTTCCTACTGTCCCGTCCTAATTGTCTTTCCTTACGTCACGTATTCAATTACACCACATTACTTCCTTCCATCTTTTTCAATTTATCATTTTATTTATTTCTTCTCCGTCTCTTCCTCCTCAGTGTCTTTTTTTCACATCCCCCTCTTCCTTCTCCCCTTCTTCCTCTTCCTCCTCTTCTTCTTCCTTTTCCTCCTTTCCCTCCTTTTCCTCCTTTTCCACCCATTCATTGTCCTCCTCCTCCTTATCATAATCCTAAACCTTATCATCATTATCTTGCTCAACTTCCATTTCCTCCTTTTTCTCTTTCTCTTAATCTTCATCCTCATACTTTGAATTCCTCTCTTCTTACTCTCCTCCCAAAGGTGGAGTATCGTGGCGTAACGGGACCCATCCAGTTCATGGAAGGAAGGAGAACAAGCTTCAAACTTGACATTCTGAAGCTGAAACAACACTCCCTGGTCAAAGTAAGGCAACGAGAGACAGATATGCATACATACAGGCAGACAGAGAGACAGACAGACATAAAACTCGAT
>JACEEZ010006189.1:40164-151750 GCA_016584305.1 Chionoecetes opilio | reverse complement strand
TAACAACCTCCTTGCATTCCTTACTACCTGGGCTACACTTCATCTGGTCCTGCGATTTAAATGTTTTCATTTTCTATACCTCTTCACACCATTTCCATAGTTATCACCATATCTTTGAGTTGTCTCCCATCGCTTCCTTTGAACATCTGTTCACTATCAGGTATCGTCTGTGTATCATCCTCCGGTAAAAAACTTAAGAAAGAATCTTAGACTCCTACAATATCCTCATCCGTATTTAAGACCTCACCTTGTCCTGACTTAAGGGCCCAAACTAATTACCTTGTCTTTGATTTTATCAACCGATAGAACCCTTTGGGTCCCTGTTCGATTGTTCTGCTACTTTAATCTCAAAATTGTCTTAGCAAACTCGAGTTAATTTCTTCACTGTCTCGCCATCACGTTATACTGTTCTTGTTTACCAATCCTGCCATGCACCTTAAATAAAATGTTTCTTTTTACTCAATGTGGTGTTTTAACTTGGTGGTCATCCATTTTGGATCACTCTTCTGGACCCTTATTTCCCTCTAAGGAATATTTCTTTTCTGTCCGTCAATTATATTCCTTACAAATGAGGTATAATCATCCTCAGCTCCGACCCTCACTTCCCCTTTACCCTCTAACTTACCTCCTCAGCCCTGACCCAATTCCCTGTCTAACCGCTCTAATTATCTCCTCAGCATCGACCTCACTACCATATCTGACCGCGCAATTACCCCAGGTGCCTTCCTAATCCTCATAATTGGCCTTTCCACCTGACAACGCCTTGTCCTGGACACTTTCGGCTCCCTCCATCCCACACATCTTATTAATTAACCTCCAGGTGCTTCTTTAATCCCGCATAATTGCCTTTCTGAATTAGGTATTCGATGCCGATTGCACTTAATTTTCCAACTTCCATTTTAAGCTAAATCGATCTCATAATGGCGCTATTATCTAAATCCCCCCGACCTCCACATTTGTTCTAACTAAATCGTTCTATATTTGTCAGCAATAAGATCTAGAATATTATCTCCTCTAGTAGGCTCCGTGATGCTGACTTAGGAAGTTATCCTGGATATATTAAGAATTCATCTGCATCGCTGTCACCTAGATAAATCCCAGTCTCTTATTCCTAGATTAAAAATCTCCCACCACGCATAATCGATTATATCTGCAGGCCTTGTTTATTATCCCATTATAGGCCTCTGAATCTCTTTACATAAGTTTGGAGGCATATACACTACACCAAAACCATTTTCTCAGTTCCCTTCCGTAACCTCACCCATATAGACTCTATGTGTCATCTGTTTTTATAACATTGTTTAACACAACACTGCCATGCATCTCTTGCATAAAGCGCAACTCCTCTCCTCGCCTGCCTACTCTGTCCTTGTGAAATAACTATACACAGCTATCTCGAATTCCGGATCGAATACTTTCCTGACATATCCAACCATGTTTCTGTTAATGCCTATTATATCAAAATCCTATACACTATTTGATCCTCTCAGGGAATCTATCCTTTTTTAAAATAATCCTACAGTTTGTATAGTAAACCTTCCAAAAGCAACTCCTCTTTTGTTTTGTCAATTTCCCTTTATCGTTAACTAAAAACCCCTCCTCTCTCCTTCTTACGAATCACTTTAGTTCCCTGCCTTTCTGAAACTCATCCTAGTGTCGCAAGTTTCCTTTACCCCGACCCCCGTGTCTAAAACCCGGGTCTCTATCTTAAAAAAGCCTGCAGGCATCTACCTACTCCCTTTCAAGGGATTCCAGACAAGATCTGAACTCCTTTCCTCGAAAAGGGTTTGCACCCCGTTCCCTGCGGGAGAGGCTGTTATGCCCAGAAAAAAGAGGTGGTCCCAGCTGTCGACAAGGCCCCAACCATTGGCTTGGCAATGAAGTGCCAGCCGGCAATTCACCGCAATAGCCCTGGAGTACCACATGTCGTCAACACAAAGCGTTTGGAAGGACACCACACACCCCAGGGAACCCAACCCCTGTCCCTAACTTTACCTACAGCTTCCTGGAACCCCGTAGCATTCCTCAATTCTTACACACCCAAACATTCATGGTCCCCCAGCGCTCAGGCAGACGATGGGCTTTTTCCCTTGGTCCGCCATGCCATCAAACTTCTTGTCACTAACATCCAACCTATCCCCTTACCTGGGAAACTCACCGACTTCATGCGCATCCCTTCTCTGTCCAAAGAACCTGCTGTCAAGATGCTTAACCTGACTGTCACCAACAACAAGATTTACTTCGGGTAATGAGTATGTATACTCCGTAACCTCCGTATCATCTTTGCCGCCCCGAGCGTACCTGAAATGGGTCGTGCACAAAAGATGGTCCTTGTTTACCTTTTTCTCCTGCGGGCGGGCTCCATGATCAACTACCTTCCAAACACAAATCCATGGTGACTTACTAGGGGAACCTTAGTAGTCGCTGAGTCACATCTCGCTCTGGTACCCCTACAGGGCACATCAATCGCATGTGCCCCCTCCACTCGCTCCACTCGGACCTTCACCTACACACTTAAGAAACGTTATCCTCTATTTCCCGCTTGCACAACGCTTTTCAAACGTTCACTTCACTGCAACGCTCCTTTTCAGGTCTTCTATGCGCCTCAGAATAGTCGTAAGCGCCGCACCACACCCTTCACTACCTCTCCCTCGACCCTTCTACCTCCTTAACCTCAGCCTCTTCACTCCTACCACACTACCACTCTCACCCCACCAGCACCAACACACGACAAAAACACGGCTTATTACTGCTGCTATACTACACTTACTGCTGTGCTACACTCAAAACTACTACCAAATGCTATATAAGAAAAAGGTTAGAGAGGAAGAGGAGGAGGGAGTAAGGAGAAGGAGAAGGAGAAAGGAACGGAAAGGAAAAGGAAAGAGAAGGAATATATGTACCTTGTCTGTCGCGGAGGCGTGCGTGGTGGTGTTATGGTGTGGTGAGTCGGGGTAGATTGCCACCGTTCACCACTCGGGCCCATCACCCCCATAACAAACTCATCACGAGCGCATGGCATTGTAATAGGCCTAATTTTCATTTGTTATTTGCCCTGTTCAGGCTTGAGTCAGAAAAACATCATATATACTCAATTTATGAGTATTTTATATATATTACGTCTCTACACCACCCTTAGGCAGTGTTTAAGTTTAAAGGCCGCTACGCTTAAGTACTCCCAATCTGCCCGCAAATGCCAAAAAAGTGCCCAAAACAGCTGATGGATGTGCTAGGGCGTGAAGCATGGACGTGAGACTCTCGGAAGTAGCCCCAGGGCCAGACATTCAGAGAGAGTTAAGGGGCCCGTGTTTAGACTTAACTATAACTTCCTCTATGTGTACGACACCGGAGCTCGCGGGGATTCTGGTACGAGAATGTCCCCAGTGGCCGCTACGGTGTCACTATGGGCTTCGATAGCGATTGGCTGAGCGAGTTACCAATTACGTCACGCCTCGCCAGCGGAATCCCATAGTATTTCTCAAAAAGTTTTAGCCAATCACAAGGGCTGTCCCCCGCTCTCAGCTGTGTTTCAACAAAAGTTACATCCACACCAAAATACCACCTTCTCTTCTCTTCCTCCTCCTCCTCCTCCTCCACCTCCTAGCTTCTCCTTCTCCTCCTCTTCCTCCTCCTAACCTTTTCTTATAGCAGTTGGTAGTAGTTGTAGTAGTAGCAGCAGTAATAGTAGTAGTAGTAGCAACAGTAAGAAGCCGTGTTTTTATCGTCCAAGCACCGTCTTGGATTACGAAGACCACTCCAATAACACTTGCTGAAAAGTGTGTTATACTGCTTTGTGATATTGTTTGCAATGTTTTGGACTGATTATTATTTCGGCCCCTATACCAAGCTTGTTGTGTTGTCGCAGAAACCAATCCGTTTTCAATTGCGAGAAAAAATGGTCTTCGTAATTTACCAAGACGATGCTTGGATGACAAAAACACGGCTTATTACTGCTGCTATACTACTACTATAGGCCTCTTCCATTTGTGCCCAAGTTGCATGAACCAGTTCTTTCAGTTCAGGGTTGGGTTCTGGGTTCAGGGTTGGGTTCGCGTGTCACAAATGGAACGCAAAAACCCCGTTTTTTGTTTACAAACATACTCAGCTGGCGAGGCAAAAAAAAAAAAAGAGAGAGAGAGAGAGAGAGAGAGAGAGAGAGAGAGAGAGAGAGAGAGAGAGAGAGAGAGAGAGAGAGAGAGAGAGAGAGAGAGAGAGAGAGAAAGAGAGAAAGAGACGTAGAGAAAGAGAGAGAGAGAGAGAGAGAGAGGTAACTCAGCTAGCTGT
The DNA here is from genome assembly GCA_016584305.1 of Chionoecetes opilio. Classification (NCBI taxonomy): domain Eukaryota; kingdom Metazoa; phylum Arthropoda; class Malacostraca; order Decapoda; family Majidae; genus Chionoecetes; species Chionoecetes opilio. The sequence continues at coordinate 147,466 of JACEEZ010006189.1, read as the reverse complement.
TATGTGAAGGGATCATATCAAGTTTAAGATCGCGGGAACGCATGGCCTCCACCAGGGACTCTTGTATGCCGTCTGACATCCTCTCCGACTCGTGCATGCGGAAAACCCTTCACGATAAGAGAAATAGGGCCCAAGGTGACCATTGTTTGTTATGAACTGAAAACTCTACCCAAGCTACCCACTTGCCTATGTGAGTAGAGAAAGTTCACGGGTTTTCCTGAGTCACTACGCGCTTTGCCTCGGACCCAGGTTTTCGTGCGCAAATGGAACGCCTGAATTCTTGGGTTCCGTGAACTGGTTCTTGAAATGTCGCAAATGGAAGAGGCCTTATTACTGCTGCTACTACTACAACTACTACCAACTGCTATAAGAAAAGGTTAGGAGGAGGAGAAGGAGAAGGAGAAAGGAAGGAAAGGAAAAGGAAGGAGAAGGAATATATGTACCTTGTCTGTCGCGGAGCCGTGCGTGCCACTGCGTGGTGGTGTTTGGTGTGGTGAGTCGGGGTGAGATGCCACCGTTCACCACTCGGCCCATCACCCCATAACAAACTCATCACGAGCGCAGGGCTTTGTAATAGCCAAATTTCATTTGTATACTTCCCCTGTTCAGCTCTTGATCAAAAAAATATATATACTCTTTTTATGAGTTTTTTTTATATATTTTACGCCTTACCCCCCCCCTTAGGCAGTTTAATTTTAAAAGGGCCCGCTAACGTCTTTAAGACGTCAAAAATCGCCCGCAAAATGAAAAAAGTTGCCCAAAACAGCTGATGGATGTCGCAGGTGTGAAGCAGGGGACTTTAGCTCTCTGAATGTAGCCCCTGGGGGCCCCCAATTTTTTTGCCTCGAGCCTTACATTTCAAGGTCCCCAAAAAGCAGGAAGTGACGTCATGGTGATGTCACTTGGAAGACGGACGTGCAAATACGGGAAAGTGTGAACCCCGAAAAACCCTAACACCCCTCATGTAAGTTGGAGGGTTGGTTTTGCGCGACACCCGGGACCCTCTGGTAGCTACCACTGAAATGGAATAGTAGTTTTAAAAGCGGCACACACGGTGCGTTTCGTGGACTTTTTCGTCAACTTGCCAGGGTTGGATTTTTGGGTTTCGAATTTCGAGGGTCATTTCACCGAACAGTTCGTCGAAATGTTTTGTGAAATTAAGCGGGTATAAATGGGGCTTTTGTCGGACTGTTTGTCGAACCAAAACATGCTTTGGCTGGACCTTTTTGACAAAACATACACAGGGTTGGGCCAACCGCTTCCCCCAACAATAAAAAACAAAGATAAAAGCGATGACAGCGCGAGGCGCGGAGTTTTGTTTTTAAGTTTTAACTTTGGGGGCATATTACGTAGCTAGGGTGATGAAAAGGGAGGAGGTGATTGTTAAAAGAGAAAGCGACAGATGAAGACGCTTATGGAGCTAAAGGGTTTAGGGCGAGAACTGCGCGCCGGTTGGTTAAGTCGGTTTAGGTTAATTTTCCCCGTAAAGGGGTCAAAGGGGGACGGAGCCCCTCCCTTTAAAAGGGTTGGGTTTTCGGTTTAGGTTAGGGTAAAAATTTTCACCAGCGGGGGTTGGCGGGCCCCAAAATCGAGTGGCGGGGGGGCGGGCGGGGGGGCGGCCGCGGCCCAAGTTACCTGTGGCCCCCCGAAAAACCTGGGGCGGGGGGCCCGCCGCCCCCCCAATTGCCCAAGGCCCCCAAAACCACCGCCCAAATTGTGTAAGCAATTCGGTCCTATGGAAATAAACCATATCTAGTCAGGTCTCGGGAAAGGACCGCGCGTCCTCGTCCTTTTTTACCGGATTCTGAATTACAGGGGGCCCCGTAGGTATGGTTAGAAGCTCGGGTCCCCCCGAGAATCCGGGTTTGTCCCCGGGGGAGCGGAAGCGACAGGCGGTCTTCTTAAAACCCGAGCCCTTTCCACCCCGCAGGAATGGTACCGGGGATTAGGGGGGTTTGTGACCCCCTCCCCGGGGGGTGGCTTCGGCCAAAAAAATAAGCCTGAGGGTAGATCACTAGGCTTGAGGAATTATGCTCTAAAAAAACAAACAAACACCCCATTTTTCTCCAAAAAACTTTCCGTCTCAATATCCCTCCCCTTGGGCTACCTGTCACACACGTCCCAGCAGCAATAACAGCCCTTCCTTCCTTACTTTCAACCATCTATTTATTTTACATCCCATTTCAGTGAAAACCCAGCATCATTTCCATTTTTCCCCCGGTAACTTTCAGATTCATATTTACTAGTAATCATTTACCGCAAACACATCAAATCAGTTATATTTTTGAAAATCTTCATAATATAAATAGACTGATCTGTATTTAAATTTTTCTGTAAGTATTTTTATGATGGTGTTATTTTTAATGCTTAATAATGGCTAAAAAATATTTTTAAAATTTCGACAAAGTATAGATTATTTTTTACCCCGAGATGTTTGATATGTGCAACAAAATTTTTAAATTTACAAAAACCCCCTTTTGTCGAACTGTTTGCCCCCCAAAATGACCCCCGAAGTTCGACCAAACAGTCCAACCCAAAGGCAAGTTTGACGAAAACAGTCCGACGAAAGCACCGGTTTTATGCCCCTTTATACAAAATGTTGCAATTTCGTCGAACATACTTGGGGTCAAAATAAGTCTATATTTTTCGTAATTAAAATAGTGTTAGCAATTATTTAAAATTAAATAAACATCACCCCATAATACGTTACGTAAAATTAATAAAATCAGTCTAAATTTTAAAATGTGAAGATTTTTAGAAATATGAAGCGATTTGATGTGTTTTTCAAATTTTCGGGAGAATGATTTCTAGTAAAATATGAGATCGAGAAATAACGGGGAAGGAATGGAAATTATGGTGTGGTTTTTCCGAAATGGGATGTGAAAAGAATGAGGTGGTTGAAAGGACAGGAAGAGAATGGCGTTTTTGCGCTGGGACTGTGGATGAAGGTGGGAAAAAGGGGAGGATGATTTAGAAGGGAAAGAGTTTGGAGAGAAAGTGGTGTTTGTTTTTTTGTTTTTGAGATAATTTCCCCAGGGGCCAAAAAGTGATCTAAAGCGGGTTAGTGTTGGCCGAAGCCCCCACCCCCGGGGGGGGGGTCCAAACCCCCGGCAAAACCCGGTACCCCTTCACTGGGGTGGACAGGGGCTCGGGTTTTAAAAAAGACCCACCCATCTGTCTTCGCTCCCCCCGGAGATCAAACCCCGGGGGACTTCTCGTTGTGAGCCGAGCTTTCCCAAACCCCCTACACTAGGGGCCCCCTTTTAATATCAAAAACCCGGGTAAAAGGGACGGGGAAAACCCTGCGCGGTCCTTTTTTTGAGAAAAGGGACTACATATGGTATTTTTTCCCACACTAGGCCCAAAATTTTTGTTTACAAAATTTGGGGGCTTTTTGGTTTTTTTGGGCCTTTGGGGCCCAATTTGGGGGGGGGCGGGGCGGCCAAGGTTTCGGGGCCACAGGAAACAGTGTGCCAAAAATGAACCTTGAGTCTGGCACATTCACCTTTTTTAAATTTAAAAATCAATCGGGGGTAAAGGGGGCCGGGGGCCGCCGCCCCCCCCGCCCGCCACTCGTTTTTGGGGGTTCTGCCACCCATGCGGAAAAAATGATTCCCCAAAACCCCCCAGGGGGTCGGAAACCTGGGGCCCTCCGGAGCCACAGGCGGCCTTCAAGGGGCCCTGGTGGCTCCGCCCCCTTTTTTAAAAATGCCCAAAAATATTTTAAAAAAAAAAAAAAAAGAAAAAAATACTGGGTAGATGCCGCAGCCCAATAGTGTATGTGCCCCAAAGGCCCCTTGGGGAAAAAATTTTTGGATGAATTCTTGTACTTTTTAAAACTTGTCCCTTGTTCGAAATTTTCCCATTTTTTAATGTAAAATGCGGCTCCATCAGCACGCTTTTTTTGCCAAGTTTGGAAAAAACCCGGCCCCTCTTCCGAATTTTGGGTTTGCCGACCTCTGCCCTAACCTAACCGAAACCCAACCTTCTAACGGGGGGGGGCTCCGGGCCCCTTTTGACCCCCTGACAGGAAAATTTAAACCTAACCGAAACTTTAAACCCAAACCCGCGCGCAGTTTCTCGTCTTACTATAACCCCAATTTGCCCCCCATGAAAAGCGGTCTTCATCTGTCGTGTTCTTTTTTTAAAAAATCACCCCCCTTTTTTTTACCAGTAGCTAAGTATAATATTTCCCCTAAAGTTAAAACATTATCAGCAAATCTCCGCGCCTCTCGCTGTCATCGCTTCATCTTTGTTTGTTATTGTTGGGTGAAGCGGTTGGCCCAACCGTGGCGTTTTCTGCGGGGATCCTGATTGCAACCGAACATTTTTCGGTTGCTCAAATTTCGATCCCTGTTCAACCATCCAGGGAAGATGATTGGCCCGACCCGCAATCATTTGTTGTTGTTGTTGTGACCGTTTGCAACCGAAAATTTTCCGATTGCAACCAAAAATCCCCCACAGAAAACGCCTTAGAGGCGTTTGATGTCAAACGCCTGTAGTGTGTTGTCAAACAGGTCCAGCCAAATGCTTGTATGGTTCGACGAAACAGTCCGACGAAACGCCTCGTGTGATACCCGCTTTACTAGGTGCTTACAATATCGTTGCCGAATACAGTTTTGCCATCTCTCCTAGCGGTCTAGTAACTTCGACCTCGTAACAGGGTATCGTTGGTAAGTTTGCTGAATCCAGCCCCTGAATCGTACAGCAAATATGAAAGTAACTTACATTTAGATCTGGTTTTAATGAAAATTCACTTAGTAACGTATTGAAAATAACATATAATGACTTTATTATGATATATTTGTTAGTAGTGTATCAATTCTGCTGTGTCTCTAAAGACATCATACACCTGGCAGTGAGTGTCTGGGGGTGCTGCAGCTCCGCAGCCCTACGCCACGAGCCGTCACTGCTCATACATACTGCTTATTATTTTAACAACCTTCTCACTCATGCCAATCGTCTCCAATACCTTACATAGCATTCTCCTATCCACTCTGTCGTACGCTTTCTCAATATCTAGAAAGGCTAGATATTTCTTTCTTCCATCCTTCCTTGCTCTCTCAATCACTTCATTCACTACAAACATATTGTCCTCACCTCTTCTGTCTTTTCTGAATCCATTCTGCTCTTCACCACATCACCATATTTCTTTCCACTACTTCAACTAGTCTTTCATTCAGTACACCACAGAAAATCTTACATACCGTGTCACACACCGCTATTGGCCTGTAATTCTTAATCTCCTTCCTACTCTTTTGTCCTCCCTTATGTATGAGGGTCACTCTACTGTCATTCCAGGCACCAGGCACCCTTTCCTCTCCATATATGTCCAAACAACCCATGCATTCCCTCAATTACTCCCTCACCACCCTCTCTATAGAATTCATTCGGGATACCGTCCATTCCAGGGGCCTTTCCATTTGTCAGTTTTCTAACATACTCTTCAATCTCATCTATTCTAATTTCTTCATCCATCATTTCCTCTATTTTCCTCCGTAAGGTGACGTTCCCTAAATCACTATCAGGCTCATTCACACATCCAACATCTTTCCAGAAGTCTTCTACAGCTCTGACCATTTCCTTTTTCTCTCTTAGTGACTTGCCATTAACCACTAGTTCTTCTACATTTCCTGTATGCTTACTCTCTTCTCCTCTCAATAACTTATACCATTCCCTACCTCCTTCCTCACCTTTTTCCCTAAGTTCTCTGATCACTTTTCTCTCTTCATTCACTCTTGCCTTCCTCACCAAGCATTTCACCTCCTTTTGCTTACTCTTATCCTCTTCCCATGCCCTTTCATACTCTATTCTTTCAGCTTCACTGTTTGACCTACTCTTTCTCAGACTCCTACACTTCCTATTTGACTGTTTCCTTTCTTTCCTGGCCTTGTCGATCTCATTGTTCCACCAACTCTTTCTTGTCCTGCCATTTGCTCTCTTTCTTGTTCTGCCTATGCTCTCTTCTGCCACTTTGTTAAGCTTCCTTAACAATCTCTCATTCATCTCATCCACACCTCTCTCAGCCCTCAAACCATTATCTCCCAGCTTCCAGTCCTCATTACTCACCACTTCTCTGAAATAATCCCAGTCTGCATCTCTAAGCTTCCAACGTCCATTCCTCTCCTCTTTCGCGTTCACTCTTTTTTTCCTTCAAACACTCATACTCCATTACCATGACGTTATGGTCACTCGCTACGTCGATTGTCCTTTCCTCATCCACCCACATACTTCTCACCCGTTCCCTAGCTTTCCAGTTCACTAACATAAAGTCAATGGCAGATTCATTCTCCCTTCCACTCCAGGTCACTCTTCCTTCAGCCAGAGTCACATTCAAAATTTCTAATTAATTCTCCTCTGCAAAGTCAAGCAGCAATTGGCCATTTCCATTTACTTCCTCTCCTAACACACCAATGTGGCCATTCATGTCTCCATTCACAATCACATTTTCACTCCTATTCTGTTCTACAAACCTTTGCACAATTCTATACTTCCTTTCATTCTCGGCTCTCGCTCCTGTTCCTTCCACTGTCATGTAACACACTATCACCACGATCCTTTCTCTTCCCTTACACACCTTATATTCCAGACGTACTGCCATAATATCCTCACCCATCTCACACCCTCCTACATCGATCTCCTCTACATCTGTACATCGCACATGATTAATTATAATTATACATGTACAAGCTCGCTCGCACGAGCAAGATTGTAGTCTTCCAGAATTTGTAAGTTTTGGGTGAGTGCCCTTTTTTTTTGAGAAGAGCCCCTCCCCGTCTGAATGTCTGTGCACGGCACTTTTTAGTTAAATACGTATTTAAATACAAATGTATTTAAATACTGCCCAGCTCTGACTATACTACTACTTGTTCAACTTGACATATTACAGTAGATGGGTTAGGTTGAAATGAAAGCCTGCATTCTAGTAATTTTTAACCCCACATTTTCCCTCTGCTTCATATAGCCCTCCCGTTTAATATTCCGCAGGAGTTGGCGGGCTCCACAAGCCTTATTACAGCTTATATTTTCTGTATTATTTTTGTCTCACTATATTGTGCAGTAGTCCATTTCCGTTATAAATTATATTTACAAGTAGAAATTATTATCCCTGTTAGTACCTTATAGCAGTTGCATTTCATTCCAGTAGGCCATCCCTCCCTCATTCATGACCGCATATAGCCTACATATAACAACTCTTCTCTCCCTATCATATCTCCTGCAATACAGTACCAAGCGCTGCACTGTCTCATCCACCCTCTCATCCCTCATCTTACACAACTTGCTCCCTACATTCATCCATCTATACACCCTACCATACACCAGTGGTCTTGAACTTGCCTAGAATAACATCTCACTATACCCCAGCTTCCATCATTGAACCATTCATTCATAAATTTCGCTTTACTCATACTATACCACTCATTAAGTGTACCTACTCTTCTCAGACATCCTGACCCACCAATCACACATTCCTTTATCCTCCACATACTCATTTAGGTAAATATGCAGTTTCAACCAATACTCTTCTGACATAACTGGGGGGGCTACGCCACCCAAGACCCCCCTACTAGTTAACTAACCTAACCCGGGCATTGATTACGTAACCTAACCTCACTAGAGGGGTTTCGCTCCCCCAGACCCCTGTGTTATTTTTCATTTCCAACAGCTGTTGTGTGGGTTAGAAATACTCCTTATGATAATAACGAAAGGTTCAAGTTACTTAAAACCACCGATTGGTTGTGTTGTATTGTATTGGTCTAAACTGCACTTATACCCTTATGTATTTCACGTTTCCACCTCCAGTACATGCATTCCACGCACTAGTCCTTTCCTCCCCTAAACACACACATCAAGGTTACCTAGTTTATCTGCCGTTCCAGCACTCATTTTAAATAATCTGCTTCTTTATCCATTCCATTCATACACCTTGCGTACCCACCCACTATCCTTCATTCGTTCCAATCTCACTTTATGCCACCGCCATCCGTATCCTTCACTTGACTCATTCTCTCCATCTCATCCTTGTCTCCTATTCTCCTCCTCCACTTCCCGCATCTTCCTCTCCCTTCCTTTGATCATCTTCTCTATACACTTCTAGCACAAGACACATTTATTTTTTATTTGCACTTCACTCATTCCAGTCACTTATAGGCATTCAGCAGCATACCATTCATTGCATCCTTCACATTCCCTCTACAACGTCCTGCCCAACAATAAACAACTCAACATGAAATAAACAACTTATAACATAACTTTATGTGGCTTGTATATTAGAAAAACCTTCATCATGCGACCCTACGAACAGTGTACGGGTGCTCCTCAGCAACCTTAGCACTAAGAACAATCAATCAATCATTGGGGGCATACGCCGGGGGGCGCGTCGCCTCGCCCACCCTACGACGCCACTCCCGGGGGTCACCATGCGCGAGTTCCCATGCAGGCTCCTTTCCCATACCAAGCAGCTCTCGACAAGAAACATCAACTTGCCCCAGCCACGAGCCTTGTGGGCGCCCCCTTGGCCTCCTCCACGCCGGATTGTCTCTTACAGATACAACCCGATGGGAAGGATCGGTTTCAGGGTAGCGTGCCACATGCCCATATAGCCGAAGTGGCGCTGACGGACTATGCAGGTAATAGGCCTCGATTCAGTCTCATGGTGCAATCGCTGATTTGACACGTAATCATCCCAGCGATACCCCATGATTCTGCGAAGACACTTATTACCAAAGGCATTGATTCGTCTCTTCAAGTCACTATTTAGTGTCCATGTCTCACAACCATAGAGTAAGACAGGGATCACAAGCGACTTGAAGATCCGAATCTTTGTCCTCCTGCACAGGTACCGACAACGCCAAATACTCCCGCTGAGCGAGTCCATAACACCGTGGGACATGCCAATCCGCCGTAAGACTTCTTGACGTGACCCGCCGTCATTATGGACTGCGCTACCTAGGTATGTAAAACTTTCCAAGATCTCAATGTCCTCGCCACACGCATGAACAGACTGTACTGCTTCATCTAGTAAGTCTCCAAACACCTGGACCTTGGTCTTGAGCCAGGAGACCTCAAGTCCCAAAGGCTTTGCCTCCTCGTGCAGCGCCTCGAGAGCCATCACCAGGACCTCCAGCGACTCAGCAAAGATTACTGCATCATCGGCAAAAACAAGATCAGTGATCTTGGTGTTGCCGACGGATGCTCCACAATCACTTTGATCTACAACCTTGTCCAATACCCAGTCCATACAAGCGTTGAAAAGTGATGGGGTAAGGACGCACCCTTGCCTCACTCCTGTATTCACAGGAAAGAAGCTGGATACACCTGCCCCACACTTCACAGCACTCTCAGTCCCAGAATACAGACCAGTTATCAAACCAATAGTCCTTGCAAGAATCCCTCGAAGTCGCAGAAGATCCCAGAGTGACTCACGATGCACTGAGTCAAAACGCCTTCTTGAGATCAACATAGGCTGCAAGCATCCCCTGTCGAAACTCACGTCGGCGTTCCACCAGGACACGAAGCGCTAGGATAAAAACAAATATGGTGGAAATAAGAAAAAATATGGCGGATGGATTTTCGTAAATATATTGTTTGAAAATACTTCTTAACGCATTACGAACGTTCCAAGAACGTTCTTAGTGCTAAGATGATCTTGAGACCGTTACGAACGTTCGAATATCCGGCCCCAGGGGCGGAAGCAGTTATGTACAAGTACCTATTCTACATTATTCTTATATTTAGTTACGAACTACCAAGCATCCAGCAGCTACTGTCAAGTACTCTATTTTATATGTATTTAGGTTTACACAATATGGAAATATTTTTTTGACCATTAATAGGTGCCTTGCACGTGACGTCACAACCCTCGTTGTGGCTGCGACAGGCGCGGGAGATGCGAGCGTGGAGGACCAACAAACTCCACTCACCGCCCATGTTTGCCCGCTTATGGTAATTTTCCCCTACCAAATATGTTTATCAGTATAAATGATATACTGTTATCTTCGGAAATTTTTGTTCTATAATATTACAAATAAAAAACCCCGTAAAACCACAAATAAATGCCATTATGAGATTTTGAAGAAATAGATGAACTTAATATTCATTTAAAACTCGTCGTCATTTAATATTTGCGAGAAATTTATAGCATGGAGCAATCAAAGAAGGGTTTTTTTATTAGTTTTAAATGATATATTCGTTTTTTGTAAATGAATTAGAACATGCAAAATGAGCGTAACTAAATAAAAATAATCAATCGGATAATTCCCGATTGATGATGTATTTTTTTTAATTTTTATATCGTTTTTGATGAAAAAACGGATTTGCATCATGCATAAAAATTTTGGTAAATAAATAAATAATTATCAACGGCAAAAATTCCCGATTAATGAGATATTTATTTGTTAAAGTCATTTATGGGATGGTGTAATTCATTTTTCAGAAAAGAAATTACAAGGAAAAGAATAAAATTCCGATTGTATGATATTTTTCCCTGTTAAAAGTTTTTTCAAAATTTTTTAATGGCGACGAGTTTAATGAATATTAAAATTCATGGGAATTTTTTCAAATTCATAATGGCATTTATTTAGTGTGTTTTTTCGGTTTTTATGTGAAATTTAAAAGAAAAAAACAATTTCCCAAGATAACAGTATATCAATTATATGAAAGTATATATTTGGGGGGGGAAAACCCATATTCGTTTAAATCTTTTAGCCCCGCCCACCAGCGTTTTTCCTCCACCTAGCTCCCACGGGCGGCATTTTGGGTTGAAGCCGCTAGAAGTGACGTGAGGAAGGACCTATAGTGTCGCACGTGACGTCACAGCCCTTGTTGTGGCGCGACAGGCGCGGGATATGCGAGCTGGAGGACCAACAAATTCCACTTGCCGCCCGTGTTGCCAGCTTATGGAAATTTTCCCTACTAAATATATGTTTATTAGTATAAAAGGTATACTGTTATCTTCGGAAATGCTTGTTCTATAATATTATCAAATAAAAAACCGTAAAACACACTAAATAAAGGCCATTATGAGACTCAAGAAATATGCTTCAACTTACTATTCACATGCGCCAGCTCGCATTTAATGTTTTGCGAGAAAACTTTTTACATGGATAATATCAATAGAAGCGGAATTTCATTAGCTTTCCATTGATATATTTCGTTTTCTGATAAATGAATTAGAACCATGCATAAATTAGCGTTAACTAAATACATAACATCATGAAATCGGGTATTTTTTCCCGATTGATGAGGTTATTTATTTAGTTAACGCTAATGTATGCATGGTTCTAATTCATGTATCAGAAAATGAAATATATCAATGGAAAACTAATGAAATTCCGCTTCTATTGTTTAATTTATCCATGTAAAAAGTTTTCTCGCAAAGTATTAAATGTCGAAGAGTTTAATAGAATATTAAGTTCATGCATATTTCTTGAGTCTCATAATGGCCTTTCTTTAGTGTGTTTTACGGTTTTTTATTTGATAATATTATAGAACAAACATTTCCGAAGATAGCAGTATTAGTGTGTTTTACGGTTTTTTACTTTATAATATTATAGAAAAAGCATTTCCGAAGATAACAGTATATCTTTTATACTGATAAACATATATTTGGTAGGGGAAAATTACCATAAGCTGGCAAACACGGGCGGCAAGTGGAGTTTGTTGGTCCTCCAGCTCGCTCCGACGGGCGGCATTTGGCTTGAAGCCGCTAGATCGTGACGTCAGTGCAAGACACCTATAGGTTAGGTTAGGTTAGGTATGGGTGTGAGGTTAGGTATCGGTAAAGGTTGGTTAGGTTATAGGGCTCATTTTTGTTTTTTTTTTGTCATTTTTTGCACAAAAAAAAAATGCAACAGAAACGGTTAGCAGATTCATTCAAACACATAAAACACACACAGAAAAACATAAAGGCGCATCAGAAATTCGTTTGGTTGGAGTGAAAACATAATTATCCTTTTTTTCTTCTTTTTTTCTCGTCTTCCCTAGATCTATATTACACAATATCTGAACCGTCCATCTCTCTCTCTCTCTCTCTCTCTCATGGAAATGGAAGAGGACCGGGGTGGGAAGGAATGGGGGCGATATGTGTGGTAAGATATGGATTGGCCTGTGTGAAGGAAGGAAGGAAGGAAGGAGGATAAGTTCAGATACTTTGATCCTATCTAGACCTTTTCACTGCAGTACAACTACAGGGTTATTGACTATACAAAGCGCCACCACACCACGGGGACGTCCTTTGCGGACTTCTAACGCTGATCGAATGCAAGGGTCTGTAAACTCGACCGCGCGCTCTACCACCAAGCCCCACCCAATATGCAAAGGGTAGGTTGGGAAAGGAGGTACATATACAAATAAGAACTGGAAAAAATCATATGAACTACAAGAGGCTGCAGAGGCCCTACACGTGGTAGTTCCTGTCGCTAACACTCCTAATCCACCTGTTCATCCCCATCCTGACCTAATCCAGCTTCCTCTTTAAGCTCCCTAATGACTACCGCACTAACTACCTGTCTAACTGAGCCCTTCCATTCATTCACCACCTTATTTGTTAAACCAGTCTTTTTCCCTATTCCTTTCTAATGCTACGCTTTTCCAGCTTGATCCGTTACTCTTGTTCTACCCTGGTTAAGAGCGAGCCGTAAGAACTTTTCCTACACTCTCCTTTATTAAATCCCTTCATCCCACTTCAAAAACTTCTATCCAGAATCGCCCTTACTCTGCACCGATCACATAACACAATCAGAGTGGAGTGTAATTTTTACATACTTCAATGCTCCTCTCATACTAAATTGCATCCCTTTGTTCTTGTTGGTCATCCTTCGCTGCACTGTTTCTACAAGGCTATATACTTCCTGTATATGGAGACCAAAACTGAACCACAGTTCCTAGGTGAGGCCTGACTAGAGCCCGATAGATTTTAGAATAACTTCCCGCCTTCTACTTTTAACACTTCCTGGTAAATGGAATCCTATACTCTATTAACTATATTTCTGCCTCTTACATTGTATTCCTAGAGTCGGAGGTCTGGGCTTCAACCCTCACTCCAAGATCTTTTTCACCTTCTGATCTTTTTTTCAGCGATACATTGCTTATGGTGTATCTATTACCATGGTATTTTTCTAACAAACACATCTCACTGCATTTATCAATATTATTCCATCTGCCGTCTGACTGCCCACATCGTTAAGTTTATCTAAGTCATCCCTGCAATATGTTTCCTCAGAGACTGTGATCCAATAATCCTACCTACTTAGTATCATCAGCACAACTTGCTGAGTGGAGTATCGGCTGCTACTCCCACTATCGTTCGTTGATGTAAATAAAAATAGTAATGGTTGGGGCGCCAACAGACTCCTTGTGGAAACTCCACTTGTCACCTCCCCATTCAGTTTTAGAACATTATTGTAACCCTTATTCCTATTACTTAGCCAAGCTCTGATTCTCAATGAAGCAACCTTCCCATCTAGTCCATGAGCCCTAACCTTATTTAAGAGTCGCTCACGTGTGGTCCTTTGACAAATGCTTACTAAAGTCCAGATATATTTATATATATCCCTTATACTTATCTGCCGTCTCTACTTTCCTATAAAACTCAATAAATTTGTGAGACATGACCTACCCTTGGTGAATCCATGTTGGATCTTTGATCAAACTATTTTTATCCTAGTGCTGCTCTAATGTTTTTTTGCAATAATATAATTCCAATAATTTACACCACCACTGATGTTAGACTTACGGGTCGATATTTTGTACTTTAGTCCTCTGTCTCCCTTCTTAACTATGGGAACATTTTCCTTTCCTCCACAATAATGGCACATCGCCTATCTCAACCGATTTTCTTAAAATGGCACTAACGACTCACAAACGCCTCCTTGCATTCCTTTTTAATTACCCTGGGATACAACTTCATCTGGTCCTGGCGATTTAATTTTTCATTTTTTCTATACCGGTGAATTCCCCACCATTTCCCTAGTTAGCACAATAATCTTTGATTTCTCTTCATCGCTTCCTTGAATCATCTGTTCACTATCAGGTATCGTCTGTGTATCCTCCTCCGTAAAATATTAAGAAATAATCCATTTAGCTCTTACCATATCCTCATCATATTTAAGACCTCACCCTGTCCTGCCTAACGGCCCAACTAATTCCCTTAGTCTTTGTTTTATATACCTGATCAGAACCCCTTTGGGTCCGCTTTCCGCCTGTCCTACTGCTATCTTTAATCTCATAATATGTTGCTTAGCAACTCGAATTAATTTTCGTCACTGTCCTTACCATCACGTTATAACTTGTTCTTTGTTTACCTAATCCTGCCTTTACCTTAATATGTTTCTTTTTACTCCATGTTGTTTTAAATTGTGTGTCATAACCTTTTCGGATTCACTCTTCTGGACGCTTATTTCCCTATAAGGAATATTATCTTTGTCTGTCCATCAATTATTTCCTTGACAATGAGTATTCCTACCTCAGTCCGACCTCACTTTCATATCTCCGCGCTAATTACCTCCAGGTGGCCTTCGTAATCCTTCATAATTGGCCTTTCCAGCTGTCATTTCGCCCGTTTCCTTTCCTGGTAAATTTATTCCCCTCCATCCCCACCTCTTATTAATACCTCCAGGTGTCTTCCTTAATCTGCATAATTGGCCTTTCTGAAATAATGTATTCGATTCTTATTGCCACTTAATCTTTCCAACCTTCCCATTTTAAAAGCTAAATCTAATCTCATATGGTCGCTATGTATCTAATTCCCACCGACCTCCACATTTGTAACTGAAATCGTCTCGATTTTTCAGCAATATATCTAGACTATTATCTCCTCTAGTAGGCGCCTTGATTGCTTGACTCTAGATTAATATTTCACATTCATCTGCGTCGCTGTCACCTATGATTAAATCCCAGTCGTATAATTCCTAAGATTAAATTTCCCGACCAACGCATAGTCGAATTCTATCTGCTGGCCTTGTTTATTTCTTCCATATAGGAAGCTGATCCTCTTTAACATAGTTTGGAGGCCTATCACTACCCCAAACCCATTTTTCTCAGTTCCCTCCGAATCCTCTACCCCATAATATACCTTATGCTGCCATCTGTTTTTTGATAAACATTAGTAACACAACCTGCAATGCAATCTCTTGCATAAACGCAACTCCTCACCTCGTCGGTCTACTCTGTCCTTAGGGAGGAAAACTTATCCCAGCTATACTCGACTTCCGTCCAAAATCACCTTTCTGACTATCCCCCATGGTTTTCTTGTGGAAGTATCCATAAACTGCCCCTCTCATATTTGGTAGAGTGGTTTTTTGTTTCCCCCCCCCCCCCCTTGTGACGTGATATGTGTTACGTGTACGTAATTGCATGATGTTTTGGGGGGGAAGGCTGAGTGTATCTGAGTGTATGTCTCGCGTGTTGTGTAGGGTGAGGGGGGGAGCGGAAGGAACGTATACCTTTCGCCTCATGGCTGCGTCTGGCAGCCAGTGAGGACGTGACCATCTGGGGTGAGAGAGTCCGCACCACCTCGCTCCTTCCGCTCCTCCTCTCGCCTTTTCCTCCTAGCCAACGGGCCCGTGGATGATCCCCTTGATTTGCCCTTGGATTAATTCTACCGTCTGCGTTGATATACCTGATCTGCCCGTGGATTAGTTCTACCGTCTCCGTGTGCTTCTAGAGTTGTGGAAATATTGAGGAGTGTTACAGGAATCTTGTGTGTGCCTGGTCTGACTGTCTGCCCCCCCCCCCCCCTTTCCTCTGCCTCGGCTTTTGTACTTTGTAAACGGATATCTGAAACACCCCTAAGTAAGACCCCTGGGGAATCAAGTGTTTACTTCACCTGTGTAGGAGTGGATATTACTCTCCTTGATCGAGTGGTGACATACGTTCAGTTCTTTACTCGCAACCTAACCTTCTTCTGTAACGCCCTTCAGTATTCACAGTGTTCCCTGGAGTGTGTAGGTGAGCGGGGGGCGGACAGTTGGTGTCTAGGAGTGGGATCCGTGTGTGTTAGGGTGAGTGCCGGCTGCAGTGCCACAACGTGGTCAAGATGGCGGATCGGGGGGAGGCGAGTGTATCGGTGAAAATGAGCTGAGTGAAGAACAATGTCCGGACAATGGGTTGCGGGCGAGCCGTCAGGCGAGCGTGCCCGTGGAAAGTGAACCGATGTGATGACTGCTCAGGTGCGTGATGAGTGAGAATGAAGGAATCTAAGGAGGACAGTGAGAGAGGCAGTGTGGTCTCGGGTCTGGTTGAGGTGAAGGGAGGACGCGGAGGCGGTACACAGAAACGGATGTGTGCCCGCCCTAATCAGGAACCTTTAAGTACGGAGATTGTCAGGCATTAAGGTGGAGGCAGGGAGGAAGTGATTGGCGTGCCGTGATGCTATCCGACCGCTGCAGCAGGCCGGGTAGAACAGCAGTCCGTCCTTAACCAGGACCATGGACCAGCGATGTTGCGGCTGAGCTCCATTGAGGAAGAGGAGCTGCCTGTCGTTCCTTGGTCGGATCCTGGTGGACCATACGGACTGGCGGGCCGACACACAACCCGCCCCGACCACACAGCGCCCCTCTTCTCGAGTCCTCACCCCGCCTTCGCCGTCGCCCCAGCACCTACGCCGCTATGTACTGTGGTCACTTCGGGGCGGCGTAGACCATTGAGTTTGTGAAAAAATTGGCAAGGTCGGGTGGGAGACTTTACCTTGCCCAATTCGAGCTCCTGGCGACGCCCAAGGGGTTGGGACTTGACAGAAACGAAGCCTTACATCTCGTGTCCAGTCTCCGGGGTGCGCGTTGGAGGTGCTAGGGGCACCCTGAGCCCTGCGCAACGATGGTGTATTCAGAGTGTTGTGGAGCCCTACGAAGGAAGGTTTGGCCACCATCAGCAGGGCGGAAAGTATCCCGGGGCCTCGCCTTGAAGGTCAGGGTGCGAGCCAGGGTGCGAGCCTCTACCCCAGCTCGCCCAGGAGTTGGAGAACGCTGGACGTCGCGCGTACCTCTCGCCGCCCGGAGGACATGGTGGTGGTTGGCTGACGGCGACCCTTCGTGGATGGCTGCAAAGACAGGTACTTTTTGCAGTTGTAATGTGAAGCAGAGCATCCAGGGGACGTCATGAAGCTCTAGCGAGGGCCCTGGAGCTCGAGTCTTTCCATGCGCACGCTCTGTGGGTGGTGCCCGCGAGCCTGCGACGGAGGGGCCATGGGAGCCACCCCCCACCAGGGAATTCCGGGCCATGCAGGCACGGTGAAGCGGGCGCCGGAGAGAGGAGGCACCGCGGCGTCCGGGAGGACGAGCCCCACAGGATTCCAGGGCTCTATGTTGGGGTTATTGCCAGCAAGGCAGCAGGCCGAACCAGTGCCCGAAGGGGGCTGAGGACGCGTTCCCCCCTTGAGAGGCCGGGCTGAATAACGCCCTTTCATCCTTGGCTGGCCAGACTTGTGGACAGTATGGCCACTTTCATCGCTTGCCTAAATCCCAAGCCAGTGCTGTCAGGCGGAAAACGACGCTTGGCTGGAGGAGGGGCGAGAGCCAGCAATGCTCCAGGGCCCCGGGCAGTGTAAACCTGCACCGGTGCTACAACAGCCACGACGGTCGAGGTTGGAAGGGACCGTGAACGGGAGGCCATGCCGTATACGGTGACACGGGCGCGGAGAGGACGCTCCACGCGTCCGGGACGTGGTGCCCCGGCGAAACTCTTCCTGAAGTACCGCAGCGACCTCGTTGGATTCACAGGCATTGCCACGAAGCTACAGGGGCCAGTGGAGGCCCGCTCGGGTGGGAGGCACCTGAGGAAAGCCTGTGACGTCCCCTACCTAGAGGATTCCTTCCCTGCCTAAATGGGACCTGGATTACCTACGCAAGTGGGGCGTGCGTCCGACCCTGGTGAGAAGGACGTTAGGTGAGCGGGAAGAGGTGCCCTTACTTCCAGGTGCGCCCCGGCGGAAGTAGTTTGCGGCTGAGCGCGTGCTTCTTGCCCCGAGGACGGAACTAGGGTGCCTGTACGTTTGACCAGGAAGATGGAGAATCCGACGGACATGGTGGAGTCCACGGAGCACCGGTGGTTGACAGACGGTGTGGGCGGGTGGGCCCGGAGTCTCGTACGAGTCCGGGGAGGAGTCGTTCACTGTCCTTGTGGCTAACTTCTCCGATGAGACTCGCACGGTACCGGCTGGTGCAGAACTGGGGTCGCCTGTGAGGAGGTAGCTAGTCAAGGAGGGGCAGCGAGGTATGTGGAACCGGCTGCTGTAGGTACCCACCTGACCACCTGAGTGATTTGGCGCGAGGAGACGCCACTCATCCTCACCTCGTGGGCAGCAGGAGCGGCTGCGCGACGCTCTGAGGGAGTATGCTGGTGTCTTCATCGAGGTGACTTGGACCTGGGCCGCCACGGCCCTGGTAAAGCACCACATTAAGACATCAGCCACCGCCCATCAGACACGCCCCAACGGAGAATCGCGCCATCCAGGCGTGAAGAGATGCAGCGGCAGTGATGGAGCGGGAGGGCGCAAGGGGTAGTGGAGAGGTTCCGATAGCCGTGGTCGTTCATCGGTGGTGGGCTGGTGACCAAGAGGACGGCTCAAGGGTGCTTCTGTGGTCGATTACCGTCGCTCGCATGAGACTACCAGGAATGGCCTCCTACCCTTTGCCGCGTATCGATGATCCGCTGGATGCTCTGGGCCAGCGCTCAGTGTTCTCCACCCTGGACCTTAAGTCAGGGTACCACCAGGTTGGAGATGGTGGAGGAGGACAAACCCAAGACAGCATTCGCCTTCGGCCAGGGCTCTGGCAATTTCACAGTTATTCACTTCGGTCTATTTAAACGCGCCAACATGTTTTTGAAGGCGTTGATGAGAGGGTGTTGGAAGGGACTACACTGAGGAACGGCCCTCGTCTACATCGCCTGATGTGATAGTTTTTTGGAGGACTTTCGAGGAGGAGCTGAGCGGCGAGCGAGGTGCTGCATCGTCTGTGGGCTGTCCAACTTGACTCACCCGAGAGTGTCTCCTTTTCAGCCTGATGCCGTTCTTGGGGACACATCGTCGGCAGTGACGTGTGAACGACCGCCCCCAGAAGGTGGATGTGGTGGCCAGGAGTGGACCCGCCCCCACCAGTAGTGGCTGACGTCAGAGTTTCTTGGCCTTGCACCTGTTACCGCGCTTCGTCCCCGAGTTCGCTCGTGTCGCCTCTCCTCTTCACCACCTTACCATGAAAGGGGCACGTTTTTTTCGAGTGCGTTATGTTTGTCAGGAGTGCGGTTTGACAGAAGCTTGAAGCGTGCCCTTGGTCGAGGCACCGGTGCTGCTGACCCAAACCCGGCCAGCCTCCTACTCCTGTTGGACCCGATTGCCAGTGCCGAGGTCTTGGCGCCGTGCTGTCGCAGGTGAAGATGGACGAGAGCACGTGTAGCGTACTAACAGTGCTAACTAAGTTTTTCACTGTGCCCGAACGTAAACTACTGTGTAACCAGAAAGGAGCTTCTGGTGCAGTAGTGAGAGAACGGAACACTTCCATCCTATACTATATATGGCGCCCAGTTCACCGTACGGACAGACCACCGCGGCCTTCAGTGGCTGAAACCCTCAAGGCACCTGAAGGGCAGTTGGCTACGGTGGCTAGGCCCGGCTGGGAGCAGTACCAGTTGAAGTCCAGCTCGCCCGCGGCGCATCCATCACAATGCCGATAGTCTAAGTCGCCGCCCGTGTGAGCCTGGGTGCTCACATTGCTCTAAGGTAGAGGAGCGTGTGATGTCCCGGCGGTTGCAGGTGTGGGGAGACACAGTGGATGCCGGGGAGCAGTGGCGTCAGGCTCAGAGAGGATGTGGATCTCGCTCCCTTGATACAGTGGATGGAAGCGTCTCCAGAGCGCCCCAGCAGACAGGAAGTGGCACCAGAGAGCCCTGTCACGAAGCACCTGTGGCAGCAGTGGGCCATGTTGCGACTAGAGGATGGAGTGTTGATGAGTTGATGAGTGACAACTTATAGCATGGACTATATCAATAGAAACCGAATTTTATTAGCTTTCCATTGATATATTTCGTTTTCTGATAAATGCAGTAGTACCATGCAGAACTTAGCGTTAACTAAATAAATCGCCGCGGCGGCCGCTCTCTCTCTCTATAGTATAAAGTGGGGGAGATTATAAAATAAAAAAATTACTAACCTAACCTCAATATATCCTAACCTGATGAAATTCTAGTTCTTGGTATCTTTTTTTTTATCTATCTATCTAGTATATTTTTTGGGTGTGCAGGGCGGGGATAATGTAGGGGGCAGGTGGGGGCATCTCTCCCCCCAACCAACGGCGGTTGTACTGTGGAGATACGTACTACATAGGAAGTGGTGCGTGTGTGTGTGTAACTCTATGTGATAAAGCACCAAATATTGGCTAGGAAAAATTAGTCAGTGTCCCAGAAAATAACCGCCCAGTCCTTGTCCGTTTTTACCGGCGTGAGCCCCGTACCGCCGCGACTAGGTACGGCGGAGGCACATAATGGTCTTTAACAGGGGCGCCCACAGGCGGAAGCACTGGACGCACGTGAATCCACTGTAATAGCGCGTTTTCGCAACCGCTCTGGCCCGGTCTGGGCTGGACTAGTCCCGGGCGGCCACTGTTTTCGCGAGGCGGATTGGACCGGGCTGGAACGGGCGGCATATTCGCGTGATTTGGAAGAGTTTGTGGTCTAGGGATATCAACCGCCAATCACGGTTGTCAGAACTCGTGACGTCACACAAAGGGGTGGAGCTAACGTGAATCGCCGTGAGCGAGGCCCTCAGAACTCGTGACGTCACACAAAGGGGTGGAGCTAACGTGAATCGCCGTGAAGCGAGGCCCTGTGCTCTCTCTCTCTCTCCAATACCTGAAGGCCGTGAAGGCGTGAAGGGAGGTATGAAGGGAAAAGTTTAAGGGGGTGAGGGGGGAGGTATTGAAGGGGTGAAGGGAGGTATTTGAAGGGTGATAAGGGAAGCTCTCTCTCTCTCTCTTCTATCTCTATCACCCCTTCAGGTATTTGAGAGAGAGAGAGAGAGAGAGAGAGAGAGAGAGAGAGAGAGAGAGAGAGAGAGATTCCCATGCCCACCCTTCAAATACCTCCCTTCACCCCTTCAATACCTCCCCCCTCACCCCCTTAAACTTTTCCCTTCATACCTCCCTTCAGGTATTGGAGAGAGAGAGAGAGAGAGAGAGAGAGAGAGAGAGAGAGAGAGAGAGAGAGAGAGAGAGAGAGAGAGAGAGAGAGAGAGAGAGAGAGAGAGAGAGAGAGAGAGAGCACAGGGCCTCGCTTCACGTTAGCTCCACCCCTTTGTGTGACGTCACGAGTTCTGACAACCGTGATTGGCGGTTGATATCCCTAGACCACAAACTCTTCCAAATCACGCGAATATGCGAACGGGCGAGACTGGGCCAGGCCAGCGAGCAGGAGCAGGTTGGACTAGTGTGGGGAGAACTGGCGCATGCGCACTACAGTCAGCGGGGAAGACGACCAGGAGCTTCTCCTGCTGCTGATAAGACATGAAACACCATGATGGCCGACCATAAGACTAAAGTAATTTCACGAAGTTACAATATTCGCAATTTGCTGAAACAACATCTTGGGAAATGAATGTACCGTCAACAACACTATAGTGGGCACTGCACTAATGTCACCAGGCGCCATATATTACGAATTTTAGCATCACTACAGACTTGTATGTGTCACTGAAAACATGTACCGTAGCTATAGTGTTATGTAGATAATGTAAACTACGTACTGTGCACGTGATGTGATCTGTAGTGATTGTAGAAATTTATGCTACAAACATATTTAATTTGAGGTTCTCTTACCTAACAATCAAACTCATGTCTATCTCCCGACACATCATCCCAGCTAATTAACTAACTAGGATACTTATCGGTGGATAGTGGGTTGAAATGGGCTGTAGGTTATCATCAATACTGCAAGTCGTGTGATCCACAGTGGTAGCGCGTGATCAGAGCCGCCCGTGGATGACAAGAGGCGGAGGGCTGGAGACTTAGTGTTTCGTTATCGCGTCAGGTTGGTTTTCACACCCTGTTATCCATGACGCACGGCTATTATCAGTGTGTTGTATTTTAACACGGTCCTATTGGTTTACACTTATATGTACAATTAACTATGTACAAAATCTCTTCATATTAATCAGAGAAAAGATGTTAGTCCCATGAGGGCTGGAATGATACTTGTAGACAAGCACGTCTATTAACAATTGATGTTATCCTCACGGAGGGGTGGAGTGTACTGTTTCTCCAAGGTGGGCGGTGAGCCACCGCTACCTGGTCCTAAGCCACGTGTATTATTCCCTATGGCCTAGAATCTAATGACAATAGCCAATGACCGCGCTCCAAATTAAGGTGCTAATTATTTAAGTGCAATGTTTATTAACCACTGGGAATATTAATTTATCCTATCCCAGTACTAATCATTTACTTAAATTACCTTAATTATTACCCATCACCATTTAATTATTTATATATACATCCCTATATCGCACCCTCCTATGACGAGTGGAATATTCCTCACTCACAAGGGGGGGGGGGGGAACAAACTACCACTCAACCAATTATGAGAGGGTGTTTGGTGGATAATTTCCAGTGATGCTAAAACTCGTAATATATGCCCCCCTGCGACATTAGTGCAGTGGCGACTGTGTTATTAACGGTAAATGAAATGAAATTTCATCATTAATTTTTTCAGTCATCCCTGCAACTTTACTTCCCATTGAGAAGTCAAGTAAATAAAACGCGCGCTTTTTAAAAATGTGTGCATTTCTGCCCGGAGGACCACCCACTCGATCCCCCAGCCAATAGGAACGACGAATGGGACGGGGCCAGTCTCGATGTATTTTCGCGAGCATCAGTCCAGCCTGGAACGGTATAGACTGGACTGGACCAGGGTGGTGAACGTCGCGAAAATACGCTATAAGCCTCCAGGCATGTGGGGCCCCTATAAGGGCCCCCCTGGGGGCCCCTATGAGACCTCTTAAAGGCTACAGTCCTTAATATCATTACTTAGCTTGGTGACTGACTGACTGTATTCATTCTTTCATTCATCATTAAGACATTGATAAAATAGGAATAGTCTTTATTATTATAAACCCGAACTAAATTGGCCTACCCCTGTTTTTATTTTATTCTCTTACCGTCTTCTTTATAGGGACTGGCAACTAAGCGGGCTTTGTGTTACCCATTTTTGTTGTGCCCTTGGCCAGTTCCTTGCGATGTATAATAAAAAATAAAAAAAAAAAAAAAAAATTATGTACCGTATGTCTTTATATACACAAACCTCGTTTTCCTGGACTAATAGGGGGGGAGCACTGGTCCGGGAATCGCAACAGTCCGATGCCATAACCCACCCCCGGACGTTTATCCTACTCTAGTATTTACTGTCCGGCAACCGCCAATTTCAACTACCCCGCCGCGGACTTTTACGTCCGCTGAGTATGCTGCCACCTGGCGGGAGGCAACAGAAATTGTTCAATAGTCTCAAGAGACGTTCCTGCACCAGGGGCAGTGGGGGTCTGGGGACTAACGGAGGCAGTGCAGGTGAACCGTGAGTGTCGTGTGCCCAAATGTAAACAATACGACCGCTGAGCATGCTGCCACCTGGCGGGAGGCAGCAGAAAGTATTCAATCGTCTCAAGAGACGTTCCTGCACCAGGGGCAGTGGGGGTCAGGGGACTAACGGAGGCCGTGCAGATGAACCGTGAGTGTCGTGCCCAAATGTAAACAATACGACCGCTGAGCATGCTGCCACCTGGCGGGAGGCAGCAGAAAGTGTTCAATAGTCTCAAGAGACGTTCCTGCACCAGGGGCAGTGGGGGTCAGGGGACTAACGGAGGCGGTGCAGGTGAACCGTGAGTGTCGTGTGCCCAAATGTAAACAATACGACCGCTGAGCATGCTGCTACCTGGCGGGAGGCAGCAGAAAGTGTTCAATAGTCTCAAGAGACGTTCCTGCACCAGGGGCAGTGGGGGTCAGGGACTAACGGAGGCTGCGCAGGGGAACCGTGAGTGTCGTGTGTCCAAATGTAAACAATACGACCGCCGAGCATGCTGCCACCTACCCGCCAGGGTGGCGCGGTTTGTAGAATCACGGACTGGTGTTGCAGAGTCCCTGCGCCATTCTGTCAGCGGTTTGAGTCCACCAAATTCGTCCTGGTGTGGTGGCGCTTTGTTTAGTCAATAACCTTGTAGTTGGTACTTGCAAAGTTTCTAGATAGGATCAAAGTATATGCTGCCACCTGGCGGGAGGCAGCAGAAAGTGTTCAATAGTCTGAGATGTTCCTGCACCAGGGGCAGTGAGAGTCAGGGGACTGACGGAGGCGGTGCAGGTGAGCCGTGAGTGTCGTGTGCCCAAATGTAAACAATACGACCGCTGAGCATGCTGCCACCTGGCGGGAGGCGCGGACACTGACCAGGAGTGACAGGAGACGCTCGGACCGCCGGACAACTTTGTCAATTTACGAACAGGATCAGGCATTTAAAAAACAAAAAACAAAAACAAAATCAATAAATCAATAAATCAATAATAATAATAACAAATAATAATAATAATTGTCCGGGACTCTGACATCTCCAGACCTCGGATTTTGTCCGGCAAATCCAATATCCGGGAAATGGAGGTCCGAGAAATCGAGGTTTGAGTGTATATTCTTAGTTCTTACTAAAATTTACGAAACAAATATCTGCAGAATAGGCTATTGTCTAAAAATAGGATAGTTAATCCTTCCCAAACTCTTCATTTTCTTTCGTTACCGGTACAGTCCAGATATTTCATACAATGCAAAATATTATATCTCTTATTGATAATTTTTCATCTGAATGATAAGTTACTATTTACTGTTGTATAATATAATTATTCAGTAATTTTCTATAAAAGAGACCCAAACAAGAATAATAACAGTATTGATAATTTTTTAAAGCATTAATAACGAATTCTGAAAACGTTCCTTGTTTACACACGAGTCTGAGGGAGGGTAGGCCTACAGGGCAGCGCAGAGGTAAGCCTACGGACATTTTTGGTTAAATAATATATTTGGTTATGATTATTTGTTGTATTTTAGGCGTATTTTGTGTCAAATTATACTCTTTAAGACTCCGCCCTGCTTGCCATCACAAAATACGATTGTAGCGCTGCCAAAGCACTTTCTAGATGTTGCCGGGAGTAAAAGTGTCGTACACTTCATTACCTCTTACAGAGGCTCAAGGAATATCGTTAAGGTTGACATTATTGAAGGCACAGCAAAGAGTAGTAGCGTGATTGTCAGTATTACACATCGATATCTAATTGTTTTGAGCTCTTAGAATGGCCTAGCATCATTTTCTAACTAATAGATAGACTTGATATCAAACTGAAATGTTTTGGGCGCTATGAAAATGTTATTTGAATATATATTTGCTACACAACCATTTCACGATTTGAGTCAAGGATGTTTAATGCTTTCATGGACACCTGTGATACGTACTAGTACGTACACACATCTACGTTTCCGAGAGTCTCCCTTTTTTAGCCTTGGTTGTGGCTGTGGGAGAGCGAGGTCCACAGTCCACAGCGAGGCGGAGTGGACTGAGAAAATGTTCGTATTCATGCCCTGCGATAGGTTCTCTAAAAGACACTCTTATGTGTGATATGACATATACTATACCAAATATATTACATTTTTGTTGCAATTTTAATATCACTTATGAATATATTTAAGTATTTGATTATACTATAGCAAAAATACAACAGTTTTGCCGCATCTAGCCACAAACACAAACGGACATTCGGGACGGAATGTATCCATGGCGAGTCTGCGGACAAGATTTCAGATGTCGCTGCAGGATTTAATTATTCATGAGCTCCTACTTCCATATGTAGCTTTATACATGCCATCAAAGTATCATAACTACGCTTAATTGAAAACAGTATTATTTGCATATGATCTTAATGGTATGAATACTGAATGAGATGAGAATTAATGGAAAACATGAACATTTACGGGGTGATGTCAGATAAGAATGTATGCATGCACGCGCTCTGATTCGCCAGGACCTTAAAGGCTCCACCCACACCCAAAAGAGTATATTTTTTCCGAAAAAAAGTATAATATACTGCAGTGTATCATGTCGGTAAGCAGGTCACTCAAGAAAGTAAAAAAAAGTGGGCGGAGCTTAAAAGAGTATAATTATATTTCCGAATGGACGCCGCAAAATACGGCTTTTGTAATGCATACAAGTTTCGTTGTTACTTTTAGCTGGGTTTTTTATACAGA
Organism: Chionoecetes opilio; assembly: GCA_016584305.1. NCBI lineage: Eukaryota > Metazoa > Arthropoda > Malacostraca > Decapoda > Majidae > Chionoecetes > Chionoecetes opilio. The sequence continues at coordinate 121,216 of JACEEZ010006189.1, read as the reverse complement.
CGCCGCTAGTTGAATAGGCCAAGGCCCGAAAGGAAGGGAAGCAAATAGGATGCACATTAATTTACAGTGGTGGGAGAATAATTATTATTAGTAGTAGTGTAGTACCTTTTCATATAATATCTGAAGAAACTTTTGGTCAAGGTTACATAATTATAGTCTTCCAACTCTCCTGCTATTTATAGGCTATATTTTGTTTTGGTAGTTTTCATTATTTGTACAAAATAATTTATAGTTAGGCTGTATCACTGACCGCTGCCAATTATTATTTCCTGTGGACACAGACGAATTGCATTAGCATTTGACTCTTGATCAACTATTGTCACTTTCAGTTTTGTGCAGTAGGCTAAAGTACATAAGAAAATAGTCATATTCAGTCATATTAATTTCCTTCTATACACAAAATCACTGAGTGCATACAATATATTGTGGGCATTTTCACATTTGTTTTTATTTATTTTTTCTATGTGAGTTGAGGGAGACAAAAGGCATGCTCAAGGTATTCAAATTTAGAATGTTTGACCAAGAAAACTAAACTAGCCATTTATATCATATTTCAGCTGTATGGAAAAAGTTGAAGAAAATTACACTACGTATTATATAAATAATCTTTTGTTTACTTCACCTTAATATAACTTTCAGATAGCTTCAAAATGCACCTAAAATTGATCAAAACTACAAAAAAAAATCATGGGTGGCTTACAGCCCCCCCCGGACCCCCCAGCTGAGTAGGTTCGCTTCGCTCGCCACCCACACCCATCAACAGTGGGCCCTATATAATATGTGCGTCCACTACAGGTATCTCTGTGGGCGCCCCTGATCCATAACAAGCTACTCTCGGGCACGCGGGGACTCTAACCTGGGATCAGCTCATCGATATTGACCCTGGGTACGTCTTTGTAGTATTCAGCGGGAGACACTTAGCGGAAACACGTCAAAATATACCATTTTACCAAGGTCAGTCATTTATTTCAGGGAGAATATTACGCTGAAAAACTAATATGGCGGCAATGTATTATCGTCCCACCTATATTTATCACTAACAAAACTCCTATTGCCACTAATATGCCATAAATAATGTATTTAATGGTAAAACTCACCTTTTTTTTTCCCATTAAATAAGTCTATATCGATAATAAACAGCATATATAACAGTAGAACTGGATGTGACACTCGCCAACTACGCGCGCTGGACGCTGCAGTACTGGCCCCATGGCCAGTCTACTGGCCCATTCACTTGCTGCATATGACTATCATATAGACTGGTTTATCAGTATATATGATATACTGTTATCTTAGTAAATGTTTGTTATATAATATCAAATAAAAAACTGTAAAACACGCTAAAGAAATGCCATTACGAGACTCTGAAGAAATATGCATGAACTTAATATTCACTTAAAACTCTTCGCCATTTAAAACTTTGCGAGTCAACTTTTATCATGAAGGTATCAATAGAAGCGCAATTTTATTAGCTTTCCATTGATATTGTTACACAGGGCCCTCACAGACTCATCTTTCTTATCTCGCCCCCAAAGGCGCCCACCGTAACCACTTACTCCCTCCTGACGAAGGTTCGGTAGATTTATCTGTAGGCGAGTATTTGTGTATAACACGTAGACAATCACATGGAGGAAAGAGGACACTGACACACACCTGAAATACACTCTACATTTAATGGCAGAAGTCAACAATACACAGGACTCGGCTCCTGAAGGTGGAGAGAGAGAACAAAGTACTCACATGGCCACATGGTCTAAGAAATGGTTGTTTAACACACTCTGGAGACACACACACACACACACGTGAATGGCTTACGCACACTAGGCACTGACTTAAGGCGAGGCACTGACTTAAGGCGAGGCACTGACTTAAGGCGAGGCACTGACTTAAGGCGAGGCACTGACTTAAGGCGAGGCACTCTGATTCCTCCTGACGGCGTAGCAGAGGCCTTCAGCCCCAGCCGGCAGCTAGCCGGCGCGACCCACCACGCGTCACCTCACAGACACCCTGCTCCTCTCGTGTCCCGCTGTGTTCTACTCTCTGTCTCCCCTTGTCTTCCCGTCGCCAGCTAGCCAGCCAATTACCATCCAGTGGCCACCGTGCCGCTACCTATCATAGTGCTCGGCACGAATGACGTCACCCTGGTCTTTGTGTGCCGAATGGAGGAGGCACCCCTCGCCGCGCTCATACATACAGACACACAGACACTGACTCGCGCCACACACACACACAACGAACACACAGACATACACGACACCACACACTACCGCTCTCACACCACCACACATGCATTGCAAGGCGTAACAATATATTTAGTTTTCTGATAAATGAATTACCACCATGCATAAATTAGCGTTAACTAAATCAATAAAATCATCAATCGGGTAATTTTCCTGATTGATGATGTTATTGATTTACTTATATATTTCGTTTTTTGATAAATGAATTGAAATTTTTTGAAAAATGAATAAATGTTTTTTGATAAATGAAAGTGTTTACTCGCACATAAAACACGGAGTATTATGAAGCTTTGGATGCAATATAGGCTACATATCACTGTACTCGTATTCTTTTTGCCGAGAAATGCACCATAAATGAAATATATGTTTTTTTGTGGCCAAAATATCACAACACGGCGGAACGCTCTCTGATTGGTTGTGACGTAGTAGGTGTAGTCTCAGATCTCGCCTGATCAGCTTGTTTAGGCTCAGCAGACCGTCAGTACCTATCCATTCAACAGGTCCCAGACAAAAAGAACATATCATGTTTGTTTTGTGCCAATGTGCAAAAACACCACAATAAAAAATCCAGAAAAAGTGTTCATAACTATGCCTAAAGACAAGAAAAACAGGAAACAGGGGTGGATGTCTGCAAGGCGTGATTTCTCGATGAAGGAAAATTCATATTACAGGGAGGTCCCGAAGATACGAGCAGTTAGGTTCCACCTGTCATACTCGTAAAGCGAAATCTCGTATAACGAAACACATAACTAATGGTAAAATATAGGTTTGGTTCCAGGACCCCATCAATAAAAAAAATAAAAAAAAAAAAAAAAAAAAAAAAGACATGTTTTTCAAGCTAAAATAAACTATAGCAAACACACAGCGTCTATATTACCCACACTGTACTACCTATTTTGTAGAAAAAGCATTCTGAAAGAGAAAATAGCACACAAAATAACATAACTGCACATTAATTAAACAAAAAACATGCATAACAAGCAAAAAAGACGTTTTAATGTAGGGGACGCCACGTGATACAAGAGAAGGTAGTGTAGTGGTCCCAAGGTTAGAAATGCACACCTGCTAATTACCCCTGTCAGGCTGCGCCATATGCTTAATTACCCTTCAGGTCACGCCTTGAGCGGGTGACCTGACTGCGGTCCCAAGGTTGGGGCCGCACACCTGCTAATTAACCCTAAATGTCTGGCCGCGCCATATGCTTAATTACCCTTCAGGTCACGGCTTGCTAGGGGTGACCTCACTGGGGTCAACCAAATCCCCCTTTGTCCAGCCTGGGAGTGGTAGGGCGCACATGTTGAACTTGATAATTTTACTCACCCCAGTTTGAATGTCTTATCATTGGATTTTCGATCGTATATTGAAAATAGACCCTAATTTACACATCTCGTATCATAGGATTCTCGTATACCGAATGCTCGTATAACGGGACCTCCCTGTAGTCTATTGCTGTGAAGACCATTTTGATGTATTATTAATGTATGTACTTGTGCATGGATAAGTAACATGCAAATGATATGTAGCTGTGGGGCTTTAGCTGAGCTGTGATAAGTTGCGGGAGTAGTATTCACTATGCAAGGATTTTGAGGTAGGGATGGAGACAGGCTGGGTTTTTTCATGTTATGTATACAGGAGAACCTCATTTAACCGGCATTTAAAACAACGGCACTAATCGACCCAGGCATTAATTAAGTATAATTATTTCAAAAACTGAGAAAATCAGCAGAAATTTAGTTGGGCAAGGCTGTGGTCTACACAGACTCCCTCTCCTCACTCCACCTCCTCCTCTCCCGCCATCCACGATCCTCTACGTCCCTCGTCCACACCATCCAGAGGGCCCTTCACCTTACCAACAAGGGGTGGGAGATCGCCTTCCAGTGGGTTCCCTCCCACGCTGGTATCCCAGGCAACGAGGTGGCTGATTCTGCTGCCAGGATGGCCTTAACAGATGTAAACACGACACCCTTCCCTCTGCCGCTCACCGCGGCCAAACGGGTCTCCCGGGTCTGCCGCTCCACCTGGAATAACACACTCGGCGATGCCCTCCGCATCAACTCCATGGGCCAATACCGCAGTGACTCTTCCCCCCAGCCGTGGATACGGAAAAAGTCCCGCGTCCTGGATGTCACTCTCACCCGCCTCCGCCTGGGGCACACGACACTCACAGCTCACCTGCATCGCCTCCGTCTGTCCCCTGACCCCCACTGCCCTTGGTGCATGAATTTTCTGGAGACTATTGAACACTTTCTGCTGCAGTGTCCGCACTTCCACTCACACCGTGTAGTGCTACAGTCTCAATGTTTCGCCCTGAACGTCACCACCTTTGACCTGCCCACCCTGCTGGCGGCGGCTGGCGTTCCCCCCTCTCGGCAACACGCCGTCATCCGCCTCACCTGTGCCTTCCTGAGGAAGACAGGTCAACTACCGCACCTGTGATAGCATCATAGGACATCACCAGGGCTCATAGTGTTCCCCAAGGGATCCTCGCAGCCCTAAAACAACAACAACAGCAACCTCCAGAAACCACAGTATTTATTGGGATTTTGGGCGATTCCATAAGAGTAACTCTCAAAACAACGGCAAAATGAGTTATCCGGCATGCGCTCCCCCCCGAGGGTGCCGGATAAACGAGGTTCTCCTGTACAACACGCAATGAGTTAGGTAAAATTCTAGAGTCCTTTCCCGCCCTTATTAGAGGTTTTTTTCCACCATACCTTCACAGATCCCATTAGATACCTCTAAAATGTAATTATAAAGTGGGGGAGAGATGCCCCCTTCACCCCCTCCCCTCCTAAATGGCTCCCCTGAACCCCTCAAAAACATATGTTTAATATTACTAATCTAACCTCACCTCGCTAATAACCTCCTAGCGAGACCCCCAAAAAACAATCACTAACCTAACCTAACCTTGTAAAATTATAGTTATATTTTACTAACCTAACTAGCATTACTAACTTGCATTACCCCTACTACCGCAAGATGACCAGTAATCCTCCTTCAAGTGATGTGGTAGGTATTCACTGTGTTTGTGAATATATAAGTTGTATTTATTGGGAAGAATTGGATAGACAGGGATAAGTGGCCCGTGACACTAGGCAAGTGATTACTTTTGGGATCGGTATTTCTTATAGGGAGCTTAAATGAACCTGCAATGAGATGTACAGCTAGACAGATAGACGAACTCATAGAGTTCATAGAACACATAGAGAACAGGTAGAATGAGATATATGGCTTTCTTTCTCCACATAAGCAAAACATACCCCCTTCGTCACCCTACTAAACACATCGTCACCACTACAATTTCTACTAACCTTACCTGGACATGGGCTGCACCCCTCCCACTAGTGCGGAATATTAACCAAATAATGAAAGCAACTTATATGAGTGGAGTTGTGTTGTGGGAGGCAGGTGTTAGGGTGACGAAGGGTGTATGTTTTGCTTATATGGGGGAAAGAAAGCCATATATCTCATTCTACCTGTTCCTCTATCTGTCTAGCTGTACATGTAATTGCAGGTTCATTTAAGCTCCCTATAAGGAATACCGATCCCAGAAGTAATCACTTGCCTGGTGTCACGGGCCACTTATCCCTGTCTATCCACTTCTTCCTTATAAACTACAACTTATATATTCACAAACACAGTGAATACCTACTACATCACTTGAAGGAGGATTACTGGTCATCTTGTGGTAGTAGGGGTTATGCAAGCTGGTGTAGTAGTAGGCATTACATAGTAGCGTCCGCTCCACAGCTGTGTTTTGCTCTGTTGTCTGTACACTGTTGACGTCACAACATGGCGCCAGTCGTTTTAGAGCATATATATTTTTCTGTACTTAAATTGGCTGTATCATCAAAAATACTGTTCACATAGAAAAATCAACATCACTGCCCAACTATATGATGCTTGAAGATTTCAAATCAATCGTTACCTCAAGTAGAGTAAATGGGTCCATTAGCACCATGTATAGATTAGCGTTAACTTAATAAATAACCTCATCAATCGGGAAAATTACCCGATTGATGAGGTTATTTATTTATTTAACGCTAATTTATGCATGGTTCTAATTCAATTCAGTTGGTTCCAAATTTAGGTGACAAATGAATAAGCTTTAAGCCTTGATTTATATACAGTCAGCGCCATTGGTTTTGGCGCGAATCATGCTGCGCCAATACCAATGGGGCGGAACAAGGCACCCTCCAAAACCTTGGTTCAAATCCATCAATGATATTGGTGTGCGAGATTTAGACAAAGACAGTTGACCTTGAGCTACTCACCAAGTTGGAAAGCATTAGTCAGCCTTGGGCATTGACAGTGAGAGGGTCACGCATCTTTTGTGTTGCGTTATGCGAGTTTTTTGTCCCTGACTGTGCATTGCTTTTGTGCCTCGTGTGGGACAATGGGACGAGGGAAAGAGTTGACCAAGGAACAGATCGCAGCTATTAGTTCCCTGATTCTTGTGGGAAAAGATAATAAAGAAATCTCCGCCATAACCGGTTTGGCATTGAGAAGTGTCCAGCGCTGGACGAAAAAGTGCAAGGACGCGGGAGACTCGGATCCGCCGCTACAAAAGAAGAGGACAGGAAAGGCCCGTTTGACCTCTCAGAGGACCCTGAAAGTGCTACAGCGCCAAGTGGACCTTGAACCTCGCATCAGTGCAAAGGAACTAAGAGAAAAAAACCCGAGGCTCCTTCAGGACGTCTCAGTCCGTACTATTCAATGACTCCTCCGTGACGACCTCTGCTTCCAGTATCGCGCACCACGAAGAAAGCCCATATTAACGACCTTGCAAAAGAAGAAGAGACTACTATTCTGCAAGAAATATTTAGCCTGGGAACCAGAGAAGTGGAAGAAAGTGTTGTGGTCTGACGAGGCGACCTTCACAGTGACTGGGAACAGGGGAGGGAAGGTGAGGTTGCGGGCCGGCTCAGATCCTTACCACCCCAAGTACACTGAGGGGACCGTGAAACACCTGGATAGTGTCATGGTGTGGGGGGCTTTTGGGTACCACGGCACTGGGAAGTTAGTGGTGTTACCAAAGAACTTGACGGTAAACAAAGAACGTTACCTCGAGCTTCTCGCCGACCACGTGGAGGACTGTTTTATAGCCTGCCAGAGCGAGATATTTCAGCAGGACGGTGCGCCAGCTCACACAGCCAAATTGGTCAGTGCTTGGTTTGAGTGGGTGGGTGTGGACTATATCAGGGACTGGCCAGGCAATAGTCCCGATTTAAGCCCCATTGAAAATATTTGGGCCTTGATGAAACGCCGTCTACGAGGTCGCGACACCTCCACAGTGCCCAAGCTTGTCCTCCAGCTCCAGGACATCTGGGCAAACCTGGACCCCTCCCTCCTCCAGAACCTGGCCTTATCCGTACCCAAACGTCTCCAGAGCTGCAGGAAGAAGAAGGGCTACCCGACCAAGTACTAGAGGTAGGGTAAGTACCCCATAAATATTTTTTTTACATTTTTTTATGTAGGCATACGCTGCGTTGCGAGGCAAAAAATTCTCCGCGCCAATATCAATGGCGCTGACTGTATTGGCATTGAATTTATGGTCTGCTAATGTAACCAATAATACATATGTATTACGGTATATTATTATGAGGTTTTTTTTTACAGGTTCAGATTTTTGGGGTGAGGCAAAGTTAGTCTTTGGCCGAGAATCTGCCTACCTATCAAGCGACACAATGGCCAGCCAGCAGGCCCCTGATGCTGTCAGTGAGGATGAGAATAACCTTTTGAAGTTGATGAAGATGACCCATGGCATAGCACGCTCTGTCCTGTAAAAGGTCTTTTTCTGGGGACCAAAACAGAAACCAAATGAATCTGTGGAGGACTACTTGTGTATAACCAAGAAATGTTCCAGCAGAGATTACAGGGCTTGGTTTGAACTATCAGCGAAAATGTACGTCAGATAGAAACTTAGAATGTACATTTGATGTAACACTTTTATCCAAGGTCATTCAGCATACTTGTGATAAACTGGACGAATCTTGCCAAGTTTGCCCAACAGAAAATGATACTACACTAGGATTGCTTGTGAAGGCGGTCAAAGACTTCCGCAATGACAGCAGCCATAATTTTTTTGGAATTTCAATGAAAGAGTTGTTCTTGAAAGCCAATAAGTTGATGGATCTGCTCAGGAAAACGTTGACTGTGGCTGGGATCCTGTGTGTAAAGGACGCTAAGAGAGAAATAGGAAGAATGGAGGAAGACATCAAAAGTGTCAGAGACCAAAATTTTAGAAAACATCAGACATCAGTGTATATCAAGGTGTTTTGCAAAAGAGAGATGGAAAGCTGTTTTGAAGAAGGAGGGTCCCCGAAAAATTAAGAGAACGATATGAACAACTTAGCCAGATCAATCGTTCTTTCTTGGAAGGAAAGGGAGTGCTTCTTGATGTCAGCATGGTCTTCACACAAATTGAGGTTGAAAATGCGGGGCCCAGAAGGCAAAGGTCTCAAGTTCCATGCCAAGAAATTTGACATTTTGCAGAAACAAAAAATTCAAACAGCGAAGCATGAGACTAAAATCCTAAGTCCTGAAGTCTATCTCATCGAGGGCCCGGCAGGGGCTGGCAAGACCACCCTAATGAAGTATATGAAGGCTGAATGGTGAATAAGCGTGAATCCATACTAGGTCTTGAGGAATTTGATCTCCTTTTGTATATGGAAAGTGCAGGAATCCTTCACTGTCATCTTTATCTCAGCTTCTTGTCAGTTGATGCCAAAGACAAATGCAAAATTTTTAGAGAAGTGAGCTTTTAAAGTTTACCCTTAATCTGAAGACACTCATTCTAGTAGATGGCTGATGAACTTAATTCTTCTTCAGAAAAACTTTTTAAGGACATAATAAATCAAAACAACCAACCTAGTAGTATTCTGTACAATCCGTCCAGAACAAGCGAGACATTTTAAGTGCATGTCCCTCTCATGCCATACTGCACACCTCAAGATTATGGCATTGCTGATAGCAAAAGGGCAGAATCATTAGGAAATAATGGAGAGAAAGGAAGCATGGCAGGAGATGCAGGATACAGAGTCTCATAAACTAATAGAGAAATCTGAATCTATCTCGAAATCACTTACCGAACTGCCCTAAATTTGTATGCTCACATGGCCTGGGCTGATGATCCTGACTCTGTGACTCTTGTAACAGCCTCCAGTGAACTGTACATACAGATACACAACCTCATGAAGAAAAACTTGTGGAAAATGGCCCACATGAATATGCTTCTGTTTTGTTTCTGCATGACTTGGAAGAAAACTGAAGAGAGTTATGTGTAGTGTCTATAAAGCAGCTCTGGATTCTCTAAGTAAAGATGCAATTGAAAGTTTATTGCCAGAGTGTGTCATCAAATGAAGGTCACTTGTAAAGCAACAACTTGCCATTCAGAGAGACTATGTCTGCCTTTTTTGTAATTAGGCATGTGGATGGAGAGGAAAAAATTAGTGTACCACATAAACTTCTTCATGATTTTTATGCTGCACAATGGGTAGTGCAAAACCTATTCAATGAAAATCAAGAAAGTGAGAAAAAGGCTTATCAGGAACTAGTTATATTTATAGAAAAGAAGAATTTTAATCCTGTAATGGAACAGAATGTTCTCAGTAAGGCTGCAGAAATGGCACAGACCGCCACACCTCCTAAGCCAGTCTCCCTGAAAGCTTTGATCGATGATCTTTGCTTAAAAGAGTCTAAAGAAATGAATAAGTATCAGAGCATGCTGCTGCATGTAGCAGGGATAGTTTATGCCTTGCATGGATCACAAGTTCAAGACCGGATTGGTATGGAAATTGTTGAATTGCTAAAGGATTCAGGACTAGGTATAAGAGATGATAATCAATGGTTTGATCTATTTGAACTGACTAAGGCTGCAGAAATGGCACAGACTGCCACACCTCAAAAAATGGAGAAAAAAATCTAGCACAATTCGATCTTAGATATAAAGAAAAGGTCACGATTTAATCAATCAGACAGATCTGTGCATTGTAGAGTTTTTTTTATATTTCAATTGGTTGAAAAATGATGAAGGAGTAGGAGTTCAAATTTATATAACTTTAGTTTTGAGATACTTGCAGGTACAGCTTTTCACTAGCTGTATAAACTGGTATTACTCACATATCACTAAGTCATACCATGTCAACTTATTAGTCATATCATATGAGATAATATTTATTCTTATTCACTCCTATATTTTGAGGTTGAGGGCGAGTGTCACATCTTACATTATCCTCCGAGGTGGCAGCAGGAGGCAGTGTGTACGGCATTTGCTCATCTATTTCAAGCCTGTAATACCTTGATTTTTACAGTCCCATCTAGTCTCTTCTTTGCTTGCTTCATTAAGAATATTGGCTTGCTTTGGGGGAAAGCTGTGGGCATTATCCCAAATGAGTTAGAACAGTGTGGGGGCTACTAAAGAGGCTGCCCTGTGAGTGTGACTAGTGCGACATATCATGCTCTCACACTTGTCCGTCTTTGTGAGTGATGCCGTGCCAGTAATATCCCAATCCCTCCGACACACCAATTTGTTTCCTGTACTTCTTCCTCTTCCAAACAAGAAGTTCAAGTGAAGGGTTCTGTTGACCCATGGAAAAATCTGGCATAATCTCAGATGGGGCTACATACTTTACTTTAAGAACGGGTCTTCCAGGGACCATTGCAATCATGACAGAAGTGCCCCCCGGAGCCACGGTATTGCTGCACAGTGACTACTTCCACATGGATGGTGGCAAAATCTAATAGGTATGATTCTGTTTTATATATGTGTCGTCCCCAGAATTTTGTTCGCTCTCATAGTGTTTTATCTTGCTACACGAGGTTACTAAAACCTTAATTCATCTCATGATTTCAATGCTATCTCCTGATCTTTAACATATGCAAGCAACATGATCAGTTAAAAAGTAAGCCATACAAAACAAGTTATTTACCTCTGTGAGATAATCCTCAGTTCATCATCATTGCTGGGTGATGGGCCAGGGTTCAGGAAGTCATCCCAGAATAACAGATTTAGATCTGATCCACAGTTTGCAATTCTCTTCAATAAACTTTATAAGCCTGGAGTACTCTGGGCTTTTCTGGTAATATCAAGTGTTATTTCTTCGGGTCTCCCTGTAAGTAACAAGCGCAAGGCTGCTTCCACACGCTCATCAGTGACCTTTATGGCTTCAGAGATGTACTTAGAAGCATGCCTGATGACATCGGAGTCGTTTTTAGTCAGTTCAAATAGATCAAACCATTGATTATCATCTCTTATACCTAGTCCTGAATCCTTTAGCAATTCAACAATTTCCATACCAATCCGGTCTTGAACTTGTGATCCATGCAAGGCATAAACTATCCCTGCTACATGCAGCAGCATGCTCTGATACTTATTCATTTCTTTAGACTCTTTTAAGCAAAGATCATCGATCAAAGCTTTCAGGGAGACTGGCTTAGGAGGTGTGGCGGTCTGTGCCATTTCTGCAGCCTTACTGAGAACATTCTGTTCCATTACAGGATTAAAATTCTTCTTTTCTATAAATATAACTAGTTCCTGATAAGCCTTTTTCTCACTTTCTTGATTTTCATTGAATAGGTTTTGCACTACCCATTGTGCAGCATAAAAATCATGAAGAAGTTTATGTGGTACACTAATTTTTTCCTCTCCATCCACATGCCTAATTACAAAAAAGGCAGACATAGTCTCTCTGAATGGCAAGTTGTTGGCTTTACAAGTGACCTTCATTTGATGAACACACTCTGGCAATAAACTTTCAATTGCATCTTTACTTAGAGAATCCAGAGCTGCTTTATAGACACTACACATAACTCTCTTCAGTTTTTCTTCCAAGTCATGCAGATCAATACCAGAAGCATATTCATGGTGGGCCAATCTTTCCACAAGTTTTTTCTTCATGAGGTTGTGTATCTGTATGTACAGTTCACTGGAGGCTGTTACAAGAGTCACAGAGTCAGGATCATCAGCCCAGAGCCATGTGAGCAATACCAAATTTATGGGCAGTCGGTAGTGATTTCCGAGATGAGATTCAGATTTCTCTATATAGTTTATGAGACTCTGTATCCTGCATGCTCCTGCCATGCTTCTGTATCTCTCCATGATATTTCCTAATGAATTCTTCCCTTTTGCTATCAGCAATGCCAATAATCTTGAGGTGTGCAGTATGGCATGTAGAGGGAACATGCACTTTAAAATGTCTCGCTTTTTCTGGACGAGATGTACAGAATACTACTAGGTTGTTGTTGTTTTGATTTATTATGTCCTTAAAAAGTTTTTCTGAAGAAGAATTAAGTTCATCCAGCCCATCTACTAGAATGAGTGTCTTCAGATTAAGGGTAAACTTTAAAAGCTCACCTTCTCTAAAATATTTTGCATTTGTCTTTGGCATCAACTGACAAAGAAGCTGAGATAAAGATGACAGTGAAGGATTCCTGCACTCCATATACAAAAGGAGATCAAATTCCTCAAGACCTAGTATGGATTCACGCTTATTCAACCATTCAGCCTTCATATACTTCATTAGGGTGGTCTTGCCAGCCCCTGCCGGGCCCTCGATGAGATAGACTTCAGGACTTAGGATTTTAGTCTCATGCTTCGCTGTTGAATTGTTTCTGCAAAATGTCAAAATTTCTTGGCATGGAACTTGAAGACCTTTTGCCTTCTGCCCAGCATTTTCAACCTCAATTTGTGTGAAGACCATGCTGACATCAAGAAGCACTCCCTTTCCTTCCAAGAAAGAAACAGGATTGATCTGGCTAAGTTGTTCATATCGTTCTCTTAATTCTTCGGCACCATCCTTCTTCAAAACAGCTTTCCATCTCTCATTCTGCAAAACACCTTGATATACACTGATGTCTGATGTTACTAAATTCTGGTCTCTGACACTTTTGATGTCTTCCTCCATTCTTCCTATTTCTCTCTTAGCGTCCTTTACACACAGGATCCCAGCCACAGTCAACGTTTTCCTGAGCAGATCCATCAACTTATTGGCTTTCAAGAACAACTCTTTCATTGAAATTCCAAAAAAATTATGGCTGCTGTCATTGCGGAAGTCTTTGACCGCCTTCACAAGCAATCCTAGTGTAGTATCATTTTCTGTTGGGCAAACTTGGCAAGATTCGTCCAGTTTATCACAAGTATGCTGAATGACCTTGGATAAAAGTGTTACATCAAATCTAGGGCTGAGAACTAGAAGGGCCAATATAAAAAAATGGCTAATTTTAGATAAGTCCACCACCGAACTGGAAATGTATGTATCTATCATTGCAAGAAATGATAGGTTATAATCTAAGTAATTACTGAAAAAAAAATCTTTCATCTGCTGTTATTACCTGATGCAATGATGAAGGATGCAATATTTCAAACGCATTTTTCTCAAAACATAGATATGTGACATTGGCCTTTCTTGTTCTCAGCCCTAGAAATATACATTCTAAGTTTCTATCTGACATACATTTTCGCTGATAGTTCAAACCAAGCCCTGTAATCTCTGCTGGAACATTTCTTGGTTATACACAAGTAGTCCTCCACAGATTCATTTGGTTTCTGTTTTGGTCCCCAGAAAAAGACCTTTTACAGGACAGAGCGTGCTATGCCATGGGCCATCTTCATCAACTTCAAAAGGTTATTTCTCATCCTCACTGACAGCATCAGGGGCCTGCTGGCTGGCCATTGTGTCGCTTGATAGGTAGGCAGATCCTCGGCCAAAGACTAACTTTGCCTCACCCCAAAAATCAGAACCTGTAAAAAAACCCTCATAATAATATACCGTAATACATATGTATTATTGGTTACATTAGCAGACCATAAATTCAATGCCAATATATAAATCAAGGCTTAAAGCTTATTCATTTGTCACCTAAATTTGGAACCAACTGAATTGAATTAGAACCATGCATAAATTAGCGTTAAATAAATAAATAGCCTCATCAATCGGGTAATTTTCCCGATTGATGAGGTTATTTATTAAGTTAACGCTAATCTATACATGGTGCTAATGGACCCATTTACTCTACTTGAGGTAACGATTGATTTGAAATCTTCAAGCATCATATAGTTGGGCAGTGATGTTGATTTTTCTATGTGAACAGTATTTTTGATGAATCAGCCAATTTAAGTACAGAAAAATATATATGCTCTAAAACGACTGGCGCCATGTTGTGACGTCAACAGTGTACAGACAACAGAGCAAAACACAGCTGTGGAGCGGACGCTACTATGTAATGCCTACTACTACACCAGCTTGCATAACCCCTACTAACGCAAGATGACCAGTAATCCTCCTTCAAGTGATGTAGTAGGTATTCACTGTGTTTGTGAATATATAAGTTGTAGTTTATAAGGAAGAAGTGGATAGACAGGGATAAGTGGCCCGTGACACCAGGCAAGTGATTACTTCTGGGATCGGTATTCCTTATAGGGAGCTTAAATGAACCTGCAATTACATGTACAGCTAGACAGATAGAGGAACAGGTAGAATGAGATATATGGCTTTCTTTCCCCCATATAAGCAAAACATACACCCTTCGTCACCCTAACACCTGCCTCCCACAACACAACTCCACTCATATAAGTTGCTTTCATTATTTGGTTAATATTCCGCACTAGTGGGACGGGTGCAGCCCATGTCCAGGTAAGGTTAGTAGAAATTGTAGTGGTGACGATGTGTTTAGTAGGGTGATGAAGGGGGTATGTTTTGCTTATGTGGAGAAAGAAAGCCATATATCTCATTCTACCTGTTCTCTATGTGTTCTATGAACTCTATGAGTTCGTCTATCTGTCTAGCTGTACATCTCATTGCAGGTTCATTTAAGCTCCCTATAAGAAATACCGATCCCAAAAGTAATCACTTGCCTAGTGTCACAGGCCACTTATCCCTGTCTATCCAATTCTTCCCAATAAATACAACTTATATATTCACAAACACAGTGAATACCTACCACATCACTTGAAGGAGGATTACTGGTCATCTTGCGGTAGTAGGGGTAATGCAAGTTGGTAATGCTAGTTAGGTTAGTAAAATACAACTATAATTTTACAAGGTTAGGTTAGGTTAGTAATTGTTTTTTTGGGGGTCTCGCTAGGAGGTTATTAGTGAGGTGAGGTTAGATTAGTAATATTAAACATATTATATTTTTGAGGGGTTCAGGGGAGTCATTTAGGAGGGGAGGGGGTGAAGGGGGCATCTCTCCCCCACTTTATAATTACATTTTAGAGGTATCTAATGGGATCTGTGAAGGTATGGTGGGAAAAAAAACCTCTAGTAAGGGCGGGAAAGGACTCTAGAATTTTACCTAACTCATTGCGTGTTGTATACATAACATGAAAAAACCCAGCCTGTCTCCATCCCTACCTCAAAAGCCTTGCATAGTGAATACTACTCCTGCAACTTATCACAGCTCAGTTAAAGCCCCACAGCTACATATCATTTGCATGTTACTTATCCATGCACAAGTACATACATTAATAATACATCAAAATGGTCTTCACAGCAATAGACTAATATGAATTTTCCTTCATCGAGAAATCACGCCTTGCAGACATCCACCACTGTTTCCTGTTTTTCTTGTCTTTAGGCATAGTTATGAACACTTTTTCTGGATTTTTTATTGTGGTGTTTTTGCACATTGGCACAAAACAAACATGATATGTTCTTTTTGTCTGGGACATGTTGAATGGATAGGTACTGACGGTCTGCTGAGCCTAAACAAGCTGATCAGGCGAGATCTGAGACTACACCTACTACGTCACAACCAATCAGAGAGCGTTCCGCCGTGTTGTGATATTTTGGCCACAAAAAAACATATATTTCATTTATGGTGCATTTCTCGGCAAAAAGAATACGAGTACAGTGATATGTAGCCTATATTGCATCCAAAGCTTCATAATACTCCGTGTTTTATGTGCGGGTAAACGGGTCAATTCATTTATCAAAAAACGAAATATATAAGTAAATCAATAACATCATCAATCAGGAAAATTACCCGATTGATGATTTTATTGATTTAGTTAACGCTAATTTATGCATGGTGGTAATTCATTTATCAGAAAACTAAATATATTGTTACGCCTTGCAATGCATGTGTGGTGGTGTGAGAGCGGTAGTGTGTGGTGTCGTGTATGTCTGTGTGTTCGTTGTGTGTGTGTGTGGCGCGAGTCAGTGTCTGTGTGTCTGTATGTATGAGCGCGGTGAGGGGTGCCTCCTCCATTCGGCACAAAGACCAGGGTGACGTCATTCGCGCCGAGCACTCTGATAGGTAGCGGCACGGTGGCCACTGTATGACTTAAACACAACATTGGAGTAAAAAGAAACATTTATTTAAGGTTCAAGGCAGGATTGGTAAACAAAGAACAGTATAACGTGATGGCAAGGACAGACAGTGAAGATATTAACTGGAGTTGCTAAGAACAATTATGAGATTAAAGTAGCAGGACAGGCGAAAAGGGACCCAAAGGGGTTCTATCAGGTATATAAAACCAAGACAAGGGAATTAGTTGGGCCGTTAAGGTCAGGACAGGGTGAGGTCTTAAATACGGATGAGTAGGTCTAAATGATTATTTCTTAAGTGTTTTTACGGAGGAGGATACACAGACTATACCTGATAGTGAACAGATGTTCAACGGAAGCGATGAGGAGAAACTCAAAGATATGGTGATAACTAGGGAAATGGTGGAAGAGGGTATAGATAAAATGAAGAATTTTAAATCGCCAGGACCAGAGGTCAAGGCGTGGTTTTGTCTCGACGGAGACGCTTGAGAAAATCGAGGAGTCGCGCTGCCAGGCTGGCTGGGAACCAGTACCAGCACAGGGCTCTGTCACGCCGGACTAGAACCCTCCTGAGGAGAGACAAGGAGAGGTATGTCAGGAGTCTTGCTGAGGATGTCGAGGGTCATTTGAACGCTAATGACCTCCGACACGCCTACCGAGCCCTGAAGAAGCTCCGTTCCAAGTCTCCTTCTCGGGCGAGTGCTATTCGAACAGCAGATGGGCGCCTCGTGTCGGACATGGATGGGCAGATGGCTCGTTGGGCTGAGTACTTTGGGCAGTTGTTCACGGTGGACCCTCCAACTGAGCAGCTTCACACCACTGGGTTACAGGCAGTGGATGCCGATCCACCCATTGACGAAACCGCACCCTCTCTTGATGAAGCCAGAGAGGCTGTAGCAAAGTTGAGGGGTGGAAAGGCAGCTGGTGTTTGTAATATCAGTGCGGAGCTCCTCAAAGCTGAGGGTGCGGCCATGATCCGCGGGTTGCATGCTGTCCTGACTGCCGTGTGGCAATCAGGTACCATTCCTCCTGACTGGAAAAGGGGGCTGGTCGTCCCTATCTGGAAAGGGAAAGGGGACCGTCAGGACTGCAACAATTACCGCGGTATTACACTGCTCAGCGTACCAGGCAAGGTGCTTGCCCATCTATTGCTGACACGAATTCGCAGTCATCTGGTGAAGCATCAGACCTCAGCAGTCTGGGTTCACGCCTGGTAAGTCAACAACGGACCGTATCCTAGCGCTTCGTGTCCTGGTGGAACGCCGACGTGAGTTTCGACAGGGGATGCTTGCAGCCTATGTTGATCTCAAGAAGGCGTTTGACTCAGTGCATCGTGAGTCACTCTGTGATCTTCTGCGACTTCGCGGGATTCCTGCAAGGACTATTGGTTTGATAACTGGTCTGTATTCTGGGACTGAGAGTGCTGTGAAGTGTGGGGCAGGTGTATCCAGCTTCTTTCCTGTGAATACAGGAGTGAGGCAAGGGTGCGTCCTTGCCCCATCACTTTTCAACGCTTGTATGGACTGGGTATTGGACAAGGTTGTAGATCAAAGTGATTGTGGAGCATCCGTCAGCAACACCAAGATCACTGATCTTGTTTTTGCCGATGATGCAGTAATCTTTGCTGAGTCGCTGGGGGTCCTGGTGATGGCTCTCGAGGCGCTGCACGAGGAGGCAAAGCCTTTGGGACTTGAGGTCTCCTGGCTCAAGACCAAGGTCCAGGTGTTTGGAGACTTACTAGATGAAGCAGTACAGTCTGTTCATGTGTGTGGCGAGGACATTGAGATCTTGGAAAGTTTTACATACCTTGGTAGCGCAGTCCATAATGACGGCGGGTCACGTCAAGAAGTCTTACGGCGGATTGGCATAGCCCACGGTGTTATGGACTCGCTCAGCGGGAGTATTTGGCGTTGTCGGTACCTGTGCAGGAGGACAAAGAGCCGGATCTTCAAGTCGCTTGTGATCCCTGTCTTACTCTATGGCTGTGAGACATGGACACTAAATAGTGACTTGAAGAGACGAATCAATGCCTTTGGTAATAAGTGTCTTCGCAGAATCATGGGGTATCGCTGGGATGATTACGTATCAAATCAGCGATTGCACCATGAGACTGAATCGAGGCCTATTACCTGCATAGTCCGTCAGCGCCAACTTCGGCTATATGGGCATGTGGCACGCTACCCTGAAACCGATCCTTCCCATCGGGTTGTATCTGTAAGAGACAATCCGGCGTGGAGGAGGCCAAGGGGGCGCCCACAAGGCTCGTGGCTGGGGCAAGTTGATGTTTCTTGTCGAGAGCTGCTTGGTATGGGAAAGGAGCCTGCATGGGAACTCGCGCGTGGTGACCCCCGGGAGTGGCGTCGTAGGGTGGGCGAGGCGACGCCCCCCCGGCGTATGCCCCCAATGATTGATTGATTGAGGACCAGATGAAGTGTATCCCAGGGTATTGAAGGAATGCAAGGTTGTTAGAGAGTCGTTAGTGCACATTTTTAGAAAATTGGTTGAGATAGGCGATGTGCCATTATTGTGGAGGAAAGGAAATGTTCCCATATTTAAGAAGGGAGACAGAGGATTAAAGTCAAATTATCGACCCGTAAGTCTAACGTCAGTGGTGGGTAAATTATTGGAATCTATTATTGCAAAAAACATTAGAGAGCACTTAGATAAACATAGTTTGATCAATGATTCACAACATGGATTCACCAAGGGTAGGTCATGTCTCACCAATTTATTGAGGTTTTATAGGAAAGTTTAAGAGACGGCAGATAATGATAAGGATTATGATATAATATATCTGGACTTTAGTAAGGCATTTGACAAAGTACCACACGAGCACTTCTTAAACAAGGTTAAGGCTCATGGAATAGATGGGAAGGTTCTTCATTGGATCAGAGCTTGGCTAAGTAATAGGCAACAAAGGGTTACAATTAATGGTTCTAAATCTGAATGGGGACTGGTGACAAGTGGAGTTCCACAAGGGTCTGTTTTGGGTCCATTACTATTTTTGATTTACATCAACGACTTGGATAGTGGGATTAGCAGTGATATCAGCAAGTTTGCTGATGATACTGAGGTAGGTAGGATTATTGGATCACAGTCTGATGTAAACATATTGCAGTGAGACTTAGATAAACTTAACGAGTGGGCAGTCAGATGGCAGATGGAATTTAATATTGATAAGTGCAGCATTATGAATGTTGGTAGAAAAAACCCTGGTAATAGATACACCATAAGCAATGTATCGCTAAAAAGATCAGAAGGTGAAAAAGATCTTGGAGTGAGGGTGAGCCCAGACCTCCGACCTAGGAAACAATGTATTGAAGCCAGAAATAGAGGCCAGAGAGAATGCAGCCGCCCCGGCGATTTATTTAGTTAACGCTAATTTCTGCATGGTACTACTGCATTTATCAGAAAACTAAATATATCAATGGAAAGCTAATACAATTCTGCTTCTATTGATATAGTTCATGCCATAAGTTGTCCCACAAAGTGGGATAATGACAACGAGATTAAGGGAATGTTAAGTTCATGCATATTTCTTCAGTCTCATAATGACCTTTATTTAATGTGTTTTACTGTGTTTTATGTGATAATCTTATAGAACAAACATTTCCGAAGATAACAGTCTATCCTTTATGCATGTATAACATGATATACTGCGGGGTAATGCCTTGAGAGCTTCCCCGGGTCTTGGATGAACAGCGAGGCCCTGGTACTAAGATGGCGCCCAGTAGCGTTTAACATAGGGCCTATGAATGGCGGTACCCTCTTAATACAGATACCCTAGAGCAGACGTGATCTTCCCTTACCACCCTTCAAATACCTCCCTTCACCCCTTCAATACCTCCCCTTTCACCCCTTCAATACCTCCCCTCTCACCCCTTCAATACCTCCCCTCTCACCCCTTCAATACCTCCCCTCTCACCCCTTCAATACCTCCCCTCTCACCCCCTTAAACTTTCTTTCACCCTTCATAACCAGTGGCGTACGGAGGGGGGGGGCATGCGGCCACGGCCCCCCCTTTTGCTAAATAAAAATAGATATATATAGATAAGATAGATAGATAGATAATTTATTTTAAATAAACAAATATATAAATTAATTTATTTTTATTTATTTTGTTATATATATATATATATATATATATTAATTATTATTTTTTTTTTCTATTTATTTATTTAATTATTTTTTATATATATTTTGAATTTTTATATTTTTTTTGATATTTTTGGATTTTTTTTTTTTTTTTTTGATATTTTATTATTTTTGATTTTTAATATTATTTGATTTATTATATTTTTTGATTTTTTATATTTGTTTATTTCTTTTGTTCAATTTTTCTACTTATATATTTTTTTATTTTAAATATATTTCTTTTTTTATTTATATATATATGTATTTATATATATCTATATCTATATCTATATCTATATATATATATATATATATATATATATCTATATATATATCTATATCTATATCTATATATATATATATATATATATATATATCGTTAAAAGTGATAGCTAGTTCAGCGTTTATTATCTTCTTAAAGTGCGGCGACTTCTCATCCTAGAAGCGCTGTACATAAGAGATCAATCCCAAACTTAACGTACAGGCAAACGACCTACAAGCTCTACCCAGCATGAAAAGAACAAAAGCAAATAACAGCCTACTCACAGAAAAGCCAAGCGAAGACCAAACAACCAATCAGCGTCTCCCACTCAAGAAGACGAGAAGCAAAAGCTATCTACCAATCAACGACATCGGTAATAGGCTGCGTGGCAGGCAGACCGGCTATAAATAGCGCTTCACTTCGCATCTTAATCATGCTCACCTCAACTCCTGAAGAGAAAACATCTTCCATATGCTGCTGAAGAAGGGTTCTTAGACCCGAAATCGCGATACAGCAAACATGACAAGCTACGGCGAAGTCATAAAAGTGATTACAAAAGAGAATAAGACACTCTTAAGACAGAGAAAATATCTTTAAGAAGATAATAAACGCTGAACTAGCTATCACTTTTAACGAGATCTGTCTCAGAGAAAATCTCCTGCCCGTATATACTCTCTCTCTCTCTCTCTCTCTCTCTCTCTCTCTCTCTCTCTCTCTCTCTCTCTCTCTCTCTCTCTCTCTCTCTCTCTCTCTCTCTCTATATATATATATATATATATATATATATATATATATATATATATATATATATACATTGTTATGAATGTGGACTCAGAATGAAGGTGGGCTATGTGGAATTATGTGGATCACAGTGGGTGCAGCACCTGGAGGTGGAATGGGGGGGGGGGGCAGTGGTGGTGTAAGGGAGGTGGCGGTTGGTGTATGTCTGAGTGTACAGTGTGTGTGCGTGTGTTTGTGGGTTTCATGTAACGGTTACTTGTGTGTGTGTACACACACTATGATGCTACCTGCCAGCACTCTGATTGGTTAAGGAGATTGTGGCGCGAAAGATCTGGCGGAAAGGTGGGCGGGGCTTCGGCACCATCGCCCTGCGGTACGCCCGAGGCGGCAGTCTGGCGTGAAACTCGATTGGAATAACACCTGTTGCAAAAGTGCTTCCCCCGCCCGCCCCCCCTTTCTCCCTGGCCTCCTCGCGCCCTTCTCAACCATTCGTCCACCCAGTGTCCACCTCTTTAAGTAGCAAGTGTTGAGAGATAAGTGCCCGGCCATAACCTCTCAGCTGTGTTGTGTTGTAATGTGACTTTTGGATATCAGTAAAGGAGAACGAAGCAACAGTGAGGTGTTTATCTTTTGCCCCCTGTGTGTCACCCACGTTCACCACCCTGGCACTGCGTCGTTCTTACACCCTGGGGTGTAACATGGTTTAATAGAACAAAGGGAAAAACCACTTCCGTTACATAAGTGTCTTAGAAGTGTGGATTATTAACCTACAGTGAAATTTTGGTGGTACACGGGCCAGGCGGTCGGCGTGGTGAGTTTAGAAAATGGCAACAGGGGAAGGAGTGGTGTTAGTGGAGGCGGGAGATTTGTACCGTGGGCGGGTAGGAGTCGGTTCGGGCACAGTGGCTATGTTAACCGCTGAGTTGAAAACGGAACTCTTCAGCGAATTGAAAAAGAAAAACGAGGACATTAATGAGTGGAAACGTGAGTGGGGGTGCGAGTTGATAGAGGCTAGGGAGGAGGCAAGGCACTACCTACACACGTGAGGTGTGTGGGGCCCTGGGGGAGGCACTGAGCTGCCTCCGACCGACCAACAGGGAGTTGGCTGCCCTGCGCCTGGCGGTGGTACACCAGGCCAACGCGCTGTCAGCGGCCCTAGAAGGACGACAGGTTGTTACTCAAGCCCAGACGGAGGAGCTGCCTGACCCTGAACACACTACGTGGTCTGATCCTGGAGACACGAGGCAGCGCGCGACGCGGCATGCACCCACACACAGCGGGCATGGTTGCAAGCGACAAACGTGGTCTGATCCCAGGGTCCAGATCCAGCAACAAAGCGTAAGTCAAGCAGCGTATATATGGCCTAAATGTTACTCCGGCTTAACCCTCGCCCCCCCTGCGCCGACGCTGCTTGAAGAAAACAACGAAGATGGCCTTACGCCGGGAGCAAGGAGGAGTATCTCGGAGTATCTCCACAGAGACAGTTGATTGGCGGGCGAATACAATGACGTCATCCTCGCTAATAGCGAATCACAGCAGTGATTTATATTATCTATTCAGACCTATCAGCCAACCCCAAGGCTACCACGAGATAAATAGTGTTTACAAACATTAATCAGCTGGGCCTCTGGCTTGACACAACAAATCCATTGTGCCCTGTATAAAGCGCTGAGGAAGGGTCCCTGATTGACCAGAAATAAACAATTTGGAGGCAATGATTTAAGGCGCAGACATCCTGATTGACTTTTAATATATAATTCCGGGGCAATAATGGGCCAGTCATCCTGATTAACCTAACAATTCAGGGACAATAAGGGGCAGACATCATGGTTGACCATATAATCATATAATTCAAGGGCGTTAAGAGGCAGACATTCTGAGTGACCTAATCGTATCATTCACGGATAATGAGAACGGTACCTGGTACTCTCGTCTACCAAAATTCTTGTCCCGACACAAACCGGGAACTCTCGCCGACGGTAATGGTTAGGTTAGTAGGATAGTAAGGGAAAGATACCGGTAAAAATGGACGAGGACTGCCCGGTCATATTCTGAAACACTGACTATTTTTTCCTTGCCTAAAATTAGTGCTTTTGGTAAAAATGGACGAGGACTGCGCGGTCATTGTCTGAGACACTGACTTTCTTTGCCTTGCCTAAAATTAGGGTATTATTCTAGTGCTTGCCCATACTACCCCTCTCCCACAAAACAAGCTTGGTGACCTGGGGGAATGCGGGATATTTGGCTGGGGTACAAAATATGCGTCGCAACCACATAGTTTTTTATTTAGGGGTGTTGAAAAAATTCACTAGATCTTGGGAAAATTCATTGGATTTCTTCTGATTCCAGAGACATGTGAAGCTGATGATCCTCACAGAAAAATGACCGAAGTGTCGAGAACCCCCCCAACCCCCCCCCCCCCCGCTAGGTTAGGTTAGTGTAGGTTATTTTGGTTAGGTTAGGTTAGATTTGGTTACGTTAGGTTAGGTTAGATTTGGTTGGGTTAGGTTAGGTTAGATTTGGTTGGGTTAGGTTAGGTTAGATTTGGTTGGGTTAGCTTAGGTTAGATTTGATTAGGTTAGGTTATCAGTTGGTCAAGCCCCCCGCCAGGTTAGGTTAATTTTGGTTAGGCAAATTTCTCTAGATATAAGGAAATTACCCTAGATCTAGGGAATCGTACCCCCCTTTAAAGCTCCCTAATGACTCCGCACTAACTACCTGTCTACTGAGTCCATTCCAGTCATTCACCACCCTATTTGTGAACCAGTTTTTCCCTATTTCTTTTTCAAATCTACCCTTTTCCAGCTTGAATCCGTTACTTCTTGTTCTACCCTGGTTAACAGCCGTAAGAACTTTTCCTACCTCTCCTTTATTAAATCCCTTTATCCACTTAAAAACTTCTATCAGATCGCCCATTACTCTGCGTCTCTCGAGTGAGTGTAACTTTAATAGTTTCAATCTCTTTTCATAACTAAAGTTACGCATCCCTTGAATAATTTTGGTCATCCTTCTCTGCACTGATTCTAACAAGGCTATATCCATCCTGTAATATGGAGACCAAAACTGAACTGCATAGTCTAGGTGAGGTCTGACTAGAGCCAGATACAGTAAACCCTTCATGCTCGCGGGTTTCAGGCTTGCGGATTTGATTACTCGCGGGTTTTCAACCCTTTTTTTTGTCCCCCCCTTTTTTTCTTCTTCTTTTTTCTTCTCCCTCCCAATGGCTTGCTCTCTACAGGGGCCTTATCCGCCCATGTATGGAGTATGTCTCACATGTTTGGGGAGGATCCACTCATACAGCTCTCCTAAACAGGGTTGAGTCAAAAGCTTTTCATCTCATCAACTCCTCTCCTCTGACTGACTGTCTTCAATCTTTAAATCACCGCCGCAATGTTGCTTCTCTTGCTCTCCTCTACCGTTATTTTCATGCTCACTGCTCTTCTGAACTTGCGAACTGCATGTCTCCCCCTCTCCCGCGGCCTCGCTGCACAAGACTTTCTACTCATTCTCATCCCTATTCTGTCCATCTTCCTAATGCAAGAGTTAATCAGTATCTTTACTCTTTCATCCCTTTCACTGGTAAACTCTGGAACTCTCTTCCTGTTTCTATTTTTCCACTTTCCTATGACTTAAATCTTTTCAAAAGAAGAGTAACAAGACACCTCCCGAACTAAATTGGCCTACCCCTCTGTTTTTATTTTATTCTCTTACTGTCTTCTTTATAGGGACTGGCAACTAAGCGGGCTTTGTGTTACCCATTTTTGTTGTGCCCTTGGCCAGTTCCTTGTGATGTAAAAAAAAAAAAAACAAAAAAAAAAAAAAAAAAAAAAAAAAAAAAACTATGGGGTAAATGAATGACTAATGTCATGCTCGCGGATTTACGATACTCGCGGGTGTCTCTGTTCCCTAACCCCCGTGAGCATGAATGGTTTATTGTATAGCTTTAGAATAACTTCCGCACTTCTACTTTTAACACTTCTGGAAATTAATCCTAACACTCTACTAGCTCTATTTCTAGCCTCAATACATTGTTTCCTATGTCGGAGGTCTGGGCTCACCCTCACTCCAAGACCTTTTACACCTTCTGATCTTTTCATCGATACATTGCGTATGGTGTATCTATTACCAGGGTTTTTCCTACCAACATTCATAGAAAAAACCCTGGTAATAGAAACACCATACGCAATGTATCCTTAGATTTTGCAATGATTCGCAATTATTTCCTTAGATTTTGGGTTTCCTTTGAAATGTCCTTCTCAGGCCTAAATTTCCTTGAAATCAGGACATTTCCTTGCCAGTGGAAACCCTGGTTCACTGTAACAGCAGGGTTGCCAGATAGTTGGGCGAGTTTATGGCCAAATTAACTGATAAAAAAGTATTTACATTTTTATATTAAATGTATTTAAACTCATAAAAGTGTTTAATTACTGTATTTAAATACATGACAATCAATGTATTTATAAATACATTTCTAAATACACAAATGTATTTAAATACGTTGTTAACCCGTCGGGTGCTGCCCAATTTTTTACCTTTGACACACGCCAGCGCTGGCCGATTTTCGATTTTTTTATTTTTTTTATTTGTGGTTTATTGGTTAAATTAAACAATATAATGACAAACAAACCCTTAACAAATTTATTTTTCATGTCAAAATTAGCCATGAACATTAGGGTGTCCCAAGATCATAGAGGGAAAAAATGAAACATGTTTTTTTCACTTGCTCGTGTTTTACTTCTGTTCACACATGCATAAGAAGAGTTCCTGTGAAATTAGATGAAATTTGGAGAATATTTAGGGGTCGCGACAAACTGAACAATTTTTTAATAACCTTCAAAAACAAAGAAAAAACTCAAAACATCCCACATTTTTAGAAAGAAACTTATAAGGAAACCAAAACAGACAGTTTTCATTGTTTCCATTCAGAAAGCCTTCTTTTGAAGGTCCTCCTTCTTTTCCCGCCCCACAAGTTTCCGATGGTGGTGGACTAACTGGAGGAGATACTTCTCCTGTGCGGCCGACTTCGTGGACCCCAGGTAGCGCTGGACTAGGGCGATGCCCCGCTCCGCGGCATCGTTGACCACTCGGAGGCCAAGTGCCCGTTTCCGAGCGTCCTTGAATCGGTCGTCCTCCTCCCACAATGCCGGGTCCTTTGCCAGGAAGCCCTCGTCCGCGTCGAGTTTCTGAAAGAAGGACCGTGTCTTCGAAGTGACAAAGGACGAGAGGGAGGAAGACATCGTCATCTTTTTTTCCCTCCAATCGCTTGAGTTCCTTCTTCGAGGCGGGCTTGTCCAATGCCTTGACCATCTGTTTCTTCTCCTCCACATCAATCCTTGAGTCGAAGAAGGCCAGTCCTGCGTTTTCCTCGGAAACGTACCACAGGTGGCGTCGCAGGGCTTGTTCTGCTGCCTTGGCAACGGTTTGGTCAGGGTATGTCTTGAGGATCTCGAGGAAGAGCACGTCGTTCAACGGAGCTTTCACAGAGATCGGTGCCTCATGCCATTGCTTGCAGTACACCAGAGCAACGAAGAGGGCCACTCGTTCCACTCCGGCCTTCTCTCGACCAGTCAGCGACAGCTGGGATTTCAGCATCTGAAGCTTGAGGCAGTAGATGGCCTTGGCCATCCACCGGGCTTGATGGAGAGCTCCAGGACGGCGGAATGGTTTGGCTGGACCTTCACCACCGAGGAACAGGTAGGAGAGACGGAGAAGTTCTTCATAGTCCTCCCTGGGATGGTTCTTCGACATCAGAGCCTCCTTCAGGAAGGCCAATGCGTCGTCCTTCAGCTTGCTGGCAGTGTCATTGGTGGCGAAGAACTCTACGAGGTCCTCCGATGTTTCCACCGTCTCTCTCTGCGAGGAATCCACGAAGGACCATCGATCACGGAGTCGTTTGAAGATTCCAATGTCAGGACCAGAGGAAGAGCCGAGGCTGGCTTCGAAGACATCCTTGAGGATCACCTCGTGGACATGATGGCGGCAGGCCAACCAAAGCAAGCTTCGTCCGAGTTCTTGCTCAATCCGAATGCAAGCACCTTGCACCATGCCAGTGTTCGAAGCCGTGGTGTCAAAACAGAAGGCGATGATCTTGTCCCTGACGCCCGCTTCGTCCACCTCCTTCAAGACCACTGCAGCCACGTTTCTGCCAGTCGAATCCGAGCTTGCCGGGACCCCAAGAAGGAACTCGGCGTCATCTTCCCCTGTGAGGAGGACGGCGATGGTGACATTTACCCTCTTATCAGTAATGGATCAATGTATGATATTCTTTGAAGCAGGGCTCCAGGCAAAGCCCTACATTACAGTCACTGCACTGGTAACGCGTGTCCCTCCGCTTCTTGGCATGTGGTGTGGTTTGCTGGCAGACGTGGCACCGTTGTTGTGGCCACTGTTGTGTTCCCATGGCCGGGATTGTTGAGATGAAGTGCCAGACTCCCAAACGTGCGGGTGCATCTCTTGACGGCCCTGCAGAGGTCTGTGAGGGCGTTTGCGTCACTCTCTGAACGGTGTTGTGTGCCAAGATACTACGCACCACCTCGATAACGAACTCTTCTAAGGTTTGATTTTTCCCTGTCTTCAGAGTGTAGAAAATGTGACTGTTGAGAATTGTCATATCAAGGAGGTGGAAAAACATCTTATACCATTTCATTGTTCTTCTAGCACACTCAACACTTGAAATCATGGCAACAGATTTGTCTACCTGTCTCATATTTATGTTATAGTCCATCACTGCTTCAGGTTTGTCGATGTACTTCTTCTCTTTGTAGTCGTATGATTTTGAAGTCTGCATGATGGGTCGATGGACACTGGAGAGCAGGTTGACATCTCTTTTGTCCATCCAGGACTTGGCGATGATGTTGTTGTTTGTGAAATAAGTGCACTCGCCTTTCTTGATACGGGGGAATGTTGGCATATGTTTGCGGCCCCTCTTGACGGTACCACAAACACCTGTGTCGCGCTTGAAGAGGTAATCAGCAAGTAGGGGGCTTGTATACCAGTTGTCAATGTACAATATATGGTCTCGCCCCAAGTACCTCCCTATCAGTGCCTTGACAACTTCTCCTGAGACTCCATATTTCCTGTCCTCACTAATCTGTTTGCTGGCCAGTGTAGAGAAGCATATCCTGTATGTACCCCGTTTGGCAGTCGCACATCACAAAGAGTTTGAAGCCAAAACGGTGACGTTTGCTTGGTATGTATTGCCGGAAACTGAGATTGCCTCGCCAAAGTACCAAGCTCTCGTCGATCACAAGTTTCTGGTTGGGATTGAATAATGACGAGAACTTGCCCCTGAGGTGGTAAAAAACAAGCCTAATCCTTCTCATAACGTCGTTGCTCTCTCTCATGGCAGGATCGAGGTTATCAAAGAAATGCAAGTTCCCCATGATATCGTAGAGCCTGTTCTTTGACATTATTTGGCCAAAAATGGGTGTAGCAACTAGGGGGTCGGTTGACCAATACTTTCTTGCATTAGACTTTTTTACCACTCCCATCAGTATCCTGCCGAGTGCCCCTTTCTACCCCGCACTCCTCGTCAGGATGGACAAGCCAGTCCTCGTGCCGCACGCCAGCAGCACGAACACTCTCCTCTCTTTTTTCAAAGCATCTCAATGACGGGC
Source organism: Chionoecetes opilio (assembly GCA_016584305.1). Taxonomy (NCBI): domain Eukaryota; kingdom Metazoa; phylum Arthropoda; class Malacostraca; order Decapoda; family Majidae; genus Chionoecetes; species Chionoecetes opilio. Next base: position 91,956 of record JACEEZ010006189.1, on the reverse strand, counting down.
TCAAGCTAGCCCGTGGTCCTCCCATGCTGGAGGCCCGATAAAAAATAAATAATAATAATAATAATAATAATAATAATAATAATAATAATAATTAAAAAAAAAAAAAAAAAAAAAAAAAAAAAAAAAAAAAAAAAAAAAAAAAACCCTCCCATCAGAAGGACGACACAAATGAAGGAGTAAAATTCTTTGACATCAATATCCTTCCAATGGTAACGTCGAGTGTATGTTTGTTGTCTGCACCTTCGCCCCCATTCTGAAATTATTGTAGGAGTTTGTTAGCCCCACTATTGTTTCTATGAGAGCCAATGGGAAGAAATGATATAAATAATCTGCATATATTGACTCAGGAGTGAGTTCAGGGACATTGACCCCTGCGATGGCCTCGTCGAGGAAGGGGTGAATGGTTGGGGTGAAGCTACTCCCATCCTCCCACTCCCACACAAGGTCAGTTTCACCCCTGTGTTCGTCGATTCAGGGTCAGGCACGTCGTGATGTGCAGGAATATTACAGGGAGGTCCCGTTATACGAGCATTCGATATACGAGAATCCGATGATACGAGAGGTATAAATTAGGGTCTATTTTCAATATACGAGATCGAAAATCCAATGCTACGACATTCAAACTGGGGTGAGTAAAATTTTCAAGTTCAAAATACTCGCCCTACCACTCCCAGTCTAGACAAAGGGGGATTTGGTTGACCCCAGTGAGGTCACCCCTAGCAAGCCGTGACCTGAAGGGTAATTAAGCATATGGCACGGCCTGACATTTAGTGGTAATTAGCCAGGTGTGAGGCTCCAACCTTGGGACCGCAGTCAAGTCACCCCTAGCAAGGCATGACCTGAAGGGTAATTAAGCATATGGCGCGGCCTGATCCTTAGGGGTAATTAGCCAGGTGTGCGGCCCCAACCTTGGGACCGCTACACTACCCTCTTTTGTATCACGTGGCGTTCCCTACATTACAACGTCCTTTTTGCTTGTTATGCATGTTTTATGTTTAATTAATGTGCAGTTATGTTATTTTGTGTGCTATTTTCTCTTTCAGAATGCTTTTTCTACAGAATAGGTAGTACAGTGTGGGTAATATAGACGCTGTGTGTTTGTTGTGTTTGCTATAGTTTATTTTAGCTTGAAAAAGGTAAATTTTTTATTTTTTATTTTTTTATTGATGGTCCTGGAACCAAACCTATATTTTACCATTAGTTATGTGTTTCGTTATACGAGATTTCGCTTTACGAGTATGCCAGGTGGAACCTAACTGCTCGTATCTTCGGGACCTCCCTGTACCTCCCCTGCGGCGCCCCCTACCACGTGAAGCCCTACGCTGGGATGAGGCTGCCTTCCCCTTCCATTCCCCTGTTGCTGCAACCGCACTCGTACCAGGTTGTGGGGTTGTAGGAAGAGGTGTTGGTATGTCAAGGCGAGGTGGTGACGGCATGTCGGCATCAATGGGGAAGGGAGAGGAAGGGGCAGACCCTTGGGTGATAAGAGACCCAGCACCACTCACTCTCGTTCGCTTGTTCAGAGGTGGCTTTCCTGGTAACGATTTTCGTTGCATGGTCACTGGACTGGCCAGCCATGTGGGCACCGATGTTGTCTGGGGTTCATTCACATCCTCTTCATCACCGCCTTGAAGGTGGAGGCAATGCATAGGGGTCGATGCTTTCCGGTAAACATCGTACACCATCTTGCGTGGCGAGGGTACCTCATTCTCCTCACCACTCGACGACGGTTCTGATGATTGTACGTAGTCCCAGTAATCACAAGTCATCAAAAGAGTCGTCAGAATCAAAGTCACTTGGGTTCTCCCTAAAAACTTCTTCAACCAACTCTAGTCTGTCAAAGTTCGCTTTCTGGGAAGAGACATAATAGCGCTCGTGGTGACAAAACATACTGAAACACCATGAATCTCTTATCCCTATAGTCACCTAGGCACACTTTAGGATTAGTTTTACACCAAACAATTAGAGTCGAGTAGAGTCAATTCGAATCACAACTTGTCTTCACTCGTTATGACAATTATTCTCCTTGACTCGACTCAACTCGATTAGACTCGACCTGCTTGGTGTGAGTGCAGCCTTATCCACATGCTATACTGTTGCCACATCGCTCAAAGGATGCATGTGTCACCCTATGTGGAAATGGAAAATAATAAGCGATTCGTTTTACACCAAACAATTTGAGTTGAGTCAAGTCAATTCGAATCACGAGTCTTCACTCGTTATGACAATTACTCTCCTTGACTTGACTCAACTCGAGTCGCTTGGTGTGAGTGCAGCCTTATCCACATGCTAAACTGTTGCCCCATCGCTCAAAGGGTGCATGTGTCACCCTATGTGAAATGGAAAATAATAAGTGAATAGTTTTGCCCAAATGAATTTTTAATTATGCAGACGTAAATCTACGTCGCTGGCACTGGGGGTGACACGCCCTGCCGACGTAGATCTACGTCGCTGGCACTGGGGGTGACACGCCCTGCCGACGTAGATCTACGTCACTGGCACTGGGGGTGACACGCCCTGCCGACGTAGATCTACGTCACTGGCACTGGGGGTGACACGCCCTGCCGACGTAGATCTACGTCACTGGCACTGGGGGTGACACGCCAAGCCGACGTAGATCTACGTCACTGGCACTGGGGGTGACACGCCCTGCCGACGTAGATCTACGTCGCTGGCACTGGGGGTGACACGCCCTGCCGACGTAGATCTACGTCGCTGGCACTGGGGGTGACACGCCCTGCCGACGTAGATCTACGTCGCTGGCACTGGGGGTGACACGCCCTGCCGACGTAGATCTACGTCGCTGGCACTGGGGGTGACACGCCCTGCCGACGTAGATCTACGTCGCTGGCACTGGGGGTGACACGCCCAGCCGACGTAGATCTACGTCGCTGGCACTGGGGGTGACACGCCCTGCCGACGTAGATCTACGTCGCTGGCACCCGACTGGTAAATACAATTGTATTTACATACTGCCCAGCTCTGGTCGCAACCACATAGTTTTTGAGTTAGGATCGTTTAAAAAATTCCCTAGATCTAGGGAAAATTAATTGGATTTCTTCTGAGACATGTGAACCTGACGATCCTCACAGAATGATCGAAGTGTCGAGAACCTCCCCAACCCCCCGCTAGGATGTTAGCTTAGATTTGTTTAGGTTAGGTTAGATTTGGTTAGGGTTAACGGTGGGTCAAGCCACCCGCTAAGTTAGGTTAATTTTGGTGAGGCAAATTTCTCTAGATATAAGGAAATTACCCTAGATCTAGGGAATTTTACCCCCCTACACAACTCTTAAATTACGTGTTTCAGACGCACTATTTGTTCCCCACCCGAACACCCCGCATTCTCACAGGTCCCCAAACTTGTTTGGGTGAAGTGGGAGAGTATGGGCAAACACTAGAAATTTACCAGCTTCTCAACCAACCTCCAGGTTAGGTTAGTGAACTAGCGTGGGGGTCTGGGGGGGGCACAGTTCTTGTATTAAACTTCAGCTTTACCGTTGTAGTTATAGATTCAACTAGTAGATGTTTTCCAGGAATAGGGAAGTAATTCCCGTAGACTTTATCGGGTATATATTTTTATATATTTTCGGTCCCAGTGTTTGCCGGATATATTTTACGTCATCCACATAATATAGTACCTTGCACTGACGTCACGATCTAGCGTCTTCAAGCCAAATGCCGCCCGTCAGAGCGAGCTGGAGGACCAACAAACTCCACTTGCCGCCCGTGTTTGCCAGCTTATGGTAATTTTCCCCTACTAAATATATGTTTATCAGTATAAAAGATATACTGTTATCTTCGGAAATGTTTGTTCTATAATATTATCAAATAAAAAAATGTAAAACACACTAAATAACTGCCATTATGAGACTCAAGAAATATGCATGAACTTACTAATATTCACTAACTCCAGCTCCCATTTAATACTTTGCGAGAAAACTTTTTACATGGAGAATGTCAATAGAAGCGGAATTTCATTAGCTTTCCATTGATATATTTCGTTTTCTGATAAATGAATTATCAGCATGCATAAATTAGCGTTAACTAAATAAATAACATCATGAAATCGGGTAATTTTTCCCGATTGATGAGGTTATTTATTTAGTTAATGCTAATTTATGCATGCTACTAATTCATTTACCAGAAAACGAAACGTATCAATGGAAAGCTAATGAAATTCTGCTTCTATTGATATTCTCCATGTAAAAAGTTTTCTCGCAAAGTATTAAATGACGAAGAGTTTAATAGAATATTAAGTTCATGCATATTTCTTGAGAGTCTCATAATGGCAGTTATTTAGTGTGTTTTACGGTTTTTTATTTGATAATATTATAGAACAAGCATTTCCGAAGATAACAGTATATCTTCTATACTGATAAACATATATTTAGTAGGGGGAAATTACCATAAGCTGGCAAACACGGGCGGCAAGTGGAGTTTGTTGGTCCTCCAACTCGCATTTCCCGCGTGTTTCGCCTGCACAGCGAGGGCTGTGACGTCACGTGCAAGACACCTATACTAATAGCAAAGACATTCAACAACAAGATACCTCACTCCGGGGTGCCCTGTGGTGCGCGTGAAATCGACCTCCGCCGTGCGCAGGAGTTAACCAGTCTGCTGGCCCATTCACTTGCTGCATATGACTATCAATGAAAATCGTATAGACTATGGTTTATCAGTATATATGATATAATGTTATCTTCGTAAATGTTTGTTCTATAATATTATCAAATAAAAAACAGTAAAACACGCTAAAGAAATGTCATTACGAGAATCTGAAGAAATATGCATGAACTTATTATTCACTTCAATTCTTCGCCATTTAAAACTTTGCGAGTCAACATTTACCATGAAACATATCAATAGAAGTGCAATTTTATTAGCTTTCCATTGATATATTCCGTTTTCTGATAAATAAATTAGAACCATGCATAAATTGGCGTTAACTAAATAAATAAAATCATCAATCGGGTAATTTTCCCTATTGATAATGTTATTTATTTAGTTAACGCTAATTTATGCATGGTGCTAATTCATTTATCAGAAAACGAAATATATAAGTGAATAAGTAACATCATCAATCGGCAAAATTACCCGATTATGTTAGTATGTTAGTTAACGGTAATGTATGCATGGTTGTAATACATTTATCAGAAAACGAAATATATCAATGGAAAGCTAATCAAATTACACTTCTATTGATATGTTTCATGGTAAATGTTGACTCGCAAAGTTTTAAATGGCGAAGAATTGAAGCGAATATTCTTAGGTCATATGCAGCAAGTGAATGGGCCAGCAGGCTGGTACAACACCTGCCGCACGGCGGCGCCAACGTCGGCGGATAAAAGAAGTTGCATTGGAGGGACCGCGAGTGAGGTATCTTGTTGTTGAATGTCTTTGCTAATAGTACAAAACTAGTTGCCATTTCCCCGCCCAAAACGTTCCCCCGGACCTTCCTCATTGCCGACAGGTCCCCAGGTTTGTTATGGGGGGGGGGGATAACTGCAAATTTAGGAAATTTTTTTAATGTGACCATCATTCTTAACACATCAAAATACAAGGGAAAAGAGTACTTTCGACCTCGTACTCAATTACTGGTTGAAAGTACCAATTTACCTAAAAATGTAGCCTTACTGTGTTGTTGGCATTGTGTTTAGGTGCGAGGCTTCCCGGGTGTCCTGCGAGCCCTGGCGCTGTGCTGCGAGGCTGTCACAGGCGTGGCCGCTGAGCTGACTTGTTGAGGAAGGCGCAGGTGAGGGTGAGGACAGCGTGTTGTGGTGAGGCCAGCAGGGTGGCCAGGGCCAAGGTTGTTGTTGTTGTTGTTGGGGTTTGATGGGGCCATGCAGGCTGTGGTGCCACAGCCTCTAGTGCCCCGAAGGTGCAGTATGCAGATGAATCAGCAGGTTAGATCCTGTGCAGTTGGCCCGACTTGTGTAGGAAGGTCCTGGTGTGCTTGAGGATTTTGAAAGCCAAGCCGGGGTTCGGAGAGCCACCCAGGAGGTCAGCTAGAGTTGGTCTGCGGAGGAGTGGAGATAGTGATTGGAGGAGTGCCATGCGGTGGGAGTGGTGGCGAGGACAGTGCAGGAGGTGTTCAGGTGTGTGCAGGTGTGTGGGGCACCAGGGGCAGTGAGGGTTGTCAGTCATGCCCAGTTTGTGTAGGAGAGAGTTGAGGCGGGTGTGGCCAATCCGTAGTCTGGTGACTGCGGTGTCCAGGGCACGGCTGGGGGAGTGGGTCCACCAATGGTGTCGTGTGTCTTGTCTTATTCGTCCAAGTGAAGTGTACTGTAAGGCGTCTGTCAGCTCTGTGTCCCAGTGTCGGTTGCACGTAGTCTGAAGGTTAGTCAGTGAATCAGTCAGGTCTGTGGTCGTGTCTATGGGAGAGGGGAGGGAGTGTGCCTCCGCTGCCGCCCTGTCGGCCACAGTGTTGCCCCTGACACCAATGTGGGAGGGCACCCACTGAAGGTGGATGTCGTGACCAGAGGAGGATAAGTGAAGCAAGAGGTGGTGGATATGGATACAAAGGGCATGGTGAGTGTGAAAGCGGTGACGCCGGAGAAGTTGGAGGGCTGTGAGGGAGTCGGTAAAAATTGTTACTGCACAAGAGGGGGGTATGGCGGTGGCATACTTTACGCCTTCCCTAATGGCGAAAAGTTCCGCCGTGAGGATGGAGGCAGTGGGTGGCAACCTCCAGGCGGTGGCAAGTGACCTGGCCGGGACATACATTGCCGCACCGACGGATGGAGGGGCTGGCAGACGGGAGCCGTCGGTGTAGATGTGGAGGGAGTTTCTGTAGCGGGTGTGTAGGAGGGAGTAAAAAAGGTACCTGCCCTGCACTGGACAGGCAGCCTTGGACGAAGGTGTAGGTGTGTGAAGGGACAGAGAAATTAGAGAAAAGAGAGGAAACCAAGGGCCCAGAGGAGAAGCCTTCTCAAGAGTGTGAAAAGAGGGAGGGGTCACCCGGATAGAAGCAAAGAAGGAGAGGGCTCTCTCTACGAAAGGTGTGTGGGCTTGATACGGCAGGGGGCCATGAAGTGGTTCCCTACCGTGTCGGAGGAGGAGGGAGTGGAGGGCATGGCAGCTAGGGGAGGAGGCAAGTTTAGTGTAGGTGCAGACAAGGAGGGTGGAGCGTCGGTGTGACAGGGAGGATTCTGCCAGAAAGGCTGTGACTGGGTAGGACCTGAATGCCCCCCAAGGCTATACGAAGGGCTGAATTTTGAACTACGTACATCTAACTTGTGGAGGAGGGAAGGTGAGGCCGCTCCATAAACCTCACACCCGTAGTCTAATCGGCTCCGGACATAAGAACAATAAAAGTGGAGGAGGGTATTCCTGTCTGCACTCCATTTGACCCCTGCAAGGGACTTCATTAAGTTTAGCCTCTTGAGGCACGAGGTCACCAGGTACTGTATGTGGCGGCCCCAGGTTAGGCGGGGGCCATCCAACAGTAAACCAATGAATTTGTGGTGGGTTTTGAAGAAAATGGGGGACCCATTAATGGTGACCGTCGGGATGGTGGGAATACGCCTTCGGGTGAAGCACAGAAGGCTAAACTTCTGTGCACTCACTGTCAGACCCCAACGGGTGGTCCAAGAGTGGACAGCATCAAGCCCACGTTGAAGATGGTCTTGAGCCTCCCGGATAGTGGGAGCAGAGCAAATAAGAGAGATGTCATCAGCGTGCATGTGTGCATGTGTGCATGGAGAGCAGGGAAAGTCTGAAAGCAAGATGTTGAAGAGGATAGGACTGAGAGGAGAACCCTGTGTTCTCTTCTCCCTTCAATTAATTCTGTGTTCTCCAATTCCCTTCATTAAGGGAATTGGCTCGGCTCTGACCTCACATGTCCCTCGCCGACTCAGTCATGTCTTCAATTATCGTGTGGCCTCACCCAAGATTATGAAATAACCGCTAGATGTTTAGAAAAACTGACCCAACTACCATCTTACTGACACATTTTCATATATAATATGCACATATTTTGAGCAAGGAGAGAGAGATCAGAGGGCCATAAACTAGTGATATGGACACGGCGAGCATACCAAGAGGTGTGTATTATACGTGTGCTGGTGACAGTGTTATTTGCTTGCAGTGACCATGGCTCTGCTGTAGAGTTCAATATTACTTGCAAGGATTGTGTTGTGACTTAGTGCGTTGCGGTGGTGAGGCGACAGTTTTGACCCTGCGTTATCGCTAGGCCGAGGTGCGAGTTAACCGCCATCCCTTGTGCTGCGTAAACAGTTTTGTGCCGTCTGATATCTGCCGCATCTTGATTACTGTGGCGCCCACTACGCCCTCCATCACCAAGGCCCGGCTGGTTGCTGCTGTAGACGATGTGCTGGTGTTCCTCTTCAGTATGAGGAGGAAGATCACGGGCAGGTGACTGTGTGCGCAACACTGTAGGTCAGTTGGAGGGCGAGGAACCTGGATGGTGTGTTTGTTAAGTACAACACGGCCATACCCAGCTCTGCACCCGTGGATAAACTGTTCTCCCAAAGATCGGATAGCATAAAAGTCAAAAGAGAGACTCTGTCCTCTGATGATTTTGAGATTGGTCTTCATGAAGGGAAACATGAACCAGCTCAAGATGGAATTGTCACCAGAGGAGTCTGAGGTTAAGGGCCTGATGATATCATAGCAATGAAACATAATTTGGAGTGTAGTGTACTTATACTAATTATTACCCTTTAGTTTGTTGATTAATTGACTCACAATGAGGGGGAGGTCAAATGTGAGCTTATATCATATGTGGGGCGCTGAGGGGTAAGTATGAAAAAAATACTAATATATATCAATTGACAAAAGTGATTTAGTAAGAAATTAATTAATTTACAACTACAAAGAGCTTTACCTTTTATTTTTGCATTTTATGCAGGGAAAATATCACGTCATTGGAATGCGGCTGTGGACTTACGGTTCAGGAAGTGCAAATTTCAAGAAATTTGCGGACTTGCAGTTGCGGCAAGTAAGGATTAGGGTTTGCGGACTTGCATTTGCGAAAGTGGATTTTCGTTTGTGGTGCCCAGCTCTGACACCTACACATGCACACACAGCTCTTCCTTCACCGCACTGCTTGATTTTATGTTAATCTTGCATATATTTACTCTGATGAATAATCCGGCATTACCATAATAGCAAAATTGCAATGTGTTTCGGAGGGCCTACGCCGAGCCCCTGAGACTAGCTCACCGAACCCCTGGGGTTCGGTCGAACCCAGGTTAAGAACCACTGAACTAGAGAGATGGAAAAGGAGAGAAACTGTGGGAGAGGAATGGAACAGGATGGAGATAAGAGATATCAAAAAGAAAATTGAGAAGAATGGGCTAGTTAAATGGCAGGAAGGAATGGCCAGGAAATCAACGTTGCAGTGGTACAGGTGGAAACAGAAACCAGAAGGGGTGACCTGGCATGTAGGAGACTGGGGGAGTAAGTTACTCTATAAAGCAAGAACAGGCACCTTGGAAGTCAACGGAAGGAACAGGGAACTGGAGAACCAGAATTGCAGCTGCAGGTTAGGAGAGAAAGAAACCGTAGAACATTTCATTGTGGAATGCAACAACTATAGGAGTCAGAGGGAAAGGCTTATAGCGTCAATAGTAACAGTCCTAGGCAGAGAGGAGTGGGACAGGAGACTAGAGCAGAAAGACGGGGCCCTGTGTACGGTGTTAGGGCTGTATGGGGACAGAAAGGAAACGGAAAGTATTGTAAACCTCACCAAAGTGTTCCTAACGCAGTGCTGGGAGATAAGAACATATAATAGAAACTTATCAAAATGTCTTTCCCAGGTGAAATAAACAGGGGAAGAGTTAACAAGTTTTGTTAACGAAGGAGACGAAGTGGAAGAGGACCTATGAAGCGATACTAAGCGACTAAGGTCACAACAAGAAGAAGGCAACAATCTGGGAACCCTGAGCAGAAGCAGTGGGTGTAGCATCGCGTGGAGGGGATGAGGCAGTGATTGAGGCGAAGGAGCGTGCAAGCAGGCCTTCCATGAGCTCCGCTGAACTTACCCTAGAGTCAAGTCTATTCTACCCCAAATTCATATATTTTACCCTAAATAATCGGTACCGCTGCAACTTCGATTATATATATATATATATATATATATATATATATACACAGTACTCGTCAAAAGTATGCGGCGCCCTGCTCCCGCCCTCGCACAACAAACAATACATAAGGAAATTTATAGAAAATAATGTATTATAATAACCTTTTAATACTTGGTTGGGTGGCCTTTTCTCTTCTTCACGGCTTGGAGACGTCGGGGTAGTGAAAGAGCTAGGTTTCTTAGGTGTTCAGGTGAGATGTTTGCCCAGGACTCACGGATGGCCTTCTCGAGCTTGGGTATGGAGCTGATGTCTTTCCCCTGCAGATCCTTCTTGACCATGTGCCAGAGGTTCTCAATTGGGTTGAGGTCCGGGCTGTTACCTGGCCAATCCTTTATGAAGGGTACCATGCAGTTATCAAGCCACTGAGTGACAGATTTGGCAGTGTGAGCAGGAGCACCGTCCTGTTGAAACACACTGGCACGTGTGAGCTCGAAAGAATCTGGCAAATGTTCACAAAGCAGCTCCAGGTAAACAGCTTGATTCACTTTAAGGTTTTTAGGAAGCACAACAAGCTTGCCTAAACCTCTGTCAGAGAAACAACCCCACACCATAAGTGAATCTGGGTGTTTTACCATGCTCTCCACATACCGTGAGTCGAGGGGGTCACTGCCTGGGCGACGGTACACTCGAGCTCTTCGGTTACATGTCACAGTAAATGTTGCCTCATCAGACCACAACAATGACAACCAGTCATCATCAGTCCAAGCAAGATATCTCTTGGTGAAGGTGACCCAGCAAGCTCTCTGCGCACATGTAAGAAGTGGCTTCTTCAGTGGCTTGTGGCTAGTATAACCCAACTCGTGCACTTGGCGCGATACGGTACGCACAAACACTGCACCAAACACTTCAGGGTTGTTTTCCTTCAATACCCTTGCTGTAACGCGAGGGGTACTCTCCCACGAACGTTTTAGAACATTCACAGACCTTTAAGAAATCTTCCTGGGACGACCAGGCCGAAGTTTCTGTGATGGCGTTTCACCGCTGTTTTCCTCTCTGAAATGCGCCAAGTACTTCCTCACTGTTGACTTAGCCACACACAACTTATTTATTTATTTCGTTTGGTGGCCTGCATCCTTTAATCCAATGATCTGAGCAATGGTTTCTTTGCTTAGTTCCTTGGTAGGTGCCATAATAAAAATATAATACCACAATCACCACTGATAAGTGCAAAACACAAGGCAGGGTCACGACATACGGTATGTGGACAGCATGGTAAAACACCCAGATTCACTTATGGTGTGGGGTTGTTTCTCTGACAGAGGTTTAGGCAAGCTTGTTGTGCTTCCTAAAAACCTTAAAGTGAATCAAGCTGTTTACCTGGAGCTGCTTTGTGAACATTTGCCAGATTCTTTCGAGCTCACACGTGCCAGTGTGTTTCAACAGGACGGTGCTCCTGCTCACACTGCCAAATCTGTCACTCGGTGGCTTAGATGATGACCATGATGACTGCATGGTACCCTTCATAAAGGATTGGCCAGGTAACAGCCCGGACCTCAACCCAATTGAGAACCTCTGGCACATGGTCAAGAAGGATCTGCAGGGGAAAGACATCAGCTCCATACCCAAGCTCGAGAAGGCCATCCGTGAGTCCTGGGCAAACATCTCACCTGAACACCTAAGAAACCTAGCTCTTTCACTACCCCGACGTCTCCAAGCCGTGAAGAAGAGAAAAGGCCACCCAACCGAGTATTAAAAGGTTATTATAATACATTATTTTCTATAAATTTCCTTATGTATTGTTTGTTGTGCGAGGGCGGGAGCAGGGCGCTGTATACTTTTGACGAGTACTGTATATATATATATCCTCAATTTTCAGGTTGTGAGAAGATGCTTTTCAAGTGTCTCATATGATATATTGCATGTATTATGTCACTTAATGTTTTATTTTCAAGGGAGAATCTGAAGTTTTATTTAGATTTAGTTGGGTAAAAAAATGATCACTCGCTGCATTTGAAAAGGGTCTTGAGAAGAGGGTGGATAGGACTATAACAGTCCTGCATAATTGTTCCTGTTCCACGCAATATTCCAGTACTTTGTGAAGTGAAGTTGATTAGAAAGTTCTTCATATATAGTGCAGTCTCCATTTTTCATCCACAAGGATTCAATAAGCATGCTTTGCTGATTTTGGCAGTTCATCAAATAGATATCCTCTCGATGGTGAATTCAGAGTGTAAGCAGAACGATGATTTACGCAGGCCACTTATTTCATCGTGAATTTAATCATTTAGTGAATATCTTTTTCTGAATTTGGGATACAGCTTCTATCAAGAAAGACTGACATGACTTATAAAACTATGGAAGTTCTTCGATCTTTAGTTACTGTTCCCGATTGTATTAGATCACTTAATGTTGCTGATGCACTCACTCCTAAATATTATTCTCAATGGGGATTAAGTCACTTGAAACAATGGGTTGAGCAGGACTAAGTCCTGAATGAAATGTCAGCATTCTTAACAAAATTCACATCCTTAAAGTCAGAACACAAACCTTTAAAGATTTTGAATATATCAGTTCTTAGTGTGAAAAAAATAAGAGCCTCAGACTGGAGGAGCGTTTTGTAACCGTTAAACATACCCAATTTTATAGTCTGGAAATTCGAGGTTGGTTCTAGTAAATTTGTTTTTCAAGGCAGTAACAATCATGCCATTGTTGGGGTCATTAAAAGCTAATTCTGTAAAATACAACTGCAATGCATCCCACTGTTCTAACATGCCTGTAGAGACAACCATCTGGCTTGGCCTGGAGCCAGGATTTTATGATGTCCAATCTCAACGAATTTTTGAAGCTCTTGGAAAGCATGTTACCTTTTGAAGCTATTAGTGTGCAAAAGTTACGGCAAAAAACTTTAACATATTTAAGAAGTTTGAGGCATCTGATGCACAAAGATGAATAATGTAGCCTGAACGTTTAACTATTATGCTAGGAGACAAAAAAACTTTTAATAATGTAGCTAGTACTGAATGGTTTGCTCCCATCATCACATTAGTAGTGTCAGAACAAAACCCACCAATGTTATCAAAACAGGAATGTCTTTTGATGTGAACATTCTTTCATGACACTGAACATTCTTATAGCTGAACTATCATTAACCTCTGTCAAATCTACAAGAGTTTTCAATCTTCCCTTTCTCAAAACAGAAAAAGCCTTTCACGTAAAATTTCAAATAGTCCAGTACTTACCAAAATGCTTTCCAAACACTTGTCTAAATATGCTTCAGGCTCTTTGCTTCTCTAATGTAACTAATGTTACCTCTTCACATCAGGAAACATTGCTTAAGCATCTCTAGTAAGGGTTCACATAATGAAATGGGCAACCTATGCTCTCATAGAAAAGCACACCCGAAGTTCAAAAAATTTGCATGCATTTTTTTATTGGGTAATTTGCAATAGCAAAAGTTGCAACTGACTTTGTCTTTGAAATTTGCAGACTAAGCTGTTTGTGTCTAAGATCGTGATTGCCTATATGGTAATTTCTGATTTTCCACATGTTACCTATGTCCAAGTTACAAATTTCACAGAAAGCATAATCTTTTCTACTGGTTGATCTAACTGACTTGATAATTAACTGATAACCACCCAGCAAACTGAGACTCACACTTACAGCTTGCACGCCAATTTTGAATGCACATAATAATTAGTTTTAGCATATTTTAGTTTTCTTCTAAAAATACGTGTTTGGGTCATCTTGAACTTTTGAGGATGTAAGACCGTGTAGGTGTTCCTGAGTCATCAAAATCATCATAACTAGTTTCATCATCGATTCTGATTGAAACAACAGCGATAGTAGAAGTAGTAGAAATAATATAGAAGGGGCCATACCCCCCCCCCCCGAAATGTCCTTACTTGTTATAAATCAGAATACACTAAGTCAGTTTAAAAAAAAAAGATATTACAGGTTCTAGCGATTCACCTGCCCGTGTAAATCTATACCTTGCTTTGGTGGCACAAGTATGCTTCACGTAATGCCTTGGACAATTAAGCATCTAACACTACCACAACTATTGTTTCAGTAGCAGAAATAAGAAATAACGCCTGAAAAGAGAATCAGCTGATGGCGGAAAAATGTAACATCAGGGCTACGGAATATGGCGGTTTGAAAACCCAAGGTGGTGGAAAAAAATTCGGGCCCCCACACCCAGGACCCCCCACCCGAAAGAAAAAAAAATTTTGGGTTTGGCCCCCCATGGTGGGCTCCCTGGCTCTCAAATTTTTTCTTTTATGATCCCCACATATCAGTGCTCAAGAATTATTTGATCATCCCTCAAGAACGAAAAAAAAACAAAAGCATTACCCTAAATTACCCTATATTATGCTTTACCCAACCCGCACCCTGAAGGGGTTGTTACCCTATTTGGGTATTTTACTTAAAAAGGGAAAACCCTGCGTAAAAAGACCTCCCAGAAAGATGGGGAAAGCTGGGCCCTGCCTAAGCATAATTTGTGATGTCAAACACGAGCGGCCCCCATCTATGGCGTCCAATTAACTGTTGATTGAACTTTTTTTAAATCAAATTATTACCCCCTCTGAAATCAAATAAATACTCTATGCATTTTCACCCACACTCCCAAAAACACAATCAGACTGATAAAAAATATATACTGAAAAAAAGTATCATCGGGTGGAATTGAACCCGGGCCCGCGGAGCCACAGTGGGCGGCTCCCCACTGCACCAAAACCAATCTAATAAAAGTAAACAAATATATTACAATAAAACAACGACCCCGGGTGCTATTACCTTCTTCTTTTTCTTGTTGTGCCTTTAGTCCTTAGTATCGCTTCATAGTCCTTTCCCACTTCCGTCTCCTTCGTTAAAAAAACTTTTTAACTTTTCCCCTGTTTATTTCACCGGGGAAAAGACTTTGATAAATTTTCAATTTTTTGTTATCTTACTTTTTTTCTTTTATTTTTCTTATCTCCCAGCCTGCGTTAGAAACACTTTGGTGAGGTTTAAAATACTTTCATTTTTCCTTTCTGCCCCCATACCCCCCTAAACCGTAACGGGGCCCCCGTCTTTCTGCTCTAGTTCCTGTCCACCCCTCTTGCCAGGACTTTTACTATTGACCATAAGCCTTTCCCTGACTCCTTTTTTGTTGCTTCCAAAATGAAATGTTTACTTTTTTTTCCCTAACCTACAGCTCAATTCGGTTCCCCCCGTTCCCTTTTCCTTTCCCGTTGACTTAAGGGCCTGTTTTTGCTTTATAGAGAAAAACTTACTCCCCAGTCCCTACATCCAGGTCACCCCTTTGGTTTCTGTTCCCCCTGTTGTTGTTGTTGGGAGTTTATGGGGCCTTTCAGCTGTGGGCCACAGCCTCTGTCCCGAGGTCAGGTGCAAATAAATCGCAGGTTGATCCTGTGCTTGGCCAGACTTCTGTGGGAAGGCCTGTGTGCTTGAGGTTTTTTAAAGGGGCCAAACCAGGGTCTTGTTTCCCCTTCCCACTGCAACGTTATTTCCTGGCCATTCCTTCTGCCTTTTAACTAACCCATTTTCTCAATTTCTTTTTGATACTTTATCTCCTCCTTTCCATCCCTCCCACATTTTCTCTTTTTTTCCATCTCTCTATTTTCTTCCAGGGGGGAATTTGATCATTTTCCGGGGTATTTTCTTTGCCCATCTATCTTCCTAAGTCTTTCAATTTTTTTTGGGGAAAACACCAGTTTTCCTTTTAAAATTATCCTTTTCCCCTAAGGTGCCCCCATCCATGTCTCCCCTTAGCCTCTACGGCGGCCCCCTACAAGCTCCATCCCCATCTGCCTACTAGTACTATGTTCTGATCTTTTCCAAGTGCATGATTCCCCTTTTCCCTGTCAAGTCATTTCGCCCCAAAAGGGAAATGGGGTAAAACCCCCCCCCTTCCAAAAAACCCGCCTACCTCATTTTAGATGAAGTTAAGGGGGCGTCCATGTGGTCGCAGCGGCCAGCCGGGGGGCGGCTACTAGTAGGGCCCCTGCTGATAAGGGCGGGCGGCAGGGGGCAAAAACAGTTCAGTTCATTGGGGTGGGGAGTTGGCCTTTTTCAACGGCACCCCCCGACTTTTTTCTTCTTGCTGTCGGGGTTTTTTTTAATTTGTTTTTCTTTTTATTCTTTTATTAGTTTCCTTTCTTTTTCTTTCTTCTTATTTTCTCTGGTCATCCAAAAACGTTTTATTGTTTTTTTTGTTTCTTCCACATTCCCCTCTCCCAAACAAATACTCCCCCACTTAAACCTCTTCCCCTCAGGGAAGGTTGTTTTAGCCTCACACTTTTTTTTTCTTTCATTTTCTGTATGCTGGGCACCCTACAGAAAATGTTTTAAGTCCTTTTCCGCCCCCCAAAAAATCAAAGTTATTTCTTTTCCCCAGAACCTCCTTCGTGTTTAATTGTAGGTTTTTTTTCCGCACTTGAAATTTTTCTGAAACTGGTCATTGCTGTTATTTTTTTCTGGCCCCCTTCTCTTTTCTCCCAAATTTTTATTATTTTTTAAACTTGTTTTTTTCATTCATTTTATTCACCCATTTTCCCTTTTGTCCACTCTCTCTTTTTTTCCTATACTTCCTTTGTCTCACCCTCCACCCTGCCCGGGGCGGCTTTTTTAAAGGGGTCTAAATACACCCCCTTAGGCCCAAAACCACTTAGTTTACCGGCCAAGAAGATTATAAAAAGATTTTCGGGGGGTCATCTTAGCCTCTGTAAAGGGGGGGCGGCTAAAACTCGTCCTAAAGGCGTAAACAGGGGGTGCTCCCCCCACTCCTAGAACTTTTCGTGATAGGATGATTACTGGACGAACTTGTTGAACAACTAATCAGCGTCGCTTGGACCGAGAAGGGATTATATATGTGACAACTAGTGGGAGATGTAAATAAAGCAACATAAAAAAAACGGCCATCAGTGCATGACAATCAGAGTGTTTATTATTCCTTTTTGAGGTAGTCATTTTCCTCCTCCCCCTTGATTCATTATCGTGAACAGATTGAAATGCATCCCCACCAAACTGTTTTATAAGAATGGTATGTTGAGAAAAAAGCTTGAGTGGCCACTATAAATAAAATTTTAAAAATTGAATAAATCGGATTTATTAAACCATGGAACAAAATCCATAAAACTCTATTTCCTTCCCACTGCCCTAGTCTTGATAAATTTTTTTATTTTTTCTTTATATCATCTGTTAATATACCCAAACCCCCCCTCTAACCTAATTAAAATTTTTGGGTTTAAAAAAAGATTCTAGGTAGTATATGTATCAGCATTATTTTTCAATTTCCCATGGGAAGGAAATTTTGGGGGAAAAGACCCCGAATGAAGAAATCTACCTGGAAAAAGGTTTTGAATTTTCAGGGTCGAGGATGCCTAAACCAAAGGGAAATATTCCGCAGGGGTTTGGGGGTGTGTTGGCGGGTGGCCAACCACCGGACAAATCGCGCACCATCAATTTGGTTTTTTTTAACCTAAATAATTCACATAAACCTACTCCAAATCCTACCCTAAGCTTAACTTAACTAAACCAAACCTTTAACTAACCTAAATCTAACCTACCCTAACTCAGCAATTTGTAATATGGATGATGACTTTTGCGGTCGTTTTCATAACACCGGACTATTTTTCTGGTCTTCAATAGTGCATTTTCTAATGGAGATAGTTTTTATTTTGCGCAAGCCCAAAGTTAAAAAAAAACAAATCATCACCGAATTTTATGGTACCGTTTCCATTAAAACACTGTATCTTCCATCAAAAACGCAACTTACAACTTGGCCGGCAGAAATTCAGTCCAGTGGTCTTAATAGGTTTTCATGAAACTAACCTAACTTTTAGTTTTTAATGAAACCCAACCTAAACCTGAAAATCTTAAAAACAAGTCTCCACGCTAAGCCTGAACACACTGTTGTCTCTCTTATTATCTTACTGTCTTTTAAACCCCGTCCCACTACCCTTCGCACACCGTCGGCGCTTGCCGTCCGGTGCTTGCCGACGGAAGCGCCGTTGCCAGGGTTGTGTCCACACAACGGTTTTGTTCGTCGTCCGCGCGCTTTACCCTGATTTCAAAGTGCGATCAATGTTTTCTGGCATATCGTGTACTCTCTCGAGATTATGAAAATAACCCACAGGAGGTTTATGAAAACTGACCCCAACTATCATCTTCATGACAATCATTTCTGCTATATCCATAGCAAGAAAAATATACGAAAACTTTTTGTGTCTTCTAAAAAAACATCGCAAAAAGAATAGTTTATAAACATTTTTTTCCACTTTTTTGTGTCTTCAACTCGCTGCAAATTTTAACAAGGGGGCCATTTTCTCCCATTTCATTTTTGTACACATACTCGTAATCAGCTGCCTTGTCTTGTTTCTGATGGTATACGTACATAGCGATGCAAAATATCTCGTAGTGAAAAACGCCGATAACTTGAGCATGTGTTTGCGGACGCTGAACCCTGAGTGACGGGCATGCCCGCCCAATATTAAACCTGCTGATATTGGCGGGCAGCGCCGACGTTTTAAATTTTGCTCGTCGTCATCGTGTCCCACTGCCACTTTGAGTGACGAACACTGTTCGAAGGCAAGTAGCGCCACGGTGGTGACTGGTAGTGTGGACGGGCTTAAGACATCTGTTTTATATTTTTAATGAGTGCCGATCCTTACTTTGTCTAAATGGCCGATATTAAATTTCAGCGATCCATAATGTTATATTATTTAGTTTTGGGGGGGGGGGGGGGGGTTGCGGGTCCCGAAGATGCCAGTAGAAGAGCTCGGTAGCCGAAAACCCGTGGGACGAACCGCGCATATTTTTGCCACCACTACGGGCATCTTATGTGTGCAAAATACCAAAAGATGCAGAAAAAGTGGGTCCTGTGTGACACGGCCCTTTAGGTTAGGTTAGGGCATGTCAGGTTAGGTTGGTTAGGTTAAGGTTTACAGTTTAGGTTAGGTTATGACAGCAGCAAGGGGCTCGAAAGAGGGGTGCAGGTTGGTCTTGTAGAGTTTTGTCATCTTTAGAATGAGTCTATCTCCTATCTTCTTTTTATGGCCCACAAGCTGGGGGGGGGACATGGTGGAAAACCTGGGTTTTTGGGTGGGGAGCACACACATAAGGGAAATATGCCCCCCCCCCAAAAAAATCCTTAAACTAGGAAAATTTTCCTAGTTTTCAATGACTTACGGGGAAATTATTTACCTTATATGTGTGCTCCCTCCACAAAAGGAGCACACTCATAAGGGAAATATGACTCCCCACAAAAATCCCTAAACTAGGGAAATTCACCCTAGTACATAGACTTATCGGGTGAATATTTTTCCCCATAAAGTTCATGGAACTAGGTGAATATCCCTAGTTTAGGGGATTTTTTTTGGGGGGGCCATATTTTCCCTTATGTGTGTGCCCCCCACCCAAACTCCGTTTCCCCCATGGTCCCCCAAGCTTGTTGGCCTATAAGAAGAAGATAGAGGTGGAGCCTTTGTTCTGAAGATTTTTACCCCTACCTTACCACGAAGTATAATCTAACCTAACATTATAGGTTTCATTTAAAACCATAAGACTCTGACAAATCTTTCCCGGCCAAGTTTTAGTGCTTCTTCTGATGTAGATAGAGTGTTTTTAAGAAATGGTACCATAATATTCGGTGATAATTTTTTATTTGTTTTTACTGGGCTTTGCGCAAATAAAACTATCTCCGGTAATAATCGGGCTAAGTTTCGCGGTCGTTTACAGAGACACCGACTATTTTTTCTGGCCTACAATAGGTGCTTCTCTAATGGAGATAGTTTTATTTTTGGGGGGGGGCGCAAAAAAAAAAAAAAAAATAAAAAAAAAAAAAAAAAAAAAACACAAATTAACTTAACTAACCTTATAGGTTTTTAATGAAACCTAACCTAATGTAAGGGTTTTAATGAAACCTAACCTACCATAATGTTTTAATGAAACCTAACCTAACCTTAACCACAAAGTTCACATTTTTTAATCTTTTTTTTATGGGTTTGCGCAATAAAAACTTCATTAGAACAAGGAACGGTAAAAACTTTGAAAGAATCCTTCACCCTGATCTTTTTTTACTTCCCCCTATAAGCCACAAGCTGGGGGAGACCCCTGGGCGGGGGAAATACGGGGTTTTGGTGGGGGAAGCAAATATAATTGATTTATGGCTCCCCAAAAAATCCATCCAAAGTCCTAATGTAAAAATCTAACCTAACCTAACCTTAACCACAAGTATACCTAACCTAACCTAACTTTAACACACAAAAGTATACTAATCTAACCTAACTTAACCACAAGTATAACCTAACCTAACCTAACCTAACCTTAACCACAAAGTATCCTAACCTAACCTACCTTAACCACAGTATACCTAACTCTAACCTAACCTAAACCGCACAAAAGGTATACCTAACTCTAACCTAACCTTAACCACAAGTAACCTAACCTAACCTAACCTTAACCACAAAGTGTTATACCTAACCTACCTAACCTAACCTTAACCACAAAGTATTCTAACCTGAACCTAACCTAACTGGACTTAGATTTTTTGAGGCACCTCATATTTTTCATAGCAGCCGTGGTTGGGGTTAACCAGGCTGAGCCGCACTGGCTGGAACCTTTACAGTGTGGAAGTACAATAAGTCATACATACAGTGCGGTAGTTGTTCATTTCATCAAGCCCGAATGAGGACTCCAAAGTATTTTTCCCAGCCCTATTGTAGCCAAGAAAAAATAGTCGGGTGTCTCTGAAAACGACCGCGAAACTCTCGGCCATTATAATCACTTATCTCCATTAGAAAAAGAACCTATTGTAGGCCAAGAAAAAAATAGTCGGTGTCTCTGAAAACGACCGAGCGAACTCTCGTGGCCATTATAACCCTATCTCCATAGAAAAGACCTATTGTAGGCCAGGGGAAAAATGAGATCGTGTCTTTGAACGACAGCGAAGGTCCCTCGTCCCCTTAATACCGCAGTCCTTGACGTATCCTCTTCTTCGCCGATCATCTCGGCATGGAAAATTCCCCTCGCAGGACATAGGACTTTTTCCTTGCTTGAAAGGCTGGCCAAGGGATGAAAGTCTTGTTCCTGAAAAATATTATTTTTTCCTCGTCCGATAGAGCGAAAGACATGTCATGTTTGTGTCTTTTTGAAACGAACGTTGCATATCTGGTACAATTCTTCTTATAGATGAATTCATTCGTTGGTAGTCTTGCATCAATTATCATAAAATTTAATCTTGTGTTTTTTTTGATATTTTTATAACCTTTCGATGACTCTTAGTAGGTGGGGGGGAAAAATTTTTTTCATGAATGCAAATTGGACTCTTGCTAACTGTAGGCGCTCAGCGCTTCGATCCTCAAGCCGCCGTCTTGGACGCGTCTTAGACTTTCTCGAACCTTAGGACTCAGGGGTTTAGGACGAATCCTAGGACGATCCTAAATTTTATCATATGGGCCCTGGAGACCAGACACCTCATCAAAAAAGAATGTCTTCGTCAATTGTAACGTTAGGGCATTTTCCCTTCTGAGAGTTCTACTTCTTTTTCAACTTCCAACCGCTGATGCTTTCTTTTTTCAGGAGGAGACAGCGTGAGGTCTTGGAGGTCGTTTTCCTTTCGGCATCTTAACCCCATGCTTCAGGGTAATTCACAGTGCAGTGTCGAAGAAAGCACTTTGATTTTCTTCTCAGAAGTTTCTTTTGTTGATTAGCCATTTTCCTCTAGGTCTCGAAGAGGAACCTGACCATGACTGGCAGGAAGTTATCATCACGTCTTGCAGTCAGTTTGCCTGAAATTTCTCAGAATGGCAGCAGACTCAACTGTGCCAACGGTCTTGGCCTTACAAGTGTTTTAATGGCCTCATTGAAATACCCAGGTTTCCGTGGACAAAGGCTAGCCACAGTTCGTGAAGGGATGATCTTCAAAAACTTGCGGATGACCACAGGACTTTTTCTCCTCAGGAGAGAAAAAATTATTTAGGGGGGCATACATCTGGAGGAACTCGCTCTAAAGGCTGGGAGCATGGATAACCAGCGGACATTACAAATGACCCAAAATATTTGTAGTACTCGTTTGAGACTCCACCAACAAGTCACAAATGTCTTCAGTCTCTCCACATGACCGTAAAGAATGTGGAGAATATCCGAAGATCCTATGTTAGTAAATATTCCACATCTAAGCAACCTATCCAGTGCAGTTTCGTGCTGTGTTGTGGATGATCTTGTGCTGGGCAACCTAGACCAATCCCCTCTCGTTGAAGGGAGGCCTTTAACCTTGGTGTGGACATTCACCCTTTCCTGCCCTGTAAGTCCCTCCAAGTTTGGTGTTCGGTTGTCAGCTGAGAATGCTACAACTTTTGTCTTCTAGACTGTGTCTCCGGACAGTGATCAGAAGCTCCTCGATCTCGGCAGAAGTTTCTCCTTTCATCTCTACAAAATCCCAAAAGTTTCGTTTCAATGCAGCATTTGTGCAACTTGCATACCTGACAAGTATTGGCAGTAGTTTTACATATGGCCATGCTTTTGAACAAATCAACGGACACAGACACAAACTCAGCTTGTTTGAGATCTTCAGTTTATAGTGTCATGGCCCGGTGCAAATACATTTGTCACTATGGCATCACATTTTGTTCTTGCACAGAGAACTTGGCTCATATACTTCCGATTCAGTAATGCTGTTGCAGTCCATTGATCGGAAACTGGTATTGTGGTCCTGGATGGTGTTTAAGGCAAAAACACCGTCCTGTACAGCCAATCATACTCTGATGGAGGGCTGAACCCTCTTGACGAAGTTGGTAACTGAAGGTACACTGCACGGGCTGTTAATGGCAGCTTTTAATGTTTTTTTGTTTGTTGTGTTCTAACCACAGACGATCTTCCTCCACTACCCACTGTAAAAGAAGGAATTGCAGAAGTGCAGAAACAATTGCCCTCATCTGACCGCTGGCGTATAAATGGAATTCTTTTCAGAATACTGTCTTACGTGCATTTCCTTTTCTTGGAAGAGACATTGTAGAGTCTTGTCTTTCCTATCTTCTTCACGGTTTTCTTCTAACTTTTCTTGTCCTCATCTATTTGACTGTTCTTCCTGTCTGTCCTTTCAACTCTCCCTACAAATAGACATGACATTTCATTAGGACAATGGTGGCCCTGGAATAAACCCAGCCAGTGTATTAGTTAGCCTATAAGCATAAGATAGTAAGTATAGGGATACAATACAATAGACGTCGGGCATCCTACCCGGGCTATTTTTGGTTGAAGACAGTTGGTAGAATGTTGTAAAAGTATGTTAACCCTTTCACGCTCTAGATGCATTGGCTTTTCATTTTCTGGCTGCCATTTGACGATAATATACAGTTTAGGAAGGATCTGTTTGATCATTCCTAGGTTAAAACTATCTAAATTACCCCTTCACTTCCCTATACCCGTCCTAATCTGAATATATCGTCTAATAATAGCCGAAAGTAAAAGCCACATGCGTCCTGGGAGCGTGCAACACTGAATGGGTTAATATAAATATGGCAAGGGAATATCGTGTTCAAGTAGAAATAGGCAATCAATTATCCAACTCAAGAATGTCAAGGGAGTAGGCTACAAAGTTGCATTTTTTTTAAAAATTAACGTTAAATACATCGTATAATATATATGATAAACGATAACCTTACGTCTCTCTCTGAGTTGCGCTAGTTCTCCACTGTCTGGCTTCAGCGTGGCGACTGCAGGGTGCCGTTTTTGAAAAATTTTGTCTGCTACTGAAAATTCAATATTGACATCTGGCCACCAGTGCGAGTTTTCGTTGGAACAACTAAATGATACGGATAGCGTGTAGGCTTACTGTGTAGTTTGGTCACCATTTTCGTATTTTTTTGTTTTTTTTTTTCATTTTTTTAATTTATTTAAGGTTTATTCCAATTTCGGATCTTTCAATCCAGTGAAAACGCGGGGGACCTTTCCGGGACGGAGCAGTAGCCGGGGACAGGTCACTGAAACCCGGGGACTGTCCCCGGAAACCGGGGACATCTGGTCACCTATGGTAACACCCACCCACCATCCAAATCCTGTCATTCCTCAGAGTCCATCCCCATTTCACCACCAACACCTGACTCTTCCTCCTTACTGAACCTAAACGTTTTGAAGTCCCTTCCATACAAAGGGACTTATAATTTGTAAAAACTTTATCTACCGTAAACAATTGTAAGCTATGAATAATTTTTCAAAATGTTTTTTTCAAAATGTTTCATACTCAGTTCCAGCATGCAGCATCCTTCTTGTAGCTCATTGTGGTTTTTCCACTAAGGATCACCACAGTCATCTGCATACATCAGTACACTCATACACTTCATCCTCAATTTTCACACCCAGACCTGTACGCTTCACTCTCACTGCATTTCCTCACACATAAATCCAAAAAGTATAGGAAAAGACACAGCCCTGTCCTTACTCCTCTCTTACTATTCACCATCCGTCTCGAGGTCACCCATACGAACTCTGGCCTGTGTGTTTCTCATACATACTGCTTCTTATTTTAACACCTTCTCACTCATTGCCAATCGTCTCCCAAATACCTTACATAGCATTCTCCAACCACTCTGTTCATACGCTTTATCATATCTAGAACAGGCTATATATTTTCTTTCTTCCCTACCTTCCCTTGCTCTCATCAATCACTTTATTCTACAAACATGATTGTCCTCACCCTCCTGTCTTTTCTGAATCCATTCTGCTCTCAACCCATCACCTTATTTCTTTCCACAACTTCACCTAGATCTTTTCTCATTCATACACCACAGAAAACTACATACCGTGTCCACACCGCTATTGTCCTGTAATTCTTAATCTCCTTCCTACTCTTGTATCCTCCCTTATGTATGAGGTCACTCTACTGTCATCGGCACCAGCACACCTTTCTCTCATCCATATATGTCCAAACAACTCATGGCATTCCCTCAATTACTCCTCACCATCCTCTACTCTAGAATTCCATTCGGAATACCGTCCATTCCAAGGGCCTTCCATTTTTCAGTTTTTCTAACATCTCTTCACTCTCACCATTCTATCTCTTCATCCATCACTTCCTCATTTTCCTCCTAAGGTGACGTTCCCTAAGTCAAACTATCAGGCTCATTCACAACCTCCAAACTATCTTTCCAGAAGTCCTTCTACAGCTCTGACCATTTCATTTTTGCTCTCTTAGTGACCTGCCATTCACCACTAGTTCTTCTACATTTCCTGTATGCTATCTCTTCTCTCAGAACTTATACCATTCCCTACTTCCTTCCTCACCTTTTCCCTAAGTTTATCTGATCACTTTTCTCTCTTCAGTCACTCTTGCCTTCTCTCACCAAGCGATTTCACCTCCTTTTGCTTACTCTTATACTCTTCCCATGCCTTTCATCCTCTATTTTTCAGCTTCACGTTGACCTATTTCTTCTCAGACTCCTACACTTCTATTTGACTGTTGTCCTTTCTTTCCTGGCCCTTGTCGATCTCAATTGTTCCACCAACTCTTTCTTGTCCATGCCATTTGCTCTCTTACTTGGTCTGGGGGGGCTATGCTCTCTTCTGCCGTTTGTTGAGCTTCCTTACATCTCTCATTCATCTACACCACACCTCTCTCAGCCTCAAACCATTCTCTCCCCGCTCCAAGTCCTCATTACTTCACCCTTCTCTGAAATAATCCCATCTGCATCTCTAAGCTTCCAACGTCCATTCCTCCTCTTTCGCGTTCACGAAATCTTTTTTCCTTCAAACACTCGTACCCATTACTGACGTTATGGTCACTTGCTACGTCGATTGTCCTTTTCCTTTCCTCATTCCACCCACATACTTCTCACCCGTTCTCTAGCCTTCCGGTTCACGTAACATAAATTCAATGGCAGATTCATTCTCCCTTCCACTCCAGGTCACTCTTTCCTTCAGCCATGGTCCACATTAAAATTTTCTAATTAATTCAAAATCCTCTGCGAAAGTCAGCAGCAATTGGCCATTTCCATTTACTTCCTCTCCTAACACACCAATGGTGACCATTCATGTCCTCCCCATCAACAATCACATGTTCACTCCTATTCTGTTCTCTCTAAACCTTTGCACAATACGTCCTTTCATTCTCGGCGTCGCTTCCGTGTTTCCTTCCCTGTCATGTAACCAGCAGAGGTGGGCATCGCAATTTTTTTTTCCAATTCCGCAATCGCAATTCGCAATTCTGACCTGCACAGTCCCGCATCGCATTCCGCATTTTTTTCAGATAGGCCTTTTCGCAATCGGCAATCCCGAACTGATTTTGACACCTACAATAAAACAAAACACCTATAATTAAAAAAAAAATTGTCCTCTAGACCTCTTAAACACCTACAATTAAAAAAAAATGTCTTCTAGACTCTTTATTAGTGTTTAACAGAGCGTGGGCGCGCAATTTTTTTTTGCTTTAAGTCACACAAAGCGCAAAAGCGCAAAATTTCGCGAGTCGCGTCCGCAAAGCACAAAATTCTCCGAAAAAAGGCAGAGCGCAAGCGCAAATTTTCTAGCGCAAAAAAAAACTAGACCGCCAATAAAAAAATAACGCGCAAACATAAAAGTTTAAACAGCGCAAACCTCATTTTTTAGTCTGCAAACCTGAAAAATTCCTATGTTAAATTAATAAAATTGTATAAATGATTAAAAATTGAATGTTTCAGTAGTTGAAGCTTTATTGAACACAAGTTTATTTGAATAAAATAATACTGTCAAAACAACACAAAATAGTTGAAAAAATTAAAAATACCACAATACTAATATTGTCCAACTCTCACTGTCCTCCAAGCTCCCCCGCACGCCTTGAGGAGGTTCATGTTTACCCTTGAGGGAACGACCAGCTTCTCCAAGTTCTTGGCCGTCAGACTCCGATCGCTTCGCCTCATGACGTCTGACGTCTCTGTGCCACACTCGACCGTGGCATGAGCTTGCTCTTTTCTGCAGCGTTTTTTAAAATAAAAAGTAAACTTAAATATAAATGCTATATTTGACGTATCTTTTAATTTTTTTATTAACGTCATTGAGTTTCTCGGCAAGTTTTCTGCTAAGTTTGCGCATTTGCGGACTTATAAAATATCGAGAGCGCAAACTCCAAAAGCGCAAGATAAGATAAGATTTTCATCCTATCTAGACACTTTGCAAGTACCAACTACAGGAAAATACCTTTTATCCGGATACCCAACAACCGGAATAACCCAATAACCGGAATTTGTGGCAGGTAAGTAAATAGTATTAAAAATTAAAAAAGTAACGAAATATTTAACTTTTAATTTTGCCGCCGTAGACGTGAGCGCCACCTATCGCCACCTGTTTATTCCCGCCATAATGCGCCATGCGCTATGATAATTCAGTGTTTATCAGTCCGTGGGCAAGGTCAGTGCTACCGATACTAGATGAGTGGCTTGCAGTTGATGAAGATATTTCTGTGACAATGAGTATGGATGACGACCAAATAATTGCAGCCGTAAAAAATGAAAATGAGCAGGTAACGTCTGGGAGCGAAAGTGAGGAGGAAGATGAAACCGTTAAAGTGTCATGGGAATCAGCACTTAACGGCTTACAAAATTACATCAACTTTGCACAACGTCACCAATTTATACTCTCCAAGAAGTCATGCAACTTATAATGTTACAAAACAAGACTCTACATGAACGTCGCAAAGCACTCAAGCAGACCGATATCAAAACAATGTTCGCCCGCGCAATGAAACAAAGACAAGCGCCAGTATCTGTGCCGGGGCCATCAACTACAGCCGATCCTGCTGTGCCTGGACCATCATCTGTCCAAGACTCATGCCTGATGAGCCACTATCACCACTGTCAGACAACCCAGACGACCCGGACCTGGAGTTTTCTCACCAGACTGCCTAGCCCTAAACAAATACAGTAAGTACAATAAAGAAATAAAATAGAAGAAAAAAAAGTGTTCCTTTGGTATATAATTTCGTGTTAAAAGTCTTTGCATATACGCAGTTGAGTTTCTTTAGTTTATAATTTAGGGTACTACATTACGGGAGTGTCATTTATACGTGCATAGTCAACAAGAACAGGAGTGCTATGTTGGGCTGGGGATGTCTATTTATGGTGAATTACAGTTCTACAATGATCTACTAATAAGGTAGAGAAACAATCATACAATATTATGTTTATTTTTAGTAAATGCATACTTTCGTAGTATACTTACCCATTAACCGGACTTTTCATTAACCGGCTACCCGGAAGTCCGGATATATCCGGATAAAAGGTATTTTCCTGTACAAGGTTATTGACTATACAAAGCGCCGCCACGTCAGCACGAACTAGGCGGACTCGAACCGCTGACCGAATGCACAGGGACTCTGCACATTGCAAGCTCACGTCTCTACCAACCTTGCCACCCTGACGGGCAAAAAGCGCAAATTTTCGGCGTTTTGCGCAAAGCGCAAATATTTTATATGGAGCGCAAATTGCGCATTGCGCTTCGTTTGCGCTCCGTCCAGCTCTGGTGTTTAATACTTCTGTATTCCTATTCTGTTTCTGTCTATACTTGTTAGTTGTCCTTCACAATTAAGTCTGTCTCTTTTAGTGTTTTTCTTTACTTTTAAACTTCACAGTCTACTGGCTAGTAATCACTAATCTAAGTAATCTACTAATCTTCCTCTTCTTCCTCCTCCTCCTCCTCCTCCTCCCACTTCTTCTGGTTCAGCATGTGGAGGTTGGCAATCACACACACGGCCAGCGTACACGCTCTCAATCCAAAGTTCCAACACGCACTGACTGAGTGACTGTGCTACACTTGGCAAGTTGGCAGTTGGCAGTGTCGTCTCCACAATATTTGGTGGGAACTTATGTTCACGGGGGCACTTGCCACTTTGAAGGTGGTGACCGTCACAATCATTGCGATTGCGTTTCAAAATTTTGGCGGTCCGCAACCCACAATTCTGCATTTTTTTTAAGCATCCGTAATTGCGCAATTCCGCAACCGAATTACCCATTCCGCAAGTTATTGCGATTGCGTTTCAAAATTTTGGCGGTCCGCAATTCGCAATTTCGCAATTTTTTCAGGCATCCGTAATTGCGCAATTCCGCAACCGAATTACCATTCCGCAAGTTGCGGAATTGCGGAATTGCGGACTAAAATTGCGGAATGCCCACCTTTGGTAACCAGGGCTTGAAAACGAAATTATTTTTCAAACGGTTCGTTCCGATCAGAAACAGTATTATTAACGTTTCGTTTTTCATTCCTCCTCCAAACATATCGTTCCTGAACAGGTTTGAAAGAAATGAAAACTGTTTAAAAACGTTATTCTCAAACCATGTATTGAATATGCTATTAGCTCTAATAAATAATAATGCCTATAATTGATAACAGTAGAACTGATGTGACATTCCGCAACGAAGAGCGTTGGAAGCTGCAGTACAGTCAACTGACGCCAGGCGCTTAGTATTTGGCAGAATTATTGGGTGTGTTTCAAATATTACGCCATGCTTCACTGAACGTCGTAACATATACGTCCAACAGTGCTACTTTGGTAAGACTTAGGAACTATAATAATATGCTTGCACAACTGTATTAATTAATTTTCAAGAAGTACAATGTCTAACTGGTAATGCTGTACGAGTTGCTGTTCGTCGCTGACAACGCTGTGAAGTGTAAACACTCATACTTCGGGAAACACCTGTCACCGACTCCTGTTATTTTGGCATAAAAATTATATTTACAAGTAAGTTACCTACAAAATAATGATAGGTATGATCAAGAGATAATTGTAGATGAATGTGATATAGAAGCCAATGACATACTTAATGAAAAAATAAGTGAAATTACTAAATTAACGTATGGAAACTACTTCAAGTCACTTCGGCCCATAGTTTTTACCGGCCCTCCGGCCGGTAAAATTCTAGTGTTTGCCCATACTCTCCCACTTCCCCCAAACAAGTTTGGGGACCTGTGAGAATGCGGGGTTTTCGGGTGGGGAACAATTTATGCGTCGGAAACACGTAATTAAAGAGTTGTGTAGGGGGATAAAATTCCCTAGATCTAGGGTAATTTCCTTATATCTAAAGAAATTTGCCTAACCAAACTTAACCTAATCTAGCGGGGGGCTTGACCCACCGATAACCTAACCTAAGCTAACCTAACCAAATCTAACCTAACCTAACCTAACCTATCCTAACCCAACCAAAATCTAACCTAACCTAACCTAGCCAAATCTAACCTAACCTACCCAAATATAACCTACCCTAACCTAAACAAATCTAACCTAACCAAGCTGCGCTTGAACTGTGACGACAGTGAGAGGTCTCTCAAGTTCCTGATTGAATTCGGTAACTCCATGCGTAGCTGGCAGGAAAATGAAGTCCTGGTCTCTGCCAAAATCAGCAAGGACACGTGCCTGGCTGTGTACAACACCTCACAAGGACTGGTGGGCCTGGCCAGGCACCTGCTCCACAACCATAATGCTATCCTGGATTATGTGTTGTTGGGTAAGGTCCAGTCAGACAGGATCGAGTCTCACTTTGGCCACTTGAGAAAGCTGGCAGGCAGTAATTACTGGGCCAGCGTCCGGCAATTCATGGAGAATGAGGCAGTGATCAGGACCGGGAGTCTGATCCGGTGGTCCGGATACAGCGTCGGTGATCTGTCCGGTAAGATGACTGCTTGTCGGCAGGAGCGCGAGGTCGAGGACATGCAGGTGGCAGAGGAGTTGGTGGGCCAAACAGAGCGTGAGGAGCTGGAAGACTCTAGGAAAGCTGCCTTGGGTCATATTGCCAGGTACCTGGCTCATTCATCAACTAGAGGCAACAAGTGTGGTGCCTGTGCTGACCTGCTGGTCGACAGAGAGGCTGCACCGCTGGATGTCAGTTTCGAAGAGAACCCTGGTGAGCAGGTGAAGGCCATCTACAGGTCGTTCACCAAGCTGTTGGATCGCGGCAAGCTCTTGGTCCCGTCCTCCACTGCCATTGACATCACGCTGGATATCTGCCACATCTGGAGAGGTCTGGTAAAGGAGAAGACCACTCGACGCAAGCTGCTGGAGTGTTCCTTGCCCAGGAGGGTGTTAGTGGAGGTGGCGAACGCCCACACAAGCGAGAATGGCCAGCTGACTGGGGCCTCCTGTTGTAAAGGGCACGGCTTGGACAAGCTCATCCGACAAATGGCTGGTGCTCTCTTCAATCTGTTTGCTGGCAACATGGTGCGTGACATCAACAGCGATGTCCACGCCAAGCGCAAGGCTGGTGCTTCCACAGAGCGTGTGACTAGGTCGCAAAGTGACGATAAGTGGCGCAAGCTGACAGGTGTGAAAAAGAACCGACATTCCTGTGTTGTACAATGATGCTAGGTCACATGTTGAATAAAATATACTACCTATATACTGCAAGTATGTTAGATGCATTTTGTTTTTGTGTTGATTGGTATGATTAAACGCTTTGGCGAATTCATATATCACTTCTAGACATTGAAGTAGAGACTGTTAGCTTTTATCACCATTAGTTTCATCGATTTCTGTCAATTATGAGCCGAGATGACTAGGATAGAACGCAAAGGGCCGTTTTCCGGTTATGGGGCCATTACTGCAAAACGGTGAATTTAAGTGTCACATCCAGTTCTACTGTTATCTATGTGCCTATACATGACTACATTCTTATAGATGGTAATAAAGTCATTACATTTCATGGTCCACAGCACCCAAAAATCAAACCCTTAGACTCGTAAGAACCATATTATCATACTGCTTAAATAAGGCAACACATTTACATATACAATACAGTGTAGTGTAGGAGTATGCAATCTCAGTTGCCGTAAAGACATGAATCACTAATTATTTATTGATATTATATATGGCAAAAAATGTATTCATTCGTAATATCACCAACCTACTAATTAATAAACCCAATCAATGAAATCAATGACCACATGTGGTACTCCAAGGACTCGAACTTAGGACACTCACACCAAAATTTGGCGCACC
This sequence comes from Chionoecetes opilio, assembly GCA_016584305.1. Taxonomy (NCBI): domain Eukaryota; kingdom Metazoa; phylum Arthropoda; class Malacostraca; order Decapoda; family Majidae; genus Chionoecetes; species Chionoecetes opilio. The sequence goes on along the minus strand of JACEEZ010006189.1, from coordinate 59,949 downwards.
AAGCATTAGACTATGTTTAATAGGCTAGCCTATGTTTAATAACCAGTTATAAGTTTAAGCACATACTCACGATATATTATCCATTTTTGATTACTGGATATTAATCTAAGCATGTTCTTAAACCCAGCTGCAGAATCAGTTCAATGATTGCACGAATGGAAGGTGTAATTAATGGGACTTTAACCACAAGGAAGATCTCGCTAAGAATTACTCCTGACCCTGAATTAATTCGTAATATCACCAACCCACTAATTAATAAACAATCAATGAAATCAATGACTACATGTGGTACTCCAAGGACTCGAACCTAGGACACTTACACCGAAATTTGGCGCACCAAGCATTAGGCTATGAACACAGTTAAAAGTTTAAGGACATATTCACGATACATTATCTATTTTTTAATATTGGATATTAATCTAAGCATGTTCTTAAACCCAACTGCAGTATCATAGCTCAACTATTGCACGAATGGAAGGTGTAATAAAATAAGGGAACGTGATGACAAAAGAAGACACGTCACGAAGTCGTTTTATCACGAAGACAAAAATTCATAATTATAAAAGGTAAAAAAAGTTACTCTTCACAAATTAAATGAAAAGTGGTGCATATGATATTACTGTATTTAAATAAAACCACATCGTCAATTGCCAAGTGAACAAATACGGTAGACTTAATTTATGTATGTATGTAATACAGATATGTATTTAATTAAATCATTTGGCTACTGGAAGTGAAAATGCTTTATTGACCAAATATGGCATGGAACAAAAAATAACGTTATTAACCGGTTACAGGGATTTTAAAATAGCGTTTTTGCTCCGAAACAGTAAATATGATAACGTTTTCGTTTCCGTTTTTGTTCCGAGCATAATTTTGTTCGTTTCGGTTTTCGTTTTTGTTCCCTTAAACCGGTTCAAAGCCCTGCATGTAACACACTATCACCACGATCCTTTCTCTTCCCTTACGCACCTTATATTCCAGACGTATTGCCATAATATCCTCACTCATCTCACACACTCCTACATCCAGCTCCTCTACAGCTGTACATCACTCATGACTAATTATACATGTACAAGTGAGCTCGCATGAGCAAGATTGTAGTCTTCCAGAATTTGTAAGTTTTTGGTGAGTGCCCTTTTTTTTTGAGAAGAGCCCCTGCCCGTCTAAATGTCTATGCACGCCACTTTTTAGTTAACCCTTTATGGCTTGCATTATGATTTCAGTAAGGAAAAAAATGTTCAGTATGTTTTTCTTTTAAAATTTCCTCTCCTTATTACTAATCATACCTCAAATCCCAAAATATGATATATATATATATATATATATATAAGAAATACCACAAACCTCGATTTCCCGGATGTCAGATTTGCCGGACAAAATCCGAGGTCCGGGGATATGTCAAGAGTCCCGGACAATTTATTGCTTTTTTTTTTTTTTTTTTTTTTTTTTTTAACGTTGAAATGCCTGGTCCTGTTCGTAAATTGACAAAGTTGTCCGGCGGTCCGAGCGTCTCCTGTCACCCCTGGTCAGTGTCCGCGCCTCCCGCCAGGTGGCAGCATGCTCAGCGGTCGTATTGTTTAAATTTGGGCACACGACACTCCCGGTTCACCTGCACTGCCTCCGTCAGTCCCCTGACTCCCACTGCCCAATGGTGCAGGAACATCTCTGAGACTATTGAACACTTTCTGCTGCCTCCCGCCAGGTGGCAGCATGCTCAGCGGTCGTATTGTTTACATTTGGACACACGTCACTCACGGTTCACCTGCACCGCCTCCGTTAGTCCCCTGACCCCCACTGCCACTGGTGCAGGAACGTCTCTTGAGACTATTGAACACTTTCTGCTGGATGGAGTAATAAGATAAATCAAAGCAAAATCTAACCTAGCCATTACCGTCGGCGAGTTTTCCCGATTTGTGTATTGATAAAAATGTCGGTAGACGACAGTACCAGGTACCATGAGGCAAGGTTGGGTAATGTCACCGTGGTTATGCAACTTGTTTATGGATGGAGTAATAAGATAAATCAAAGCAAATGCTGATGTTGGTATAGACTCGAGAGTATTCATTGGCTCGTCAAGTAACACTTAAAGTAATCGTCCAGACCCATTTTTTCTTTGCATAATTATGTTGAATGTTCATTCAAAATACCTAATCCACAAAAAATTATTCATTTCCACGCCTTATTTCCCTAAAAACATGACTTTTGTAAAAAGCGCGGGAAAAACAACAGCCCCATTCCAGCCGTGGCGGGAAACTTGCTGGCGACGTCACACGAGTGAGCCTCCCAGCCTGGCCCTATACAAATACACGGAGACTCGGAGAAAAATGTAGTACAGGGAGGTCCCGAAGATACGAGCAGTTAGGTTCCACCTGGCATACTCGTAAAGTGAAATCTCGTATAACGAAACACATAACTAATGGTAAAATATAGGTTTGGTTCCAGGACCCCATCAATTAAAAAAAAGAAAAAAAAGAAAGAAAAAAAAAGACATGTTTTTCAATCTAAAATAAACTATAGCAAACACAACAAACACACAGCGTCTATATTACCCACACTGTACTACCTATTCTGTAGAAAAAGCATTCTGAAAGAGAAAATAGCACACAAAATAACATAACTGCACATTAATTAAACATAAAACATGCATAACAAGCAAAAAAGACGTTGTAATGTATGGGACGCCACGTGATACAAGAGAAGGTAGTGTAGTGGTCCCAAGGTTGGGGCCGCACACCTGCTAATTACCCCTAAAGGTCAGGCCGCACCATATGCTTAATTACCCTTCAGGTCACGGCTTGCTATGGGTGACCTGACTGCGGTCCCAAGGTTGGAGCCGCACACCTGCTAATTACCCCTAAATGTCAGGCCGCACCATATGCTTAATTACCCTTCAAGTCACGGCTTGCTAGGGGTGATCTCACTGGGGTCAACCAAATCCCCCTTTGTCCAGCCTGGGAGTGGTAGGGCGTGCATTTTGAACTTGATAATTTTACTCACCCCAGTTTGAATGTCGTATCATTGGATTTTCGATCTCGTATATTGAAAATAGACCCTAATTTACACATCTTGTATCATCGGATTCTTGTATACTGAATGCTCGTATAACGGGACCTCTCTTACAGTCAAACCTCGATGTAAAGGACATCGGATATAACGGACTCCATTTGCGTGATTTTTTTTTTTTTTGCATGTTAGACCGCTTATCGCCGCTCGAATTGTCAACTCAACATTATTGTATTTTCTCATTTTATTTTGGCATGCTTGGGTTTTAAGGAGTTTTGATGTATCACATATTAAGATATAATATTATAAGGAAGGAGCCTGTGTTGCTAGTGATTTAGTGGTAGAAGGTGTGTATTGTTTAAAATAGTGACTATTAGTGTTATGGCGTGGCTGCTGCTACGTCTCCCTGTCACCTCAACACCCTAAATCACCCTTATCTAAGGTGACACGCAGTGCTACACTGACCTAAATAGTGACACGTGTATAGAACTGCACTTCACAACCATATAATATATATATAATAATGAGCATTAGTCATGATAATAAGCAATACCTTTGGAAGCCATGGCTGAATCTGGCTCGTAGTAATTTGTTTACCTTTCACTAGAGCTTGAGCTTGACTAACTACACGGTCTGGTTGTGTTTGTGATTATTCCTCATTTATTTCACGTGTAGGAGCGGACCAAATTCAGCATGTAGTGCCAGTCACTGTTTACCTCCCAAAATAGCTACACAGTCTGGTTGTGTTTGTAATTATTTTTCATTTATTTCACAATTTTTCCGGTTTTTTCATATATTTTTCCCCCCTTGGGAAAATACCCTCGCTATAACGGACAATCGGCTATAACGGACTCCTCCTCCCCCCTTTAGTCCGTTATATCGAGGTTTGACTGTACTTGGGGAATTTTGGGTGTTTCTGATAATTTTTTTTGCGATGTGGCATATACTTGCATCCTTCATGGATACAGCAAGAAAGCTGTGCCTTTGCAGAGAGCTTAGCACCCATTTCTGACCTATTTGACCATGATAATGTCTGTGCAGCGCCTGGCAGTGGCGGGTGAGAGGAGCGTGGCTAGACAATGTGCTTCACACCGCGCTCCTCTCACCCGCCATTGTCAGGCGCTGCACAGACATTATCATGGTCAAATAGGTCGGAAATGGGTGCTAAGCTCTCTGCAAAGGCACAGCTTTCTTGCTGTACCCATGAAGGATGCAAGTATATGCCAAATCGCAAAAAAAAATATCAGAAACACCCAAAATTCCCCAAGTACAGTAAAAGCCTTATAACTCGGCACTGTATAACTCGGAATTTGATATAACTCGGCATGGCAAAGACATTTTTTTTTTTTTTTTTTTTTTTTTGCCCTCGCCCGGGGTGGCGCAGGCAGGATTGTTATAGTGACGCCCAGGGCCGGATCAAGAGCTGTGGGGGCCCTGGGGCTCAGCTTTTGTGGGGGCCCTATATTCGCACAAAAATTAAGAACTTTGGTGGGTATTTTGAGGCCTATGTTTGGCAAAGAACTGTTAATGCATAGACTGGTATTCAGAGATAAAGGATGAAACAGAGACAGGCAAATATGTTTTGGTTTTGTAAATTGCCAATGTTTTTAATATTACTGCTTAAAGCTAATATACATATGGTGGGGGCCCTTTTGGTCGGGGCCCTGGGGCTAGAGCCCCGGTAGCCCCCCCTTAATCCGGCCCTGGACTGACGCCTGTGATTAGAGGCTCATGCCGCCCCCTGTGTCCTCCCATGCACTCACAATCCAAGGTAGAGTTAATGGACAGAGCATGTGGGTGTTCTTAGGCCACTCGAAGGTGCAGAAAGATTTCAAGTGGATTTATGGGTCTCACTCTGGATCGAACTCGGGTCTTTGAGAACGCCACTCGGTGACGCTAACCACTCTGCTACCGCCTCCCCTAAACTGCATCTCATGGTTTTCAGTTGGCATATCATGCCCTCACAACTTCTTGTGTGAACATGTAAACAGAGTCGGCAAAAATAATGTATCTCAGCATATTGATGTTATAACTGCATCTCTTTGCTTACACTCACTTACCGTTCACTGGTAAGTGAAGTTTTTATGCTTGTAATGTACTTTTTTATTTTTTTTTTATTTTTTTTATAAAACCATATCAGAGGACATTGCATAACTCGGCACATTGAATAACTCGGCAAGGGCCAGAGCCCCTATCGTGCCGAGTTATAAGGCTTTTACTGTACTACTTTTTTCCCCGTGTCTCCGTGTATTTGTATCAGGCAGGGCTGGGAGTCTCACTCGTGTGACGTCGCCGAGCCGTGGTGCGTCGTCTGCTGTCCGCCAGTTGTGTTTTGAGAGCTCGGGGAATTTACAGTTTTTGAATGCAGATCATTTAAAAACGGGTGACTGGATGCAAAAAAGGGGACAACATATTGTTGATATACTCGATCATGGCTATATTTTGATTGCATTAAATCAGGAATGATGAAATGGTCGGGGACGATTACTTTAAACCATGATGTACCACTCCCTATTATGAGGAAGGACAACAAAAGGACTAAAAAAATAAGGTATTTTAATACTATCAAAAACCATGAATATGTACAACCTACAAAAAAAGGGACTACGACGATGAAAAAATTTCGAGTTGTTTTGGGCGAAATTGATATTCCAGGTGCTATATTTCCGTGCTCGCTGACAACATAGAGAAGACCTGAGGTGATGGTTGATGTGCAAAGGCTTCTAAACCAGGAAAACAGTCACAGCAGCGTCTCATTAAGAAGTAAGCAAGTGGTAGGTACACATTACGTACCTACCAGTTGCTTACCTTTTGACGAGGCTCTGTTATGACTCTGTTTTCTTGGTTTAGAAGCCTCTGCACATCAGCCATTACCTCAGGTCTTCTCTATAGTGTTCTCAGCGAGAACAGAGCACAGTAATATAGCACCTGGAATATCAATTTCGCGCAAAATAACTTGAAATTCTTCCATCACCGTAGTTTTCCCTTCGTAGGTCCACCCGCGGCGACCCCGACTTATCCCCACAATGCACCGATGTATACAAACCGTGACGTAGTTATGTCTGGGGCCCATTGCGAGTTTAGTATGGTAGACGGTGATGCTGGGGAGCGCTTGTTCCACGGGGCCAACGGACACCCAGCCCCAATACGGCATTCAAGCCGCCGTATTAGGGGGGCGCCGCAGACCACGCTTCTAGCCCCGCCACCGCGACAAGGTGACTCCCCTCAGCGTGTGTGTGTGTGTGTGTGTGTGTGTGTGTGTGTGTGTGTGTGTGGTACTGGAATGTGTCTGAATTATATGAAATCCATTGTATTGGGGTCTGTTGTGTCGCAGGTCTGCTGTATTGCTGTTCTGACCCAAATGTGGTGTGTATACAGTCCTTGATGTCATATCTACGTGTTTACAACAACAATCTTCTGTTAGCCATTCTCTTAAAAATTTTCAAAGCCTCATCATGCTCAATGGTGTGTTGTAATCAGATATCACCTTATCCACGTAATCCAGGGATAAGTGAAAGTCCTTAGGAAGCTTCGTAGATTCTTATTTCTTATTCTTCTAAGGGATACAGGAGTGGGGCACAGCGTGTTGGGCTTCAGTATGCCTTGATCCTTACGTTTGCCTCGCTGCTACTGCCCAGCAGCAATCTATATTGTCGCTGCCAGACGTGGTCTTATATTGTCGTACGCTATACATACATAATAATATATATCCTGCGGACATGATTACAGTGGAATATTTCCCTATCCTACACCTCCCTTCCCTCTCACGCTCGTAGTTTCATTCTCGAGCGGACTCTTTGTTCTGGAGCCTCACAGAGCGACGGGGCACAGGGGAAGGATGAACACTTTGGGATTCACACTGGGGAAGGGAGTCATCGCTATGGCATTGCACTGGACGAAGCAAACGGCGGTTTCGCCAATACACGCGACCGCTAGGGAGACGCACCTGATATTCCCTGGACCTGTCGCCGACACCCATTACAACCCCGACCTTGTCCCAGCGGTGAGATGTTGGGTCCTGAAGGCGGACATGCTGGCCAACATTCAACCTGGGAAGGGGGAGGGCGTGCTGGTCGTACCGAGCTGTAACATCCTTGGCACGGGCAGCTGCTCGGAGGTCACAGTCTTCGGCCTTGGCCTGCCACTCCTTAGAGAAGGACTGGGGGTGGGCAGGGACACAAGACCTAAGCGGGTGTCCATAGAGGATCTGGGCAGGGGAGTGTCCTGTGAAGTTGGGAGTGTTGCGCAGTTCCAGTAGGCCGCGGTCGAACTCCTCACAGTCAATGTTGCCGGAAGGCGCCACCTTGAGTATGAAGTGTTCACAGACTTCACTGCGGCCTCGGCATGATTTGACTGTGGGTAATGTGGCGACGAGACCACATGTCAGACTCCCCATCGATCCATGAATTGCCGGAACTCCTGGCTGGTGAATTGAGGTGGGGGCCTCCATCGGTCCGTAGGCAGAGGGGAACACCAACTTCTCGGAAGCAGCAGCAGAAGATTCTGATGGTAGCGACGGACGTAGTGTCGCCTTTGCAAGGGACGACCACAGGCCACCCTGAGTCGGTCGACGACGACTAAGAAGGACTTCCCTGCTACAACAAAGAAGTCGGCCGACACGGACTCAAAGGGCCTCGTAGGGTGGTCGTCATTTCAGTAGGGGTTCCTTTTTGCTGGCTCGGCAGGGGGGATCTGGCATGGCTCACAGGCTTGAACTGTGCTGGTGATGTCAGCATTAATGCCTGGCCAGAAGACAGCCTGCCTCACCCGTCAATTTAGTCGCCTCGACACCTCGGTGGGTGTCATGCAAGTGGGTCAAGGTGCGGCGGCGTAAGGCAGCAAGAACCACAACCCTTGCTCCATACAGGACGAGGTCACCATCGGCATAGAGTTCGTCCCGTATCTTCCAATACGGAAGCAAGGAGTTATGAAGGTCGTAGCGGTTAGCAGGGAATCCCGAAGTTACGCAGTTGAGTAGGCGGACGTACGCAGGGTCGACTTTCGCTGCTGCTCGAAGATCCTCGAAGGTCTTGTCGTCATCCTCTTCCGCTGCTTTGATGGCCTTCACAGTCACTACGGTTCTAAGAAAGGCGGTCGCGATTGCACACAGCGTCTCGTCTTCAAACGTGGGGCGACTGACAGGGGCGCGGGACAAGGTGTCAGGGATGCAGAGCGACTTGCCCGCGTGCCACACGGCTGTGAAGACATATGGCGAGAGCTTCTCCTGTAGGCGCTGGAGGCGAGAGTTCTCTACAGCGTCCAGCGTGTAGTGATTAAGAATAGGAATGAGTGGGCGGTGGTCAGTCATCAAGGTGAAGTTCTGAAGTCCCACCAAGTAGAACTTACACTTGGTCATCGCCCAGACCACAGCCAACATCATCTATTCAATGGTGGCATAACGGGTCTCGGCATCGGTAAGGAACCGAGAGCCCATTGAAAGAGACGTAACGCCCATTGCCATGATCTTGCAAAGGGCATTCCTAGGCCGTTGAGAACGCGAAGCATCCGTCTGTAGGATGTGGGGCAGGGCTGGATCGAATGGAGCGAGAATTGGTGGACTGGAGAGGGCTGTCTTCATGCGGCGGACGGCCTCATCGTGGTCCGGAGTCCACCCAAAAATGCTCTTTTTGGGGCTCATCAGGGGCGTAGCGGGTGAGGGAGCGGCGGATATATCAGGGGTAAACTCAGCCAACTGATTCACCAGGCCCATGAATGACCTGACGTCCGTCAAGTTAGCTGGGGTGGAAAAGTCCCTGATTGCGCTGACTTTCCCTTGATCAACCACGATGCCATCTTCTGAGAGCTTGAAACCACAGAAGTCTACCTGAGGTGCGGCGACCACAAATTTGTTCCTGTTGAGGGTGATCCCAAATTTGCGACACCTGGTAAGTACTTCATGGATATGGTGGGGATGTGTAATGTAGTCCACATCATACAGCAGTACTTCAGCGACCAATTTCACAAAATTCATTATGCCGTGCAGGGCCCTATCTCCACGCAAGCAGAATGCATCGCCAGTGGCTGCGAAGCCCATCGGTCCTCTGCAATACTGGAACCGGCCATATGGCGTAATGAAGGTGGTCAAGTGTTGGTCCTCCTCAGTAACTCAATCTGCCAGTAAACGCAGGAGAGCATCCACCGTGGTGAAGTAAGAGCCTTCGGGTCCACACTAAAGAATGCAGTAAAGGGGTAGGGTGAGGGGTTGGGCTGGGGGGGACACTTGCTTGTTCAGCTTGGGGCAAGTCTGTTGTGATGCGTATTCCACCATCAGGCTTGGCGACGGCGACGAGGGGGATGGCACCACTCCGAAAGGGTCGTCACCAGCGGGGTTGATAATCTCTTGGGCTACCATAGAGTCAAGTCCTTCTTGACTTGGTCCTTGAAGGCCAGGGGAATTGACGAGGAGTGTAGATGGCGAACGGTACTGCACCATCCTTAAGATAAATCCTCATGGGAGGACCACCATAGGTTTAAGTGGTGTGGATCCTAGAGCAGCCTTGTCTACCCAAACGTCCCGAAACTCTTCAAGAAGTAGGCCTTGGCCTGTGAAGGTGACATGGTAGTTGAAAAAAGGGAGCTCTGTGGCATCTGTTCACATGCGTGACTTCTAAGATTGGGGTTTGGGAAGTCTGGAGATATGATGGCCAACTCTTGACAGTGGGCCCTATGAGAGAAGTGGAGTGGGAGCCCTCATAAACTCGAATCCAGGCCCGAGCCAGGACCGCTCGCCTAAAGTGAGAGTAGCCGAAAATGTACCGAGAGCAGGAGCCATCTCGGAAAACCCTCAGCCATCGACGTTGTAGTCGGCGAAAGGGGCTGTAGGCTACTCGGGGAATACCCAGACTCTCTAGGTGTTGCGGGCCAATCACTGAGATGTCAGCAAACCCGGGGTCAGGCATCTCAGCAGGCGTTTAAGTGACATCTCCAGCGTGATGAGTACACAGATGTTTTGGGGCATCTTGGAGTTTTGGAGCAGGAAGGAGAACCCATGCGAAAGACAACTGGTGTCTTGCGTCCCGAGGTTTGCCAGAGGTAGGGGGGGCACCATTACTACCTGAGTTCCACGTTTAGAATACGTGCGTCACGCTCGGTCCTTCTGCTGTCCTTTGCAAAAATGAGTCGTAATGGCCAAAGCGAAGGCAAAGGCGACATTGAGCCCTTTTTAGCAGGGCACTTTGCTGTGCGTGGAAAGTGACCTTGATGGCCGCAGTTATGACAGGTGCGCTGAAAAGCGGGCACTGTGCTGTACCGTGCTGTGTCCCCGCAGCACTGGCAACATATGCAGGCTTGGGTGTCGCTGAAGAATGGGCCCTCTTGGCGCGTCCCGTCTGGTTCTTGGCCCTTTTGATACGATGACACGGCTCGCACCTGTTCAGGTGGGGCGCGAATGGCAGAGGTTGCACACCTGGGGCCCCGTAAGAGCGGCAGGCTGTGACGACACTCCTGAAGAGAGCAATTTCCTCCAGGGAAATGATGCGTTGGAGCAGCTCTTCGTCCTTTACACCCATCAGGATCACCGTCTTAATTTGGGTCTCCTGGCAGACAGATGACTGCCCGGGGCAGACGTCAACTTCCTCCGCGACACGGCGCAGGCGGACGTAGAACTCGTTAAACGATTCACCGTCCAACTTCTTGCAGCTGAACAACTCTCTCCTGCGTATGACCTCGTTACGTAGCCCTTTGATATGTAACTGAAGAGCATCCAATACCTCGTCGACGGACTTGTCTGTAGACGGTGGTATGCATAAAGTGTGCTCCAGAGCATGCTGTGTTTCCAGGGACAGGCACATACGTAGCTGGATGAGTTGTTTGGGCTGGGGTAGGCTAGACAAATCCACCATCATGGCATAATCGTGCCAACGACGCCTCCATTCCCTGAATATCTGGAACGTAGCGTCAGCTTGAAGTGGTGGTGGTGTCTGAGTAGTAGCCTTTTGTGGGGGCGGGTGTATTGGGGCAGGAGTCGCGTTAGCACTCGCTGCAGTGGGTGGCAACGGGCTCCGAGGTGCCAGGATGGAGATTAAAGCTTTGAATCTTGCGTTGTCCTCCTCTCGACGTAGGAAATCATAGTTTCTCCTAGCTTCCTCTTCTCATCGTCTCCTTTCCTCGTCGCTACGTCTCGTATCTTCCATCCATTTGAATAGGCACAGGACGTCTGGACCCTGTGGTGGGGAAGGAGAGCTTCGTCCCGCACCTGAAAATAAAGGTGTTGGTGGCGAAGGGGTGGGGGGTGACTCGTCATCCATTTGAGGAATGTCGGCTGCTTGGCTTCTCGCTGTGGCCTTTGTTTCCATGGACATGGTGGCGTAGACTGAACTAGACGAAGTCTACACTGATAAGACTTGTCAGTTGCTGGCATCTTGTAGGCAGAATTATGTAAAATAGCCTTTAACATACAGTCCAAGGGAGAAAGTATACTTGCGTGCGTGCGTGCGTGCGTGTGTGTGTGTGTGTGTGTCGGGCTGGTCGAGGTAGCGACGAGGCTAGGCGGGTCACTTTCCCTCTCACCCAGGCTTTCACTGCCTTTCAGTCACCCACAAGACGTAGGTGAGGCAGGGTGCGTTGGTTCGCTCTGTGCTCCTTGCCAAGGAAATGGCCAGGAGGTGCCCTCAGAATGCCTGTTTGAGACACAAAATGACACTTGCACTTCACTGAACACACTGGATGCACAGTACCTTCACACAAGTCCTTTGTAACTGCACTAGAACGCTATGATGCCACCAGATCGTGTAGACACTGAAGCTAAATTGCTGTGTATATCCCTGTAGAAGGCGTATTTGCACTGCGCCATGTGTTGTAATCAGGTATCACCTTATCCACGTAATCCAGGGATAAGTGAAAGTCCTTAGGAAGCTTCGTAGATTCTTATTTCTTATTCTTCTAAGGGATACAGGAGTGGGGCACAGCGTGTTGGGCTTCAGTATGCCTTGATCCTTACGCTGCCTCGCTGCTACTGACCCAGCAGCAATCTATATTGTCGCTGCCAGACGTGGTCTTATATTGTCGTACGCTATACATACATAATAATATATATCCTATGGACATGATTACAGTGGAATATTTCCCTATCCTACAAATGGCGGTCTTTTTCACTATTGAGCCAAAGTAGATCAGAAAGCCGTTCCCCGCCGCATAGGCTACGTAGCCTTGCTCTTGATTAACTTCAGTTTTGAAAAAGATCTCTCTACTGTTGCATTTGTCACTGGTATTGTCGCATAAATCTTGATCATTGCATATAACACTGGGAAGACATGGAGATCGTTCGTCCTGAAGCAGTCAAAAACCAACTTCAAATCATGTATGGCCAGTGGGAAGGATGAGTGGAACACCCGTAATTATGTCAACAGTTTATCTACATCTCCTTTGAAATCATAAAAGTCGCACAGATGTGTTAGGTCAAGAACTTGATTGGGTCTTGCAGTATATCTATCTTATTTCCAGTTCTTTGGCACAATGAGACTGTGTAGCGATTTGATAATATCCCTTGTCTTGTCTCCATCTTCTCCTCTGAACCTACGTCTGATTTCTTGATCAAGGGTATCAATGAATGGGTAATACACTCTGACTCTGTAGAATTCTTCCACAGTGAGCGAAGGTGCATCTTCAGTTGCAGACAAGTGGCTGTACTTGAACCTTGCAGGAACCTTTCTGGGTCTACCTTGACCTGGAATTTCTTTGGGAACTTCGATACCCGCGTCTTCTGCTTCCTGAGTGGCTTTTTCATACACATGACATTTCTCCTCCATTCTCATTTCACTGAACCTCTTCAACACACCATCGGTGTTTGTACACGCTACTTGCAGATCTAAGTCTCGCTTCTGTAATAGACTTGAAGCGGTGGCGGTCTCCATAAACACAGGCGTTATTGTCAATAGATGTTTTTCTTTGTAAACAGCTGTTGTCTGGCCCCATTCACCTCTATTTGATCACTCTTGTATCATACATAAGTATAACAGAACAAGCATTTGGCTGATGCCTTCAAGGAATCTTCACGGTACTGATCCCACACAAAGTCCAGTCTTTTGGTACTTTGCTGTACGTTTATGCTTCTGAAGGTGAGGCAGAAATGGAGGTGAATGGGGCCAGACAACAGCTGTTTACAAAGAAAAACCGGTCTATTGACAATATTCCTCCAACACAAGCAGCTCTGAAGGAACACATTAAAAGAGCAGTGTATCAGGGAGGACATATTTGGGCCCAGGCATGTGTAGCTTCACTAGAGCTTCCTGATCCAAGCCACTGGGGATGGTCAAGAAACGCCAAGAAGTAATGGGAACCAAAGTGGACAACCCTCCCGGAGGCATTAAAGTCTTGTCATGAGTTGCTCAAATGTGGTTGCACAAAAGGTTGCAGAGGGCATTGTAATGTTACAATGCTGGTTTGAAGTGTACTGCCCCTTGCAAATGTAGTGATATATGTGACAATTACTGACTTCAACAACTATAAGAATTCAATAAACTGTATACAAATATTAGTGTATTGTGGATTTTTGTGTATCGGATGTCTGGGCCGTAGATACGGTAAAAATGATGTAAATGCTACTGCAAGCATTCTAATTACCTAGATTTACGTGTAATGCATACATTCCAATCCAATTTAAAACGTTTTTTCTTTACCAGAGTGCCGCCAGTAAAGGGAAGAGGGAAAAAAGTATTTATGAAAAGCAACCATTTTATTGAATATTTTTACACTGTATACAGGGAGGTCCTGAAGATACGAGCAGTTAGGTTCCACCTGGCATACTCGTAAAGCGAAATCTCGTATAACGAAACACATAACTAATGGTAAAATATAGGTTTGGTTCCAGGACCATCAATTAAAAATTGAAGAAAAAACAAACAAACATGTCTTTCAAGCTAAAATAAACTCTAGCAAACACAACACACAGCGTCTATACTACCCACACTGTACTACCTATTCTGTAGAAAAAGCATTCTGAAAGAGAAAATAGCACACAAAATAACATAACTGCACATTAATTAAACATAAAACATGCATAACAAGCAAAAAAGACGTTGTACTGTAGGGGATCCCGCGTCATACAAAAGGGTAGTGTAGAGGTCCCAAGGTTGGAGCCGCACACCTGGCTAATTACCCCTAAGGATCAGGCCGCGCCATATGCTTAATTACCCTTCGGGTCACGCCTTGCTAGGGGTGACTTGACTTGACATAATCTTTGTATATCTTTTCATAAATATTTTTTCCCCTCTCTTCCCTTTGCTGGCAGCACTCCGGTAAAGAAAAAAAGTTTGTAGGAAGAAATATGTTACTTTTCTGGGGGGTTTTCATAATGCACCTTTTCTTTCTCAAATTAGAACAACAGAACTTCAAAATAAAACAAATGAATTTCAAAATAAATTTTTATTTTTTAATTTAATTAGAAATTCAATTATTTCAATTTAAAATTCAGTTATTTTAATTTAAAATTCAGTTATTTTAATTTGAAATTCAGTTATTTAAATTTGAAATTGTTATTCTAATTTAAAATTCAGTTGTTTTAATTTAACTTCAGTTGTTATAATTTGAAGTTCAGTTGTTTTAATTTGAGTGAAAAGGTGTAGTCTATATCACACACACACACACATACACAGGCAGGCTTCATTATATTTCCTTGATTATATTAATATTATTCTTAATCATAAAAACGCTACTCATCAAACACATGAAGAGCAAATGATGTCCTAATCACTCACCTGCTTTCCCCCCTCCCTTCCCCCCGTGGGTGCAGGGCAGGCAGGGGCAGTGGGTGGCAGGCTGAGGTAGTCCTCCCCCCGTGGGTGCAGGGCAGGGGCAGTGGGTGGGCAGGCTGAAGTAGTCCTCCCCCCGTGGGTGCAGGGCAGGCAGGGGCAGTGGGTGGGCAGGCTGAAGTAGTCCTCCCCCCGTAGGTGCAGGGCAGGCAGGGGCAGTGGGTGGGCAGGCTGAAGTAGTCCCCCCCCCGTGGGTGCAGGGCAGGGGCAGTGGGTGGGGAGGCTGAAGTAGTCCTCCCCCCGTGGGTGCAGGGCAGGCAGGGGCAGTGGGTGGGCAGGCTGAAGTAGTCCTCCCCCCGTGGGTGCAGGGCAGGGGCAGTGGGTGGGTAGGCTGAAGTAGTCCTCCCCCCGTGGGTGCAGGGCAGGGGCAGTGGGTAGCAGGCTGAAGTAGTTCTCCCCCGTGGGTGCAGGGCAGGGGCAGTGGGTGGGCAGGCTGAAATAGTCCTCCTCCCGTGGGTGCAGGGCAGGGGCAGTGGGTGGGCAGGCTGAAGTAGTCCTCCCCCCGTGGGTGCAGGGCAGGGGCAGTGGGTGGCAGGCTGAAGTAGTCCTCCCCCTGTGGGTGCAGGGCAGGGGCAGTGGGTGGCAGGCTCAAGTAGTCCTCCCCCCGTGGGTGCAGGGCTGGGCCAGTGGGTGGGCAGGCTGAAGTAGTCCTCCCCCCGTGGGTGCAGGGCAGGGGCAGTGGGTGGGCAGGCTGAAGTAGTCCTCCCCCGTGGGTGCAGGGCAGGGGCAGTGGGTGGGCAGGCTGAAGTAGTCCTCCCCCCGTGGGTGCAGGGAAAGCAGGGCAGTGGGTGGGCAGGCTGAAGTAGTCCTCCCCCCGTGGGTGCAGGGCAGGGGCAGTGGGTGGGCAGGCTGAAGTAGTCCTCCCCCCGTGGGTGCAGGGCAGGGGCAGTGGGTAGCAGGCTGAAGTAGTCCTCCCCCGTGGGTGCAGGGCAGGGGCAGTGGGTGGGCAGGCTGAAATAGTCCTCCTCCCGTGGGTGCAGGGCAGGGGCAGTGGGTGGGCAGGCTGAAGTAGTCCTCCCCCCGTGGGTGCAGGGCAGGGGCAGTGGGTGGGCAGGCTGAAGTAGTCCTCCCCCCGTGGGTGCAGGGCAGGGGCAGTGGGTGGCAGACTGAAGTAGTCCTCCCCCCGTGGGTGCAGGGCAGGCAGGGGGAGTGGGTGGGCAGGCTGAAGTAGTCCTCCCCCCGTGGGTGCAGGGCAGGCAGGGGCAGTAGGTTGGCAGGCTGAAGTAGTCCTCCCCCCGTGGGTGCAGGGCAGGCAGGGGCAGTAGGTGGGCAGGCTGAAGTAGTACCCCCCCCCGTGGGTGCAGGCAGGGGCCCGTGGGTGGGCAGGCTGAAGTAGTCCTCCCCCCGTGGGTGCAGGGCAGGGGCAGTGGGTGGGCAGGCTGAAGTAGTCCTTCCCCCGTGGGTGCAGGGCAAGGGCAGTGGGTGGGCAGGCTGAAGTAGTCCTCCCCCTGTGGGTGCAGGGCAGGGGCAGTGGGTGGCAGGCTGAAGAGTCCTCCCCCCGTGGGTGCAGGGCAGGCAGGGGCAGTGGGTGGGCAGGCTGAAGTAGTCCTCCCCCGTGGGTGCAGGGCAGGGGCAGTGGGTGGCAGGCTGAAGTAGTCGTCCCCCCGTGGGTGCAGGGCAGGGGCAGTGGGTGGCAGGCTGAAGTAGTCCTCCCCCCGTGGGTGCAGGCAGGGGCAGTGGGTGGGCAGGCTGAAGTAGTCCTCCCCCCGTGGGTGCAGGGCAGGGGCAGTGGGTGGCAGGCTGAAGTAGTCCTCCCCCCGTGGGTGCAGGGGGCAGGGGCAGTGGGGGCAGGCTGAAGTAGTCCTCCCCCGTGGGTGCAGGGGCAGGGGCAGTGGGTGGGCAGGCTGAAATAGTCCTCCCCCCGTGGGTGCAGGGCAAGGGGCAGTGGGTGGGCAGGCTGAAGTAGTCCTCCCCCCGTGGGTGCAGGGCAGGCAGGGGCAGTGGGTTGGCAGGCTGAAGTAGTCCTCCCCCCGTGGGTGCAGGGCAGGGGCAGTGGGTGGCAGGCTGAAGTAGTCCCCCCCCCGTGGGTGCAGGGCAAGCAGGGGCAGTGGGTGGGCAGGCTGAAGTAGTCCTCCCCCCGTGGGTGGGCAGGCAGGGGCAGTGGGTGGGCAGGCTGAAGTAGTCCTCCCCCCGTGGTGCAGGGCAGGGGCAGTGGGTGGGCAGGCTGAAGTAGTCCTCCCCCCGTGGGTGCAGGGGGCAGGGGCAGTGGGTGGGCAGGCTGAAGTAGTCTCCCCCCGTGGGTGCAGGGCAGGCAGGGGGCAGTGGGTGGGCAGGCTGAAGTAGTCCTCCCCCCGTGGTGCAGGCAGGCAGGGGCAGTGGGTGGGCAGGCTGAAGTAGTCCTCCCCCCGTGGGTGCAGGGCAGGGGCAGTGGGTGGCAGGCTGAAGTAGTCCTCCCCCCGTGGGTGCAGCAGGCAGGGGCAGTGGGTGGCAGGCTGAAGTAGTCCTCCCCCCCTGGGTGCAGGGCAGGGGCAGTGGGTGGAGGCTGAAGTAGTCCTCCCCCCGTGGGTGCAGGGCAGGCAGGGCAGTGGGTGGGCAGGCTGAAGTAGTCCCTCCCCGTGGGTGCAGGGCAGGCAGGGCAGTGGGTGGGCAGGCTGAAGTAGTCCTCCCCCGTGGGTGCAGGGCAGGCAGGGCAGTGGGTGGGCAGGCTGAAGTAGTCCTCCCCCCGTGGGTGCAGGGCAGGGGCAGTGGGTGGGCAGGCTGAAGTAGTCCTCCCCCGTGGTGCAGGGCAGGGCAGTGGGTGGGCAGGCTGAAGTAGTACCCCCCCCGTGGGTGCAGGGAGCAGGGGCAGTGGGTGGGCAGGCTGAAGTAGTCCTCCCCCCGTGGGTGCAGGGCAGGCAGGGGCAGTGGGTGGGCAGGCTGAAGTAGTCCTCCCCCGTGCGGTGCAGGGCAGGGGCAGTGGGTGGCAGGCTGAAGTAGTCCTCCCCCCGTGGGTGCAGGGGCAGGGGCAGTGGGTGGGCAGGCTGAAGTAGTCCTCCCCCGTGGGTGCAGGGCAGGGGCAGTGGGTGGGCAGGCTGAAGTAGTCCTACCCCCGTGGGTGCAGGGCAGGGGCAGTGGGTGGCATGCTGAAGTAGTCCCCCCCCGTGGGTGCAGGGAGGCAGGGGCATTGGGTGGGCAGGCTGAAGTAGTCCTCCTCCCCGTGGGTGCAGGGCAGGGGCAAGTGGGTGGCAGGCTGAAGTAGTCCCCCCCCCGTGGGTGCAGGCAAGCAGGGGCAGTGGGTGGGCAGGCTGAAGTAGTCCCCCCCGTGGGTGCAGGGCAGGCAGGGGCAGTGGCAGTGGGTGGCAGCTGAAGTGGTCCCTCCCCCCGTGGGTGCAGGGCAAGGGGCAGTGGGTGGGCAGGCTGAAGTAGTCCCTCCCCCCCGTGGGTGCAGGGCAGACAGGGGCAGTGGGTGGCAGGCTGAAGTAGTCCTCCCCCGTGGGTGCAGGGCAAGGGGCAGTGGGTGGGCAGGCTGAAGTAGTCCTCCCCCCGTGGGTGCAGGGCAGGGCAGTGGGTGGCAGGCTGAAGTAGTCCTCCCCCCGTGGGTGCAGGGCAGGGGCAGTGGGTGGGCAGGCTGAAATAGTCCTCCTCCCGTGGGTGCAGGGCAGGGGCAGTGGGTGGGCAGGCTGAAGCAGTCCTCCCCCGTGGGTGCAGGGCAGGGGCAGTGGGTGGCAGGCTGAAGTAGTCCTCCCCCGTGGGTGCAGGGCAGGCAGGGGCAGTGGGTGGCAGGCTGAAGTAGTCCTCCCCCGTGGGTGCAGGGCAGGCAGGGGGAGTGGGTGGGCAGGCTGAAGTAGTCCTCCCCGTGGGTGCAGGGCAGGGGCAGTGGGTGGCAGGCTGAAGTAGTCCTCCCCCGTGGGTGCAGGGAAGGCAGGGGCAGTGGGTAGCAGGCTGAAGTAGTCTCCCCCCGTGGGTGCAGGGCAGGCAGTGGTGGAGGCTGAGTATCCTCCCCCGTGGGCAGGCAGGGCAGTGGTAGCAGCTGAAGTAGTCCTCCCCCCGTGGGTGCAGGGCAGGAGGGGCATAGGTGGCAGGCTGAAGTAGTCCTCCCCCGTGGGTGCAGGCAGGCAGGGGCAGTGGGTTGGCAGGCTGAAGTAGTCCTCCCCCCGTGGGTAGGCAGGCAGGGGCAGTGGGTGGGCAGGCTGAAGTAGTCCTCCCCCGTGGGTGGCAGGGCAGGGGGCAGTGGTGGCAGACTGAAGTAGTCCTCCCCCCGTGGGGCAGGCAGGGGCATGGGGGCAGGCTGAATAGTCCCCCCCCGTGGTGCAGGGCAGGCAGGGGCAGTGGGTGGCAGCCTGAAGTAGTCCTCCCCCGTGGGGCAGGCAGCAGGGGCAGTGGGTGCAGCTGAAGTAGTCCTCCCCCGTGGGTTGCAGGGCACGGGGCAGTGGGGTGGCAGGCTGAAGTAGTCCTCCCCCCGTGGGTGCAGGGAGCAGGGGCAGTGGGTGGCAGGCTGAAGTAGTCCTCCCCCGTGGTGCAGGGCAGGGGCAGTGGGTGGGCAGCTGAAGTAGTCCCTCCCCCGTGGGTGCAGGGCAGGGGCAGTGGGTGGCAGGCTGAAGTAGTCCTCCCCCCGTGGGTGCAGGGCAGGGGCAGTGGGTGGCAGGCTGAAGTAGTCCTCCCCCCGTGGGTGCAGGGCAGGGGCAGTGGGTGGGCAGCTGAAGTAGTCCTCCCCCCGTGGGTGCAGGGCAGGGGCAGTGGGTGGGCAGGCTGAAGTAGTCCTCCCCCCGTGGGTGCAGGGCAGGGGCAGTGGGTGGCAGCTGAAGTAGTCCTCCCCCCGTGGGTGCAGGGCAGGAGGGCAGGGGTGGCAGGCTGAAGTAGTCCTCCCCCCGTGGGTGCAGGGCAGCAGGGCAGGGTGGCAGGCTGAATAGTCCTCCCCCCGTGGGTGCAGGGCAGCAGGGCAGTAGGTGGAGTGAAGTAGTCCTCCCCCCGTGGGTGCAGGGCAGGCAGGGGCAGTGGGTGGGCAGGCTGAAGTAGTCCTCCCCCCCGTGGGTGCAGGGCGGCAGGGGCAGTGGTTGGGGGAGGCTGAAGTAGTCCTCCCCGGGGCAGGCGGCAGGGAGTGTTGCAGGTGAAG